>OX463236.1:71171236-71650000 GCA_949820135.1 Sylvilagus floridanus
TGGAACAGGAAAATTGGGCTAATATAAATTTAAAACCTCTATAACAAAATCTATGTCGGTTTAAGATTTATTAGAGAAAAAGACAGGGACGTAGAGAGGAAGTTCCTTCCTCTGGTTGACTCCATAAATGCTCACAACGGTCAGGACTGAACTGGATTGAAGTCAAGGAGTGGAGAGTTCCAATGTGAGTGGCTGGAAACAATCATTTGATTCCTAACTGTTGACTCCCAGGGTCTACATTAGCAAAAAGCTGTTGTCAGGTAATACAACTGAGATTACAATCAAGGTATTCTGATTCAGGAATGGGCATTTTATTTTTTTAAATTTTTAAAAATATTTATTCATTTATTTGAAAGTCAGAGTTACACAGGGGGAGAAGGAGAGGCGGGGTGGAGGGAAAGGGGGAGTCTACCATCCTCTGGTTCACACCCCAACTGACCGCAATGGTCGGAGCTGGGCTGATCCGAAGCCAGGAGCCAGGAGCTTCATCTGGGTCTTCCCATGCAGATGCAGGAGACCAAGGACTTTGACCATCTTCTACTGCTTTTCCAGGCAATAACAGAGAGCTGGATCAGAAGTGGAGCAGGGCTGGTGCTGTGGCTCACTTGGTTAATCCTCTGCCTTCTGCACTGGCATCCCATATGGGTGCTGGGTTCTAGTCCTCTAGTTGCTCCTCTTCCAGTCCAGCTCTCTGCTGTGGCCCGGGAGGGCAGTGGAGGATGGCTCAGGTGCTTGGGCCCTGCACCCGCATGGGAGACCAGGAGGAAGCACCTGGCTCCTGGCTTCGGATAAGCATAGTTCCAACTGTAGCGGCCATTTGGGGGGTGAACCAACAGAAGGAAGACCTTTCCCTTTGTCTCTCTCTCTCACTGTCTAACTCTGTCAAATATATATATATAGGTGGTGGCTTTACCCACTAAGCCATAGTACAGGCCCCATGGGAATGGGCATTTTAACCAGCATTTTAATCACTAGGCTAAATGCTGACTCCCTCTACCGCCATCAATTTCCATCTACTTAGGATGAAGCTACTTAGGATGTTTTTCAGTTTTCTTTGAGGCTTTGAGAAAGGTTTCATTTTGGTCAATCCTTGCACCTATACCTCCTACGCTTATATCTCCAGGAATTATCCAATTAATCAAATCTACCTCTTTTCCAAGAAGAGGTGACAGGACCCAGGTACAGCTACTTCATATGCCTTCATAACATCATGACAAGATGTGTAAAGGAGCAAGGGTTACTTTACAAATTAAGTAGTTATTAAAGTTTGCTATGTGTCATACTTAAAATATACTGAAAAAAGTGATTGTGTGATGATTATACTGGTGTTTTGTAAGACACTTTTCAAACATTAAGAAAACTAAAATAACGTGAAAGGCATATTAGTCTTTATATAAGGAATCCTATACTTTGAAGTATCTAAGGGACTCCCAAGACCTTTCCAGTGTTATTTATTTGAGAAATATTGTTGGCATTCTAAATAGGTCAGGTATAGTTACGATTCTTCACATAGGATTCTAGAGTGTCTTTATTCACATCATTTGTTGAAATGTCACCCTTTAGTGTTCCAGTAAGAGGAATCCAGTAATAACTCAACCATAATTTCTTAAGTACTAGTCATGTGCTAGTTACTGTTATTGATGAATCAGGCATGGTCCCTACTATCTTGGAACTTATATTCTAGTGGGAGGGAAAGAGAGAGAGGTTAGAAAGTAATCATAGAAGTCTCAACTGTAAATTGAGAGTGAGGTAAGGTGATGAAGAATCAAATAGAGCAAATTGAATGTGTGTGCACGAGGAAACATTTGAGGGCTATTTGGTAAGATGAGGGGTGGTCCGTGTGTGGAAGTCAACATTTAAAATGAGATGTACAAGTTTGGAAAGACTCAGCAATGGAGGAGAATCTGGATGAATAATATTCTTGGAAGAGGGAAAAGCAAGTACAGAGAGTCCAATTTAAGAAAAATATAAGATGTTAAAAAACTAAAAGTAGATTTTTTAGAGACTAGATTAGTTTATCTGAGAAGAATGGACCAAAAAAAAAAAATCAACTTGAAAGGAATAAGATTATAACAAGTGAGAAGTCTGGAACTTAGTTTAAATAAAATGGAAATTATGGAAATATAAAAAATTAATTATTAGCTAAAATTCCTACATATAAGTATACAGTTCAATATTTTTAGAGCATTTACAAAGTTGTGAATCAATATTATAACCTAATTTTTGTGGTAAACACTATATAGCATGAAATCTACATGCTTTGTCAATGTTGTAATTTATCACTACTATCACCAGAACTAATTTTTACTACCTTGAATGGAAATGTTATGTCCATTAAGTGATCACTCTGTTATTTCAGATCCAGCCTCTAAAACCAGGTGTGTTCAAACTTTACCTAATGCAGATTTTTCATGAACATGTGGAATGCTACAATATGTGTTATTTTTGTTTCTGGCTTCATTCATTTAGTGTAAATATACAAATCCTCATTTCAATTCTACTCACAATATCCAAAAAGGGAATATATATTAAATGTCTATCTATTATGTAAACAGATAAGCAAAATGTGGTATATCAATACAATGGAGTGCTATTTACCTATAAAAAGGAATGATTTGATACATGATAAATACAATGAACTTTGTTTTCATTCTTTTATTTTTTGAATTTAAGCTTTATAAGTTTTATCTATTTCACATATACAGATTTAAAAACATAGTGATACTCCCTACCCTCCTCTCCCCCCCCCGCCTACACTCCAACCCTTCTTCCGCCTCTCTCTCCCATTCCCACTCTTAATTTTAATTAAGATCTATATTTAATTTACTTGATGATTTTAGAGTTAACCTTACATTAAGTAAGGAGTTCAACAAATAGTATGAAGAAAAAAACACTGTTCCTCAATAGAAGAGATAAGGGCTATAAACCATCATTGAAACTCAAAATGTCGGATTCACTCCAATACATTACATTTTAGGTACTCTATTAGTTACTCCAGATCAGGGAAAAATATGGTATCTGTCTTTTTGGGACTGACTTATTTCACTAAGTATAATAGTTACCGTTTTGTTGCAAATCTCAGAATTTTGTGTTTTTGTTTTTGTCTTTTTTTATTATTGTCTGCTTAATGGCTCCATTGTATCTGGTACACGTTTTGATCATAGATACAGAAAATCCTAAATCCATTTTGCCATTTTTCAAGTGTTTATTTTTTGTGTATGTGTGTATGTCTGGCTGTATGTTCTACTTACATCTGTTTCCCCAAGCATATTTTGAATTCCTTAGAGTAATGGAGATTGCATATTATTCATCTTGGAACATGGAATATAGTGGAATCATTAAATATTAAAATAATGAATATGAATACCAGATACACATCCATGAGGTTAACAGATAAAGTGTTAATCCCAATACTCTCGATATTGGGAGACAAAATGATAGAGATCATTGTATTGAATAAGGCAAGTACCTAAAGAAACAGGTGATAATTATGGTATTACCTATAATATTAATAGGCAAAGACTCAAAAGTCTCTACTGAAACTAAATTTGACATCTATCAAAAAGATTTGAATGAAATAGAAGTGATAATCAAAAATATTTTATCAGATGAATTTTTTTTAATTTTGAAAAATTTATGTACTTATTTGTAAGGCAGTGTTACAGTGAGGCAGAGGGAGAGGGAAATGGAAGGAAAGGGAGGGAAAGGGAGAGAGAGTGAGGGAGAGGTCTTCTATCTGAAGGTTCACTCCCTAGATGGCTGTAACAGCCAGAACTGCACCAATCCAAAGCCAGGAGCCAGAAGCTTCCTCCAGGTCTCCCACGCAGGTGCAGGGGTCTAAGGACTTCAGCCATCTTCTACAGCTTTCCCAGGCCATAGCAGAGAGCTGGATCAGAAGTGGAGCATCTGGGACTCAACTAGCGCCCATATGTGATGCTGGCACTGTGAGACGTGGCTTTAACCACCAGCTAAGGGAAGTAGGTAGTGAACATAAGGACTCGGGTTTTATGTGACTCTTTGGGGCTTCCATATCATCCCTGGACTGGCTCCTCATGGTTATGTTAGGGACAAAACCAAACCTATGTTTATTCAACCACAAAAGTTTAATTTCTGTTTCTGGAAGCAAATTACACTTTTCTTATTTGAAGGCTGAAGTTACAAAGAGAGATTGAGTGAATGAGAGAGGAAGAGGAAGAGGAAGAGGAAAGGAAGAGGAAGAGGAAGAGAAAGATTTTCCATCTGCAACAGTAGCTGAGGCTGGGCAAGACAGGAGCCAGGAGCCAGGAACTTCCTCCATGGGCAGGGTCCCCAGCACTTGGGCCATGCTCAGCTTCATTCCCAGGCACAATAGCAGGGAGCTGGATCAAAAGTGGAGTAACTGGGACTCGCATTGTCACCCATAAAGGATACCATCACCACAGATGTTAGCTTTATCCACTACGGCATAGTGCTGGCCTCAGGGCAGAGGTTTTAACACAGCTGGGCAGTTATCCAATTAGGAATCTAAATGACACCAGTCCATCACCATGACATCTATCATGACACCAGCACCATAAAATGGCAGTGGAATTATTGCTATCAAGCGAAAGAATATTTCACACAGCACCAGCCTCTTGATATGTCAGAGTGGCAATCAACTGTTCAATCACGTTGAACAATGGTAAGAATTAAAAGTACCAAGTCTTATCATTCACCTCTGTCAGGGAAGCAGTTGGGATAAACATACAAATATTCAGGCAAATAAACTTCCATCTTCCACTGGCTTCCCAGCACATTAGCAGGGAGCTATATCATAAATGGAGCAGCTGAGATTCAAACTGCACTATGACATGGTATGCTGGCAGCCCAAGTGGCAGTACAACCCGCTTCAGAACGATGACATCCCCCACATAAACTTATTTTTATTTGATTTTCCCACAAACTTTTTGAAGTATGCTCTATTTTTTCAGGCTTAACAGTAAAATTCCAAATTTATCTATGGCTAAAGACAATCCTGAAGCATGCTGGTTTCTACCAGGACTCTACCTAATATGCCAATCGCATGCTAGTTTCAACCAGGACTCTACCTAATATGCCAATCTATGTATTAAATGAAACTTATTTTTGTAAGTTTTCTTTAAGTTAGCTATCTTTAGAAAAATGCAGAATACAAATAATAAGATATAATGCTTTTGTTCTAGATTTCTCTTCCACACATTTTGCATGATGATCAGCATTCATAAAGGAAGATCAGATCTCAAACCTCACCTAGAAATGTAGCAAATAGTGTTGCCCTAATTTGTGAATGATTTCCTCCATTAACCTGATGAGCAGAGTAGAAAGTACATGAAAATAAAAGTTTGGGGGAAGTTCCAGACTTTCTTATAATTATAATTGGCTATTGCTTTGACTGCTAACTGTTTGTGCATGACATTTAATTGCTATTTTGTCAAACAGAGGTTTATAAGTTTGAAGATTTTCTTGTCCTTTTCTGTAGAAAACCTGATGTGATAAGAGCACTATAGCTTATAATTTCAGCCACATGGATAATGATTCTTTTAACTTATTGGAATCAGTTCATCTCCTTTCTGAGCACAATCACATAAAGCTAATTAACTATGGTCATTATATCATATGGGGCTTGAAAAATGAATGCTTATAGACATTACTGGGAGGAGCACTTATATGTGCGGTTTGGCCCAGTTTTTTGCAATTTCAATTTGTATCCCTCCATATTCTACAAATGAATAATTTTCCTTTTGGAAGAAGAAACCAATAAAGGATATAACACCCACCAAGTACCAATGTAGCCCAGCCTGAGCCTGTCATATAAATAGAGTAATGGTCCACAATTTTCTGTGCATTGAAATATTTGTCACCAGAATAAATGTATACTTTTCCCTCCTTCATTTTATGCCCTTATTATAGTCCTGTCAAAGGAAATGATTATCTATTATTTTTGGAGGAATGTTCTATTCTTGGTATAATCTCTGCTATTAGAGTGATAAAGAAGAAATATAACAATAATATTTTTCAGTATAATTCCCTGTAAAATAGTTCTCATGACAGAATATAAAAGAGCATACAATAATGCAAAAATAGCCCTATTACCTTGGTATATGTTAGACTGTATTGGTTTGCAAAAAAAAAAAAAAAATCGGCCTGCTGTTACAATTACATTGTGCTTTTATTTCTTCCTTGGAATTTTTGGAATTTTACTTTATTATTATTTAAATTCTCTAGCTTTAGACAGGCAGCTCTCCATGCTGTCCATCACAACTGTTCTATGAATGGAATCAAGGAGGGCTCAGACTGAAGAGCCTCCACATTTAGATGACTCCAGGAAGCACATTAAGTGGCCTTGCTTCTTTCCTGGGAAAGCATAGAAGCAAAAGCTGCTGCCATTTGCTTCCTGTATTCCTCATGCTTATCAGAATATGCAACAAAGAGCAGGTGTTCAAACCTTCACTGACATTGAACCTGAGAACAGAATAAATCTATTCAGGCAAAAAAGAATTAGAATTGGGTCGCATTTAAGATTGCCTTGTGTTTGTATGTTAGTTTGTGTGTTTTTATTCTTATGTAACAAACTTAGCTGGTAATATTAGGCAAATACTTTTCTTTTGAAAATTTAGATTTTTTTTTTTAACTTGAAAGACAGAAGAGCCAGAGCCAGAGACCATACATTGACAGTTTCACTCCCACAAATGCCTCCAAAAGCTGAGGCTGGGCCAGGCTGAAATCAAAAGTTGGGAATTCAATGTGGCTCTCCCATGTGGGTGGCAGGAGCCTAAGTAATTGGTCCATGACCTGCTGCACCTCAGGCTGTTCATTAGCATGAAGCTGGGCTTCAGATCTGAGCTAGTACTCAAACCCAGGCACTTAATATGAAACCATCCCAAGCAGCGTTTTAACTGCTGTAACAAATGACTGTCCTGGGAAAATAATACCCAAACCAAAATAAGGTCTGTATGTATCACAATATCTGGTAATATAAAGACAATTTAGGAACTATGAAGTTACAGCTAGATAAGAGTAAGTAGTTTTGAGATTATATTACACAATAATATGACTATATATAATGTAAATGTACTCTATATTTCTGTTTTGGAAAAACTTCAGAAACTCAGTTGCTGAATGTTTTCAATATAAAAAAAATGACCACTTGAAGTGATAAACGTATTTACCCAGATTAGACATCGCACTTCTTATATATGTATGGAAACATAAATGGTGCTCCTTAAATATGTGAAATTTTATGCTTCATAATTTAAAAAATAAGTTTCTAAATAGTTTAATATATCCTTGTCCTTTCATGCATTTTTTTAAAAAAATATTTATTTCAGAGGCAGAATGACAGAGGAAGACAGAAATCTTCAATCTGCTGATTCACTGCCCAAATGGTCCCAATGATCAGATCTGGACTTGGTGCCCAGGAACTCAGTCTAGGTCTCCCACATGGATAGCAGTGACCCAAGTTCTTGGGCCATCTTTTGTTGCCTTTTCAGGCACATCAGTAGGAAGTTGGATTGAAAGTGCCAAAGCTGAGTCCCAAACTGGTTCTCTGGTATGGGATGCCAGCTCACTGTACCACCACTCCAGCCCCTTGTACATGTTGAAAAAATATTTTATTGCTATTTAAATGACATTAAAATGGCTTTAATTCTCTGCAAGAACTCTGACAGATCATCTCCTTTATGCACATAATGCCAACCTAGCCTACCACAATAATAATAATTATAAATATTTCTAAAAGCTTTTATTTTTTTTACTTTTAAACAGATTCAATGTAGTTTGTCTTTAGAATTCAAAGAACATAATGATATTCTCTTCCTGTCTCTAACCCCTTCTCTCTCCCTTTCTATTTTTTTTTTAGTTTTGAGGTAATATATTTTAAATTTATATTACAGTGAAAATGGTTAATACCTCAACAAATAAGAAATTTAACAAGGGAAAAGCAAAAAGACCCTAGTTTAGTGAGAATACAGAAAGTGGCTATAAACAGTAGTCCCTCAACTATAGGATCTATGCCATTTCTTCTTTTGTCTGTTTTCAATGTAGCTCAGTGATGAACACAGTACTGAAAGTGGGCTGCTCTACCAGCAGCAACTGTTGTGGGAGTTCATTACACTAGTTGGACTTGGCATTTCTCCATGCCCTTGAATTCAATAAAAAAAAAAAAAAAAACTTTAAAAAATCATTAGCATGCAATCTAAGATTTACTGAAGATTTTCTGACAGTAACATGCAGAACATGGTCTTCACATCACCACCAACTCCAGGAGATGATCAGACTTTCCTTAAAGCCTCACTTCTGTCCCAGACACCACCCAGCCTTTAGGCTTCTCCTCCTTTCTTTTGTTAAGCTAAGTGAATTTGCCTTCTGGCTTCAAATGCTTTGAAATTTTTGCCCCTCCACAGATATATCAACACCATTTTTTCCCTGAAAAGAAAGTTTCAGATCAATTGAGTAAAAGATAACATTTTTACATTATGAACGCTTCATGAGTATTTTGATGAAGCAAGGAGAAATATGATCTTCCAACAGGTGTTCTAAGAATCAGAGCTTCATTTAAGTTGTAGTTTTATCACTTGTATAATAGTTGGTAAATGGCTTATCTTCTCTGAATCTTAATTTCTTTATTTCTAAAAGTGAGAGTACTTATACATAATGCATTACATTTGATGTGGGATTTCTCAGTTATACTTGGAAAGCACTAGGAAAATGTTCTATGTGGTATAAAATAAGATAGCAGACTCTGAATGTTTAAAAACATCCTGGTCCTTTAAAAGAGCCGTATTTCAGGAAGGAAGGTAAAGAATGACACCAGACAGTAGTTGAGTCATCATGATATACATGTTCCATATTTAAGTAAATTTATAACTTATAATTTACAATAATCACATAAGATTGTCTCTGATTTGTCTTATGGTAAGTCAAGATAGTCTTGGGACAATGGGGAAAAATAAAAAGAAATTATACACTCAACAACAGAGGAAGGTGCATTTTACAGCCACAAGTAGAAAACAACAGCTATGTAAAGACTTGTTAATACCATGCAAAGAAAACAAACATAAGGTGAGTCTTCAAAAACTCCATGAAGGAACAAGTGCTGCTGCGACACAGTAGGTTAAGCTGTTGTGTGCAGTGCTAGCATCCCATATTGAAGGGCTGGCTGCTCCCTTTCCAATCCAGCTCCCTCCCAATGTGCCTTGGTAAACTGCAGAAGCTGGCCCAAGTTCCTGGCCCCTGCCACTAACAAGGGAGACCAAGGTGGAGTTCCAAGCTCCTGGCTTCAGGCAGGTGTAGAGAAATGGGGAATGACCCAGCAAATGGAAGATTGAGCTCTCTTCCCTTTCTCTCTTTGTAAATCTACCTTTCAAATAAATAAATCTTAGAAAAAGGTACATAAAAATACACATTATGAAAAAGCTATTGTTTTATTTCTTTTTATACCAAAATAAACATAGTTTTTAATTCTATTTTTCTATGAAATTTTTGAAGTACCCTTATATTACTGTGATCACTTCAGGATATGGAATGCCAGTATTTATCCAAAATTCTGGGTAGTAAAATGCTGAGTACTGCTTTGTTAGTTGATCTCCTAGGTTTTCAACAATACAGATTCCTCTTTGTAGTGGAGTATGGTTTCTTCTTCTCTGGCACTGTATAAACTCCTAATAAACAGAATAAATGTGAATTCTGCTTCAATTTTAATCTGTAACAAATGGTTGATTATCCAAGTAGCTAATAAATTTGCTACCTTATCTTCATTTTATAACTAACTCCTTTAAATTGTGTTTTAATATTTATTTTCACAAATAAAAGAGAAATTTTTTTTCAATTTCAGGAATGCGTGGGTACATATGTCAAATAAAAATAGAAAAACTTTATTAAAATGGAATTCTTGACATCACATGGCATCTATACATAAGTTTTTCTATACTGCTTGTTAAAAGACAAACTCATGAGAGTGCCTCATAATTTCAGGGAATGGAATTGAGTTTATAGTAATATTTGTTGAATAAAACTGTTAAGCATTTAATTAGCTTTAGATGTCAGCTTTGAGGATTTGATGGAGTAGCATGTGTTTCTGTTTTCGTTTTTTTGTTGTTGTTCTCTTTCTGCAATTGCTTTTCTTGATGGACAAATTAAATGTCCTCACTGAAAATGTCACTCATGTTTATCTTTAAAAACTGCTTCCATTTGACTGTGTGATGATATGCATGTGAGTCACTAATTTTGAACACATGGGAGGCTCTGTTCCTCATTATATTTTAAATATTCCATTTAAATGTTGGTCACAACACTGTGATCAAATTTGAAGACTCATCACTCAGTAATGAGAAAGGTGAAAAGGTCTAGAGTTGAAATTTAAGATGAAACCTAGCAAAAAAAGTAACATTTTTGTCACTCCATGATTAAAATTATAATTTTAGCTTCCATCAATTGAGCACCAATTCTGTTACTATGTTTGTGCATATATGTGTGAGTATGTGTGTAAACAGAGCATTATATATCATAAAGAGGGAGAGCATAGCAATATGGCTATTTTATTAAGAGTTATATCATTCTAATGCTATTCTATTAATGATTCTATTGATTGAATTTATTTAAATTCTGTCTATAGTATTAACAATTAAATCAAATAATAGAGATTAATATATTACTATTATTTATAGAAACTAAAATGGAGTCTCAAAGAGACTAAGAAGTATATCCAAAAAAAGCACATAAATATATCTGATTCATTTCAATTATTCCTGTTATCTTACACTGTTGATGGTTCACAGAGAGAGTTTATCATTACCATTTTAACTATCATCATATTAATCTTAGAAATTAAGAATTTTCTCACTTAATTGAGTTTCACATATCTTGATAACTGAGGATGATACATTCACGTCAATTATGTAAGGAATGAAGTGATAAAATTTCTGAACTCAGTGTCTTAGTTACTTAGCCCATTTAAAACTATGGCTATCAGTTACCAATTTTTGCTGTTCTCATTGTTTGTCCATTTAATCCTAATTCTATTCTTCTCTGGGATTGGGAACTTGATAGCTAAGATAGAAGTGAGAATCAAGTAATACCACGAGAGTCTGAGAGTGACCCAGTATAAACATTAGCAGAAGCAGTTCCATTTAAGACAAAATGCCTCATCAGAAATGTAGAACTGCTGAGTCCCCTTAGATTTTACTCTACTCATACAATGCAGAGATCACATATTTAAGAAGAAACTCTAGCTCACTGTTAGCTTAAATCTAGATTTTATTGTATTTTAAAGATTTGTCTATTTATTTGAAAGGCAGAGTTGCAGAGAGACAGAGGCAGAGAGAGAGGGAGAGAGAGGACTTCCATCTGATGGTTTACTCCCCAGATGGCTGGAGCTGGGCCTATCTGAAGCCAGGAGCCTGGAGCATCTTCCAGATCTCCCACGTGGGTACAGGGACACAACGAGTTGGGCCATTTTTTGTTGCTTTCCTGGGCACATTAGCAGGGAGCTGGACTGGAAGTGGAGCAGCCAGGACTTGGAACAGGTGCCCATATGGGAAGCCAGCACTGCAGGTGGTGGCTTTACAGATACCCCACAGCACCAGCCCCTAAATTTTAGTTTTGATTTGATACTTTTTATCAAATACGTTGTTAATTTTTCCTTAGGGTTCTGTTCTCTACCCTTTGAACTCAACAGTCACATTTCTGAAAGCATTGACATATCTTCATCACAGTTCTGCTCGTTAACTATTTTGTAGTCTTTCTGTCAACTCTCTTGGCCATTCCAGATGGATCAGGAGCATCGTATCTGGGGAGCCATTCACAGAGACCCTCTAGGTCTTACTCTACAAATTTGAATCAAAAAGGGCAATTTCATGGCACATTTTCCACAGCACTGATCCCTGTGACCGATAAATGATATTTCTAAGAGTTCTTCAAATATTCCTAATTTTATTTAATCCTCATTTACTTTTACCAAGGAGATGAAGAAGTACAAAATATTAGAAATGAGCTGTTCAAGTGTTTTTAGTATTTTTTAATGTTTCTGTTTTCTCTTTTGTTTTAAAATCTTTGAAGAATGATTTTAAGAACTCAAACTGCAATCAGTTGCAATCTCCTCAAATGCCTAGAAGTAGGTAAATGACACTATGGCTCATGTGAAGCCTTGTAGCTCACAGGAAGAGAAAGTGGGAGAAAAGTTCATAACTTCAAGGCCATTGATTAAGAGATGTTTTATTTACCAGCTGATGTGTATTTAATGAGAGGGCCTCAATTTGATTGATTCTCAGAAGAAAGAGAGCTCCATTTCTTCCCTCTGCTTCTAGATTTAGTAAAATATTACCCTCTTCAAAAATCCCAGTTTAGATTTGCCAGTTAAGCATCTTTTGATTGTAAAAAGAATTCTCCCTTTTCCAATTCAAGTAATTAAATATTATCTATGGATTGCCTTTATAATTTATTTAACATATTTTAAATACAAAATCTTTGGTCTTCTGCTTAATATATTTTTTATTTGTTGGTTTTTGAGATCAGCTTTAAAGCAGTTTTAGGTTTCCAGAAAAAAAATGAGATTGCTCACTAGGATTTCGATGGAAATTACATTGAATCTATAGATCAAGTTAGGAAGAACTGACATCTTGATGATATTCCTTCATGCTCTCATGTTCGTGATATGGTGTTCTCATATGTTATTGGATGTTATTGACTAATATTTGCTGAGGATTTTTACATGTATTGAGAAGAGTTACTGATCTTTATTTTTTTTTCCTTGTAGTGTGATCTTAGTTAGTACTAAGCCTTTTAAAATGACTTTACAAATGTTGTCTTTATATTCTCAAAAAGACTGTAGAGAATCTCTTCCTTGAATGTTTTATAGAAGCAGCGAGGCAAAATGGCCATGATGTTTTCTGGATTTTAGGTATATTAATAATTTAGTTTCTTTAATAGGTACAACTCTTCAAAATTTTTGTTTATTCATGAATTTATTCAAATTATTTTTTTCAAAGAATTGACCCATTTTTGTCTATGCTAGCAATTTTTTGAGTCTACAGTAGTTCATGATAATTATCTACCTTTATTTATGTGTGTATTTAAAAGGTAGAGAGAGAATGAAATGGAGAAGGAATATGGGGAGAGAAAGGACGATCTTCCATACACTGGCGTACTTCTCAAATGTCCCCGATAGGAGGGGCTTGGCCAGGTCAAAGACAAGTGACAGGAACACCATCTGAGTCTCATATATGGGAGTCAGGGAACCAAGCACATAGGCCAGCTTACCTTCCTCTGTGCACATTTGCTTGAAGCTAGATGAGAAGTGGAGGCTGGACTTGATCCAGGGGATTTGGATATGGATGCAAGCCTCTCAAGCAGCAATTTAACATGCTGCACTACAATGGCTGCCTGTATGACTATCTTTTCAGTATCAATGAATTCTGCAGCGGGGGCTGTGGCACAGTGGATCAAACTGTCCTTGCAACACTGGCGTCCATATCAGAGCTTTGATTTGAGTTCCGGCTGCTCTACTTCGGATTCCACTTGCTACCAGAGAACTAAGGAAGGTAGCAAATGAGTGTCCAAGTGCTCAAGGAGATCTCCATGTAGTTCCTGGCTGCTGACTTCGACCTGGTCCAGTTCAGGCCATTGCAGCCATTTGGGAAGTGGATTAGCATGTGAAAGAGCTCAATCTTTCTATTTGTCCCTCTCTTTTCTGTCACTGTGACTTTCAAATAAGTTTTTTTAAAAATCCATGAGCTCTATACTGATGTACCCTCTTTAATTTCTGATATTTTTATATGTGACCCATTTGGGTTTTATTCAGTTTGCCTAGTTAAAAGTTTATAATTTTTCTGATATTTTCAAGGAACTAACTTTGATGTTTGTTGATTTATTATTTTTAATTTTAGTCATTTCTGATTTTAAATCTTTTGTAGTTTTAATTTTAATACAAACTATTTTATTTACATTTTTTATGAGAGGCAGAGTTGACAGTGAGAGAGAGAGACAGAGAGAAAGGTCTTCCTTTTCCGTTGGTTCACCCCATAATGGCCGCTGTGGCCGGCACACTGAGAGCCAGGTGCTTCTCCTGGTCTCCCATGGGGTGCAGAGCCCAAGTACTTGGGCCATCCTCCACTGCACTCCCTGGCCACAGCAGAGACCTGGACTGGAAGAGGAGCAACTGGGACAGAATCCGGTGCCCCAACTGGGACTAGAACCCGGTGTACCAGCGCCGCAGGCGAGGGATTAACCTATTGAGCCGCAGCGCTGGCCTCATTTACTGTTTTAAGAACATGATACTTCGCACTTTCCTTGTATATATCCCTCTCTCTTTCTTCCTTTCATTTTTTAAAATTTTTGTGATGATACACTTTTTTTAAGATTTATTTATTTATTTGAAAGAGTTACACAGAGAAGAGAGGCAGAGAGAGAGAGAGAGAGAGAGAGAGAGAGAGAGAGGTCTTCTATTCACTGGTTCACTTCCCAATTGGCCAGAACAGCCAGAGTTGCGCCAATCTGAAACCAGGAGCCAGGATCCTCCTCCTCATTTCCCACCCGGGTCAGGGGACCAAGGACTTGGGCCATCTTCCACTGCTTTCTCAGGCCATAACAGAGATCTGGATCAGAGGTGGACTAGTCAGGACTTGAACTGGCACCCATATGGGATGCTGGCACTGCAGGTGGCAGTTTTATCCACTACGCTACAGCAACGGCCCCATGATGATATACTTTCAATTTACTTTATATTTACTTTATAAACACAAGAATAATCCTTTACTAAATAAAAATTCAATATGTATTAAGTAGAAAGACCACTGTCCCTCCAGAGTATAGACACATCCTATAAACAACATTCAAATTTCAGGATGTCAACTTTACTCATGTATGTTATGCTTTTGTATACTGTATGTTAGTCACCAGAAATAAGAGAAAACATTTGTTTTTGTGGGACTGGCTTGTTTCACTAAATATAATGGTCTCCAATTACATTCATTTTGTTGTGAAAGATGGGATTTCATTCTTTTTCATGGCTGAGTAGTAATCCATCATGTATACATACCACACTTTCTGTACCCAGCCATGAGTTGGTGGACATCTGAGTTGATTCCATATCTTAGCTATTATGAATTGAGCATCTATAAACATGATGATACAGATGACTTCATATGCTAATTTCATTTCCTCTTGGTAAATTCCCAAGAATGGGCTGGCTGGGATATATGGCAGATGATATGAATTTACGTTTACACCTTTGTTACACTCTCAAAGTTTGAAATTCAGTTGTGTAACATTTTCATTTTTATTTATTTGACAAATATAATTTCTCTTAAATTGTTGAATACATGTTTATTTATATGTTTTGAATTTGTTCTAGTTTCTTTGTTATTGATTTCTAGTTTAAAACCATTGTTTCCTAAAAACAGATATTACATACTTTCTCTCCTTCTAAAATTGTGAACATATGTTTGATGATCCAGAATGTGGTCTTTGTGATTGTTCCATATGAACTTGGGGACGACATGCATTCCAGTGTTGTTGGTTGGAGTGTCCGTTATACCCAGCTGACTTATGGAGTTGTCGTACTCAACTATTCCTGATTTCTGCTTGCTGAATCTATTAGTTTCTGGGAGAGAAAAATTGAAGCCTCCAACTATAATGTTGGAGCAATCCGTTTCTCTGTACACTTATATCAGTTGTTGCCTTATGTATTTTCATGCTCTGTTGTTAAGCACATAATCATTAAGCATCATTATCTGTGCTTAATTGAGTTCCTTTTCATTATGTAGCACTGATCTTTATTATGGCTTGTTTTACAATGATGTCTGCTTGGTCTGAAATTAATATATCTACTCATGGTGTTTTAAAATCATTGCTACCATGGCGTGTATTTCTCCTTCCATTGACTTAATTTGTATCTCTCCATATTTAAAATGGGCTTCCTATAGACCCATGTCTTGTTTTAGATCCACTGTGACAATCTGACTTTTAATCAATACATTTAGATCACTGATGTTCAAAATGACTGCTGGGCCGGTGTTGTGCCTCACTTGGTTAATCCTCGGCCTTCTGTGCCGGCATCCCATATGGGGGACGGGTTCTAGTCCCAGTTGCTCCTCTTCCAGTACAGATCTCTGCTGTGGCCTGGGAAGGCAGTGGAGGATGGCCCAGGTGCATAGGCCCCTAAACCCGCATGGGAGACCAGGAAGAAGCACCTGGCTCCTGGCTTTGAATTGGCATAGTTCCAGCCGTAGCAGCCATTTTGGGGGTGAACCAATGGAAGGAAGACCTTTCTCTCTCTCACTGTCTAACTCTATAAAAAAATCATGAAAAACAAAACAAAACAAAAACCAAACCAACAAAAAAAGAATGACTGCTGACAACTATAGTTGGGTGAAACCTACCATATTTTTTCATTGCCTTCTATTGATTACCATTTTACTTTGCGTCTAGTTTGTCTTCTCTGTTCTCTGCTGTTTGTGTTAAACAGGCCAAATAGTAGTATAATAGTTTCAGGTTTCAAAGAGGGGGTGCATTAAAGTATATACAGAAGGTTCAAACCTATTGAGTAGAGAAGAATCATATCTTGGAGCATGCTATGAATTTCACACTGAGTAAGAACTATGTCATCTACTGTCATCTGCATCTTTCCTCTGTACTTTTAGAGTTAATATTTATTTCCTAATTCAGTATGTCAGTGATAGTGGTGGCAACACCCACTCATCTGGTCAGGTTTTTAGTTATTTGTTAACAAATGGAATCTCTTAAAATCATTTGCACATTTGTTACTCAGGTATTATCCATATGGAAGATTACTTTGCTTATCTGTTAACTTCAGTTCACTTTTAGCAAGAAAAGAAGACATATATACACACTCAGTATATAGTCAACAGAAATGGATGCACACTTGTATCAAAAATATGAAAGGGAGAAAGAGAGAGCAGGGTGGATAAGTATCGTTATATTCTTAGAACCGTTATCATTGAACTACAAGGAATCTGTTCTTTTTTTAAAGATTTTTATTTACTCATTTGACAGGTAGAGAGAGTGTGAGAGACAGAGAGAAAGGTCTTCCATCCATTGGTTCACTCTCCAAATGGCTACCAGGGCCAGAGCTACGCTGATCTGAAGCCAGGAGCCAGGTGCTTCTTCCTGGTCTCCCATATGGGTGCAGGGCCCCAAGCACTTAGGCCATCCTCTTCTACTATCCCAGGCAATAGCAGAGAGCTGGACTGGAAGAGGGGCAACCAGGACTAGAACCCGGTGCCTATATGGGATGCTGGTGTCGCAGGTGGAGCATTACCCTAATGTGCCACAGCGCCAGCCCTGGAATCTGTTCTGAATATTAATATCACATTAACATGACAAGTGTGTTGTAGAAAATATCATGCATTTGCTGTGGCCCTGAGAATCTAATATATTAATACATTTCTTAAAAATTAAATGTAGAATGTACATTGCAGCACTATTTAGGATCAGCATGAGAGTTTTGACCTGCTGTTTCCAACCTGCCCTGGTTCACCCCTCATGGGCAGCCTGATGGTTCCCAGCTCCCAAAAGTCACCATGTTGATGCTGAACTTAGTGTAGCCACCTGATTGGCCTCACTCAGGACAGCCCAGAACTCCTGAACTGAAGTGATCCTCAAGCCTCAGCCTCCTGAGTTGCTGAGACTACAAGGCTACAGGCACCACTGCATCTGGCACACAGCACTATTTCTAACAAGCTCAATCTGGAAACAAATCAAATGCTCATAAACAACAAGGAGATATACATCATGGAATATTCAGACACTAAAATATTCCATAGAAGTTATAGAGAAGAAACTACTGTCATATATGACAAAAATTGATTAATCTCACATAGAATGAAAGATGAAAATACATAATGTGTCATTCCATGTTTATAATCTGTAAATAAGGAAAATATAAATTCCCATGCAAGTATACTGTTATGTCTATAATCTCGGTAGGCAAAACAAATCACAGATGTCAGATATCAGGGTAGTGATTCTTTTGAGAAGAAGATAGGGTAGAAATTAGAAAAATCACATGGGAAGTTTCTTGGGTGCTGAAAATATTCTACTTACAAGGGTGCTTTTGGCTGATATATATGTATAATTTTTTTTTACCATGCAGTGTACAACTACCTCAATTAAAAGTCTCTTTTTTGTGCTTTCTAATGATATGAAACTGAATCCCTAGAATTAAGAACACTAAAGTTTATTTATAAATTATTGTGTACGTCCCATTAGAAATATAGCAGATTCTTAGCAGAAGTTAGTTTTTAGCCTTTGGTAATAATGCATCAGCTGTACCTGAAACTAGAATGTTTATGGACAGATTTTCATTTGGTCACTGACAGTAAGTGCCCACATGTTAGACCCCAGGCTGCTAAGGGAACCTTGTGCCAGAAACCTAGGGAATTTAGTTTCTTTAGTGATACAGATGCTATAAAATAGCAGTATTAGCTACAGTTGTTTAGTAAAAATGAATGACTACATAAATAGCAGTGTACTTAGAATAAAGCCATCCTTAGTGTTAAATTAACTGTCAGAAGAAATATGCAACCTTCCTTGTCATTCTTTCTTGCATTCAGTGATTTATATACATTCTCTGTCTAACTTCCAGATTTACTTAAAACAATCTTGTCCATTTTTCCCTTTAAATGGTAACTATTTTTTGAGCTTTTACTATTGCCTCATTCTCTGCTAGAACCAATCACACAACAATGAAACGTGTAGCCTTCTCTCTTTAAGGAGTTTTCCATACGGATATTGCACAGAAGTTAGATTATACTGTGTTATAACTTTCATCTATCTGCTATGATAGGTATCGTTACAGCGCTAAGGACATAAGGAAGAATTGTTTTTAACCCAGTAGGAAGAGGATGATTCTGAACAAGGCTGAGCAGGTCTTCTGCCTAGGAGGTAAAAACTGTCATGGGATGACACATGAAGAGCAGCATGCTCAGAGCCACTTTCATAGCTCCACTTATTCTCTGAAATATTAATTATTATTTAGTCAGTATCCATCCTTCAGTGCAAGTCTTCAAGGGATGGAGTTGGACGCATCTTAAATCACTGAAAGCTGTCACCTTTTGAGAGATAAAATGTGACAGATTCTTAAGTAATGAGAAAATCAAGTTTAATGTAGCCATTAAAATAGAGCTCTGCTAACAAACAAGGTCTCCACAAAGCCAGAAATTCATTACTAAAACTGTTTCATGACAATGACACTACCTAGACAGGAGGCGAACTTAACTCCTGTAGAAGAGAATTGACCTTGTGTTGATCTGTTGTGCCCCTAAATCTTTATTGTTAACAGAACCATGTTCTACTTGGTGACATCTAAATAATTTACTGAGATCAACTCAGTCAAGCACCATAAGCAAAAGTACCAGGGGAAAGAGACACGATATCTAAAATTTAGAGTACAGAAGAATAAATGCACAGATTTATTAGTGTTCTGAAAAACATATTTCATTTAAAAATCTCCCATACTAAGAGAAATGCACATTCCTAAATTATTGTCCTAATATGCAATTTTCTTTTTTTATAACGCTTTTATTTAAAGAATATAAATTTCCAAAATACAGCTTATAGATTACAATGGCTTCCCCTCCCATAACTTCCCTCCCACCCGCAACCCTCCCCTTTCCCATTCCCTCTCCCCTTGCTTCACATCAAGATACATTTTCAATTCTCTTTATATACAGAAGATCAGTTTACTATATATTAAGTAAAGATTTCAACAGTTTGCCCTCACATAGCAACACAAAGTGAAAAATACTGTTGGAGTACTAGTTATAGTATTAATTCACAATGCATAGCACATTAAGGACAGAGATCCTACATGATATATTTTGTTTTAAATTGATTAATTTTCTATGCAATTTCCAATTTAACACCAAATTTTTTTTCATTCTTAATTATCTATATACAAAAGATTGATTCAGTATATACTAAGTAAAGATTTCATCAGTTTGCACCCACACAGAAACATAAAGCGTAAAATACTGTTTCAGTGCTAGTTATAGCATTACTTCACATTGGACAACACATTAAGGACAGATCCCACATGAGACGTAAGTACACAGTGACTACTGAAGTTGATTTAACAATTTGACACTCTTGCTTATGGTGTCAGTAATCTCCCTAGGGTCTAGTCATGAGTTGCCGAGGCTATGGAAGCCTTTAGGGTTTGCCAACTTCAATCTTATTCCGACAGGGTCATAGTCAAAGTGGAGGTTCTCTCCTCCTTTCAGAGAAAGGTACCTCCTTCTTTGATGGCCCCATTCATTCCACTGGGATCTCACTCACAGAGATCTTTCATTTAGGTCTTCTTTTTTTTCCAGAGTGTCTTGGCTTTCCATGCCTAAAATATTCTCATGGGCTCTTGAGCCAGATCCGAATGCCTTAAGGGCTGATTCTGAGGCCAGAGTGCTATTTAGGACATCTGCCCTTCTATGAGTCTGCTGTGTATCTCGCTTCCCATGTTGGATCATTCTCTCCCTTTTTCATTCTATCAGTTAGTATTAGCAGACACTAGTCTTGTTTGTGTGATTCCTTTGAATCTTAGACCTATCAGTGTGATCAACTGTGAACTGAAATTGATCACTTGGACTAGTGAGATGGCCTTGGTACATGCCACCTTGATGGGATTGTATTGGAATCCTCTGGCACATTTCTAACTCCATCATTTGGGGCAGGTCCGATTGAGCATGTCCCAAATTGTACATCTCCTCCCTCTCTTATTCCCACTCTTATATTTCACAGGGATCACTTTTCAGGTAAAATTTAAACACCTAAGAACAATTGTTTGTTAATTACAGAGTTCAACCAATAGTACTAGAATAAAAAAAATACTACAATGGATAAAGTATTACATTGTACAACAACAGTCAGCACAAGAGCTGATCAAGTCACTGTTTCTCATAGTGTCCTTTTCACTTCAATAGGTTTCACCTTTGGTGCTCAATTAGTTGTCACCGATCAGGGAGAACATATGATATTTGTCCCTTTGGGACTGGCTTAATTCACTCAGCATGATGTTTTCCAGATTCCTCCATCTTGTTGCAAATGACCGGATTTCATTGTTTTTGACTGCTGTATAGTATTCTATAGAATACATGTCCCTTAATTTCTTTATCCAAATGTATGCTTTCAATTCCCTGTGATCTTTTGCTGTGAGGTTCCCTTCATTTACCTTCTTTCATGTTGATGGCCATGTTTCTGTGTGTAACACATCTTTAAGCATCTTTTGCAGGGCTGGATGAGTGGCAACAAATTCTTTGAATTTCTGTTTGCAATCAAAGGTCTTTATTTTACCTTCATTCACAAATGAGAGCTTTGCAGGATATAATATTCTGGGCTGGCAGTTTTTCTCTCTTAGTACCTGGGCTATGTCTCTCCATTCCCTTCTAGCTTGTAGGGTTTCTGATGAGAAGTCAGCTGTGAGTCTAATTGGAGATCCTCTGAGAGTAATCTGACGTTTCTCTCTTGCACATTTTAGGATCTTTTCTTTCTGTTTCACTGTGGTGAATTTAATTACAACATGTCGGGCAGAGGATCTCTTTTGGTCATGTTTCCTAGGGGTTCTATGAGCTTCCTGTACTAGGATGTCTCTGTCCTTCTCCATAACTGGGAAATTTTCTGCTATTATCTCACTAAAAAGGCCTTCTAATCCTTTCTCCCTCTCCATGCCTTCAGGAACTCCTAGAACTCGAATGTTGGTTTTTTTAATAGTATCCTGTAGATTCCCAACAATATTTTTTTAGATTTCTAATTTCCTCTTCTTGTCTTTGGTTTGACTGTATAGTTTCCTGTGCTCTGTCTTCTAAGTCCGATAGTCTCTCTTCTGCCTCACCCATTCTGTTTGTAAGGCTCTCTAATATGTTTTTCATTTGATCTATTGAATTCTTCACTTCATTATGATTTCTCGTCACTATCACAGTTTCATGTTCTACTAGTTGTTTCATTTCAGCTTGATTCCTCCTTAATATTTCATTTTCACGAGAGAGATTTTCTACCTTGTCCATTAAGGATTTCTGTAGTTCAAGAATTTGTTTTTGAGTACTTCTTAGTGTTCTTATCAATTTTTTGAGATCTGCTTCTTGCATTTCTTCTATCTCATCATCTTCGTAATCTTGAATTGGAGTGTATTTTTCATTTGGGAACGCCATAATGTCTTCCTTGTTCTTAATACCTCAGTTTTTGCATTTGTTGTTTGGCATATTGGTTTCTTCACTGTGGTGTTTTTTTCTTGTTATACTATGACTCTAGATTAAGTGGACTGTCTGCTTTTGATGGAGCCTTAGAGGCTTGAGATGGGTGTAGCCTGAGAGTTCTGTTTGGTTCCTCAGGGTTGAGGGTATGTCAAAGGAGACACACCCAAGTTAGGCGTGGTAAATCTCTCTCTGTTACTTTTTTTTTTTTTTTGGTTCAAAAGGGAAGTAATTCCACACAGCTAATGGAATTGGGGGTGGTTAACAGGCGAATTATATACCCACAGGAGCCAGAGATCGGAAGCTCTTTCCCATGGACCAGAGAGGGAATCTTTGCGGCCCTTAGTGTGGGCTGAGATTCTCTTGTAGTCTCCCACTGGGCTGCCAAGGCTACTGAACTGTAGCATCTCTGGAGAGTACTCACATGAATTCGTGATTTCCGTGAGTTCTCTCCCCCACCATCTCTTTTTTCACAGTCTCAGTTCATTAGCACCACACATTCATTAGGTTCTAATCTCCTGTTATTTCCCCCCTCCCACCCAGAGTCAGGTTTTTCTGCTAGGCTTGGGGTGGTGCCGACCCGAGGTCGCCCTGCTTATGACGTATGTCCAAAATGGCACCTGCTCTTTGTCTTGCTCGCCTTTGAGAGGTGAACGGAGAGAGAGAAACTCGTGTCCGTATGGGTCACTTTTTTTTTTTCCCTCTCTCTCTCTCTCTCTCTTCTAGTTAGTCTGGTGAACTTTTCCCCGCAGGGTTTCAAGCCTTGTTCGCTCTAGTCTCCTCTTTCCGCTTCCCTGCTGGTATCTCGGGCTATTGAGGTTCGGCTCACCTCGCGTTCCAGCGCTGGTGTGTTGAATCTGCTGCTGGTGTCCCAAACTGCGGGCTCCCATGCTCTCCACGCAGGTCCACTGTGAATCACCAGTTCCAGAAGGGTTTCCTCTGCTGTTTCTTCCCCTACTCTTCCTTGAACCTGCAGTATCTCCACTTTTATTAAGCTGTCTCTCCCCAGACTATCGGTGTGCTCCTTTCCTATTCCGCCATCTTGCCGCTCTGCCCCCTAATATGCAATTTTCAAATTTAACTTTTGCACTTTAATTTCCATTAGTTCTATTTAGGCATTACTACTATTCTATACATGTTTGAGGTTGCATTAATATTCATGTCTAATTAAAAAGAAAGAAAATTGATATTTGTATATTTTAAAATATTTACTTATGTAATTGAAAGTCAGAGTTAGAAAGAGCAAGTGACAGAGAACTTTCATCCTCTGGTTTACTTCCTAAGTAGCCACAACAGCCAGGACTGAGCCAAGGCAAAGCCAGGAGTCAGGCACTTCACCCATATCTCCCATGTAGCTGGTAGAAGCTCAAGAAATTATGCCATCTTCTACTGCTTTTCACAGTCCATTAGCAGAGAGCTGAATCAGAAGTGGAGCAATTGGGACTTGAACTGGCTCCCAAATGGAACACAGACATTGCAGGTCATGGCTTAATCCACAATAGCACAATGCTGGCTCCATTGCTTTAAAGAAGGATATGGAGATTTATATGTTACATACCCCCCAAAATGTTGTTTTTGGAGGAAATTCTTCAGTAAAGTCAATTACAGAAGATTTTCTTTAAAAAAACCCCTAATATTCTAAGAAATATTCTAAACTGAAATTGGAAGACTCAGATATTAATTGGAAGACTCAGATATTAATTAATGACTATCCGAAGTGCAGATAGTTAATAACAAAGAGTTGTATGGAAATTAAGAGGGAAGGCATATCATGCAAAATAAAACATGACAATGCCAAAGATAATTTGAAATGTTTTCTTTACTTAGTCTATGTAACTAAAATTTCTTGCTCATTATGTGTAAGACAGTTTGTAAGGAGTTTATAATGCATTTAAGATAGAACTATAAAGGACCCTCCCTACATAAAATTGTATTCTATTTCGAGTGTACAGTTCTCAAAAATATTTGATTTTCAATCCAAATGTAGCAGAGGTGGTAAAATTTATAAATGCACCTGTGTCATCAATGTACTTTGCTCATGCTTCTATTGTTCCAGCAAATGTTTAAAAGGATATGAAGAAGCATAGTTAGCTTATGAACTTTGGGTGATCCTGGAAATCATATGCCTGCATGCTCAAAGTGTTTGGCTTGAGAGCATCTGCTGTCTTAGAGAGCTGGCTTTTCAGGACACAGACTTCATAGGGAAACAAAGAAAATGGTGTTCCTACACCTTTGAATAGAACGAATGGATGGGAGCTGGCGCTGGGCAAGGCAGATTAAGCATTTGCCTGCAATGCCATCATCCCATAGGTGTGCCGATTAGAGTCCCAGCTGTACCATTCAATTAGCAGCTGTTAATGCACCTGGGGAAGCAGTGGAGGAGAGCCCAAGTTCTTGGACCCCTGCACTCACATGCGAGACCTAAAGTCTTTGGACCCTGGCTTTGGCCTGGCCCAGCCCCAGCCATTTGGTGAGTGAACCAGCTGGTGGAAGATACCTCTCTCCCTCTCAGTATCCCTCTCAATATCCCTGTCTCCCTGTCTCCCTCTCCCTCTCAATATCCTTCTCTCTCTCCCTCCTCTTCCTTTCTCTCTCTCTCCATCCTCCCCCTCAACTCTGCCTTTCAAATAAATTAAATAAATCCCTAAATAAAAAATAAAATATGTGTGTATAATTAAAAATCTTCCAAACACTGTTCCTCTTGGGCAAAATTATCTGTGTTATTTTGTATATGTGAAAATATTTCTGAGGAATAAAATAGAGGAGTTTGAGATGCTCTGTGGAAAGTTACTTTGAAATTATACATCCAAGAAATTTAATCAAATTCCATTTTGGGTATTTTTAAAATTTATATTTTTTAGTTATAATTTATTTTATTTTTAAGCATTCTCTTTTTTTGAGAAACTTAATTAACTTTGAATAAGAACACAGGAATGACACATTTTTTGAGAGCACTTAGACATAACTATAGCTTATGAGACATACATATCTTCCATTAATACACTAAAATGAGTCTTTTGTTTTTGTTGTTGAAAGACAGAGTTACAGAGAGAGAGGTCTTCCATCTGCTGAGTCACTCTCCAGATGGCCGCAATGGCTGGAGCTGAGCAGATCCGAAGCCAGGAGCCAGAAACTTCTTCTGGTTCTCCCACATGGGTGCAGGTGCCCAAGGACCCGGGCCATCCTCCACTGCCTTCTCAGGCCACAGCAGAGAGCTGGATTGGAAGAGGAGCAGCTGGGACTAGAACTGGCACCCATATGGTATTCCAGCATTTCAGGTCAGGGTGTTAACCAGCTGTGCCACAGCGCAAGCCCTTGAAGTAAATCTTTGAGAATAAGTTTTACTGTTAACTCTCATAATCCAGCTCTTTGAGGACATACGTCCTGCATGGGAAGTTAGTGCAGTGACTCATATTGTTAATTTAACAATTAACACTCTTATGTATGACCTCAGTGACCATCCAAGGCTCTTGAAATGAGATGTCTAGACTATGGAAGCCTTTTGAATCCACAAACTCTTTCCATATTTAGACAAGGCCATCAGCAAAGTGGAAGTTCACTACTCCCTTCAGAGAAAAATACATCTTTCATTGATGACCACTTCTTTCCACTGTGGTCTCACTCACAGAGGTCTTTCCCTTAGGACATTTTTTGCCACAGTGTCTTGGCTTTCCATGCCTGAAATTCTCTTATGGGCTTTTCAGCCAGACCAGAATGCCTTAAGGGCTGACTCTGAGGTCAGAGTTCTAACTTAAAGCAATTGTCATTCTATGAGTCTGCTCTATGGAGTGTGTCCCATAATAATTTTATTATTATTACCAAACACTGAATCCTTTTTAAATGATCTCTTTTTTTATCTCTTTAACAATTAATCTTATCTATGTGATCACTTTAACACTTACTCCTACCCATGTGTTCATTCTACTACCTTAGATGGCATTTTTACTACCCAGTTTAATGGGATTTGGAGTCCCATAGCAAATTTTCAAACTGCACCCTTAGAAGTAATTCCAGGGGCTGGCGATGTGGCGTAGCAAGTAAAGTCACCACCTGCAGTGCTGAGACCCCATATGGGGGCCAGTTCAAGTCCCGGCTGCTCCACTTCCCATCAAGCTCTCTGCTATGGCCTGGGAAAGCAGTAGAAGATGGCCCAAGCCCTTGGGCCCCTGCACCATGTGGGAAACCTGGAAGAAGTTTCTGGCTTCTAGCTTCAGATTGGCCCAGCTCCAGCTGTTGCAGCTACATGGGGAGTGAACCAGCGGATGGAAGACCTCTCTCTCTCTCTCTGTCTCTTCTCTCTGTGTACGACTCTGAGTTTCAAATAAATAAATTAGTTTTTAAAAAGAAGTATGTCCATAGGAATGTATGTAGAACTGTACAGTTTATCAGTTACAGTCTTCATAGATTCACAACTACAACTTTAGGAACTTGGTGATTAGTCTCAATATGCCCACCCTCCCACCCACACACCGCTTCCTCCTTCCTACACTCCTACCTCACTTCCTCCTCCCTCTCTTATTCCCACTCTTATTTTTACTATAATCTATTTTCAATTAAATTTATACACTTATGATTATTTCTGTGTTAAGTGAAGGGCTCAAAATATAGCATAAAAAAATAAAACTGCTCCACAACAGTCAAGGCAAGGACTGTTCAAAGACATTGCTTCTGAAAGGGACAATTCCAATTATACAGATTTCTTTTTAGGTGCTCTATTAGTTATCACAAGTCAGGGAGAACATCTGTTATTTGTCCCTTTGGGACTGACTCTTTTCACTAAGTATGATTTTTTTTTCCAATTTCACCCATTTTGTTGCTAATGGCTGGATTTCATTTTTTTAGTTACTGTATAGTATTTCATGATATACATATCCCATAATTTCTTTATCTAGTCTTCAGTTGATAGGCATTTTGGTTGATTCCATGTCTTATATATTGTGAATTCAGCTGAAATAAACATGGGATTACAGATAACTCTGTTGTATGCTAATATCATTTCCTTTGAGAAATATCCAGGAGTGCGATATCTGGGTCATGTGGTGGGACTATATTCAGATTTCTGATGTATCTCCAAAGTGACTTCCATAGAGGCTTTACCAGTTTATATTCCCAACAACAGTGGATTAAAGTACCTTTTACCCCACATCCTTGCCAGCATTTGTTGTTTGCTGATTTCTGTATGAAAGCCACTCTAATGGGGGTGAGGAGAAATCTCATTGTGATTTTGACTTGCATTTCCCTAATGGCTAGTTATCTTGAGAATTTTTTCATGTGTCTGTTGGCAATTTGGATTTCCTATTGAAAAATGGCTAAGTCCTTTGCCCATTTAATAACTGGATAGTTTGTTTTGATGTTGTTGAGTTTCATGATCACTTTATATATTCTGGTTAGTAACCCTTTATCAGTTGCATAGTTTACAAATAATTTCTCCCATTCTGTCAGTTGCCTCTTCACTTTGCAGTACAAAAGGGTCTCAATTTGATGTGATCCCATTTGTCAACTTTGGCTTTAATTGCCTGTGTCTCAGGGGTCTTTTCCAAGAACTCTTTGCGTATGCCAATATCTTGCAGGATTTCCTAAATGTTCTCTAATAATTTGATGGCATCATGTCAAAGATTTAGGTCTTTATTCCATTTTGAGTGCATTTTTGTAAGGCGTAAGGTAGGGGTTTTGCTTCATACTTCTGCATGTGGAGATCCAGTTTTACCAGCACCACTTGATGAAGAGTTTGTCCTTGCACCAGAAATTGATTTAGCTACTTTGTCAAAGATAAATTGGTTATAGATGCTTGAATTAATTTCTGGAGTTTCTATTTTGTTCTATTGGTCTATCCATATGTTTATGTAGCAGTATCAGGCTGTTTTGATTATAACTGCCTGGTAAAATATCTTAAAACCTGGTATTCTGATGCGTCTGGCTTTGTTTTTATGTACAAGATTGCATTAGCTATTTGGGGTCTTCTGTGTTTCCAGGCGAATTTCAACATCATTTTTCTGTATCTGAGAAGACTGTTCTTGGTATTTTGATTGGTATCATATTGATTCTGTAAATTGTTTTCAGTTATATAGACATTTTGATGATATAGATTCTTCCAATCCATGGACATGGAAGATTTTTCCATTTTTTGTATCTTCTATTTCTTTCTTTAATGTTTTGTAATTCTCATCATAGAGATCTTTGATGTTTTTGGTTACATTTATTCTAAGGTATTCGATTTTTTTTTTCGTAGCTGTTGTGAATGTGATAGATCTTAGAAGTTCTTTCTCAGCGAGTGCAGTGTGTGTTTATAAAACGGTAGTTGATTTTTGTGTATTAACTTTATATCCTGCTACTTTACCAAACTCTTCTATGAGTTCCAATAGTCTCTTAGTGGAGTCTTTTGAATCCCTTATATATAGAATCATGCCGTCTGCAATTAGGGATAGTTTAACTTCTCCTTCTCAATTACTATCTCTTTGGTGTCTTTTTATTGCCTAATGGCTCTGGCTAATACTTCCAGGATTACATTGAAAAGCAGTGGTTAGAGTGGGAATCCTTGTTTGGTTCCAGATATCAGTGAGAATGCTCCCAACTTATGCCCATTCAATAGGGCACTGGGCATGGGTTTATCATAAATTGCATTGATTGTGTTGAGGAATGTTCCTTCTATACCAAATCTGCTTAGAATTTTAAGCATAAAAGGGAGTTTTATTTTATCAGATGCTTTTTCTGTATCAATTGAGATAATTATATGGTTTTTGTTCTTCAATTTGTTATGTGATTTTCACATTGATTGATATACAAATGTTGAATAATTCCTGCATACCAGGGATAAATCCCACTATGTACTGGTGACTGTCTTTCTGATGTTTTGTTGGATTCAAGTGGCTTGTACTTTATTAAGGATTTTTGCATCCATGTTCATCAGGGAAATAGGTTTGCAATAGTGTTTCTTCATTGTACCTTTTTCCAGTTTAGGGATTAAGGTGATGCTGGCTTCATAGAAAGAAATTGGGAGAATTTCCTCCCTTTCATTTGTTTTGAATAGCTTGAGAAGTATTGGAGTTACTTCTGTAAATACCTGGTGGAATTCAAGAGTGAAGCCATCAGTCCTGAGCTTTATTTTTGTTGAGAGGATCTTTATTACTGATTAAATTTCTGTCTTGTTTATGAGTCTGTTCAGTTTTTCTTTCTCTTCATGACTCAATTAGGTAGGCTGTATGTGTCCAGGAATCTCTCAAGTTCTGACAGGTTTCCCATTTTGTTGGCTTACAGATTAATGTAATAATTTCTGTTTTGATTCTTCTTATTTCTGTGGTATCTGTTGGTACATTTCATTTTCTATCTCTAATTTTATTGTTTTGGTTCTTCTCCCTCTTTTTTTGCTTATTTAGGCCAATGGTATGTCATTTTGTTAATCTTTTCAAATAAGAAACTCTTTGTTATGATGATCTTTTGTTTCAATTTTGTTAATTTCTTCTCTAATTTTATTTTTTTAACTTTTATTTAATAAATATAAATTTCCAAAGTACAGCTTTTGGATTACAGTGGCTTTCCCCCCCATAACTTCCCTCCCACCCACAACCCTCCCAACTCCCACTCCCTCTCCCATTTCATTCACATCAAGATTCATTTTCAATTCTCTTTATATATAGAAGATCAATTTAGTATATATTAAGTAGAAATTTCAACAGTTTGCACCCACACAGAAACACAAAGTGTAAAATACTGTTTCAGTACTAGTTATAACATTAATTTACATTGTACAACACAGTAAAGACAGAGATCCTATATAGGGAGTAAGTGCTCAGTGACTCCTGTTGTTGACTTAAGAATTGACACTCTTGTTTATGGCATCAGTATCACCCAAGGTCCTTGAGTTGCCAAGGCTATTGAAGCCTTTTGAGTTTGCTGACTTCGATCTTATTCACACAAAGTCATAGTCAAAGTGGAAGTTCTCTCCTCCCTTCAGAGAAAGGTACCTCCTTCTTTGATGGCCCATCCTTTCCACTGGGATCTCACTTGCAGAGATCTTACATTTAGTATGTATGTATTTATTTATTTATTTATTTATTTTGCTGGAGTGTCTGCTTTCCATGCCTAAAATATTCTGATGGGATCTTCAGTCAGATCCGAATGCCTTAAGGGCTGATTCTGAGGCCAGAGTGCTGTTTAGCATATCTGCCATTCTATGAGTCTGCTGTGTCTCCCGCTTCTCATGGTGGATTGTTCTCTCCTTTTGAAATCTTTTTAATTTCTTCTCTAATTTTAATTTTTTCTTTTCTCTTAGTAGCTTTTGGTTTGACTTGGTGTTTTTTTTTCCTGGATCCTAGAGATGCATTGATAGCTCATTTATTTGGTGCTTTTCCAATTTCTTGATGTAGGCACCAATTGCTATAAACTTCCCTCTTAAAATTGCATTTGCTGTTTCCCATAAGTTTTCATATGTTGTATTGTTGTCATCATTTGTTTTCAGAAATTTTTTGATTTATTTTTTGGTTTCTTCAATGACACACTGTTCATTAAGGGACATGTTATTCAGTCTCCATGTGTTCTCATATGTTCTGAGAATACCTGAGTTATTGATTACCAGCATCATTGCATTGTGGTCAGAGAAAATGCATGGTATGATTTCCACTTTTTTTAAATTTATTGATACTTACTTTATAGCCTAGCTTGTGGTCAATCCTAAAGATAGTTTCATACATTGGTGAGAAGAATGTGTGTTCTGTGGCTGAAGGATGGAAAGCTCTGTTGATATCTGTTAGGTCCATTTGGTCTAATGTCAGTTAACTCTGTTGTTTCCTTGTTGATTTTCTGTTTGGTTGATCTGTCCATTGCTGAATGTAAGGTATCAAAGTCCTCCATTACTATTGTATTTGAGTCTATGTCTACATTTAGATGCCTAACATTTGTTTTAAATAGCCAGGTGCCAGCTGGTGCCATGGCTCACTAGACTAATCCTCCTCCTGCAGCGCTGGAGCACCGTGTTTTAGTCTAGGTTGGGGAGCCAGATTCTGTCCTGGTTGCTCCTCTTCCAGTCCAGCTCTCTGCTTGGCCCAGGAGGACAGTGGAGAATAGCCCACATGCTTGGACCCTGCACCCACATAGGAGACCAGGAGGAAGCACCTGGCTCCTGGCTTCGTAATCGGCACAGTGCACTGGCCATTGCGGCCATTTGGGGGGTGAACTAACAGAAGGAAGACCTTTCTCTCTGTCTCTTTCTCACTGTCTATAACTAACTCTCTCTCTCTCTCTCTCTCTCTCTCTCTCTCTCACTGTCTAACTCTACCTGGCAAAAAAAAAAAAATTAAATAAATAAATAGCCAGGCACCCTGTAATTAGGTGTGTGTATATATATATATATATATATATATATATATATATATAATAGACAGTTTTTCCTGTTGAGTTGATCCTTTAATCATTAAATTGTGCCTTTCTTTGTCTCTTTGAACAGTTTTTGTCTGATGTTAGGATGGCTATCCCAGCTCTTTTTTGGTTTCTCATAGCATGGAATATCTTTTTTTTTCCCATTTTTCACTCTCAGTCTGTGCGAATCTTTCTTGGTGCGATGTTTTTCTTGTAGGGAGCAAATGGTAATTTTTGTTTAATCCAATCAGCTAGTCTGTGTCTTTTAACTGGAGAGTTTTGGCAATTTACATTCAAGGTAATTATTGATAAGTAATGATTTTGCCCTCCTATTTTTCAATAAATATTCCTATTTTGTACTTTGGATTCCTTCACACTTTTACTGGGAGATTTTCTTCCTTCACCTTCCTTCATAGTGATAACTATGTTTCTATGTGTAGCACATCCTTAAGCATCTTTTGTAAGGCTGGACTGGTGGTGACAAATAGAGAGATTGCTGGGACACATGGTAATTTTGTTTTGTTTTGTTTTTTTTTTTTTTTTTTTTAGAAATCTCCATATTGTTTTTCACAATGTCTATATTACTTTACATTCCCAGAAACAGCTTGCAAGTCTTCCTTTTTCACCATATCTTCACTAATATCTTTTAATTTTTGGTGTTTTCATAAACCATTCTAACTGGAGCAAGATTATATTTTCCTGTGGTTTTGGGTTACATTTCTGTTATTGTTAGTGGTGTTATACATATTTTCATGTACCCGATGGTCATTTTCCTTTTAAAGAAGTCCGTTTAGGTCTAGTGCCCAGTTTTTAATTAAAGTACTTGTGGAAGCTTTTGTTCCAATGTATTTTGCTATTGGCTATTGCACTGAGCTCCTTATAAATCATGGGTATGTGAGAGGTATAGTTTGCAAGTATTTTTTACTATTCTCTGGTTTGTCTCCTTCCTCTGTTAATTTTGTCTTTTGTTGTACAGAGGCATTTTAGTTGGTGAAATCCTTTTGTCTATCTTTGCTTTTGTTTCCTGGGCTTCTCAGGTTTGGTTCAAAACATTTTCTCGCCTATTCCCATGTCTGCAAGCATTTCTCTTACATTTTCTTCTGATAATTTCATAGTATTGGGTCTTACATTTATGTTACTATATTTTCAGCTGATTTTTTTGTACATAGTGATAGATTGAGGTTCTATTTTATTCTTTCTGCATATGGATATACAATTTTCACAGGACTATTTCTTGAAAAGACTTTTCTTTAATATGTGTTTTTACTGCCTTTGTCATGACCAATCTTCCTTGGATGAGTGGGTTTTTGTTTAAGATCTCTATCCTGTTTCATCTGTGTCTCTTTTTATGACACTACCAAGTTGTTCTAACTATAGTATTTTTATAGAATATATTGTAGTTAGGTAGTATATTACCTTCTACTTCGATCTTTTTCTCAAGATTTCATTTGCTATTTGGAATCCTTTGTGGTTTCATACAGATTTTGGCAATGTTTTTTTTTTATAGTTCTATAAAAACGTCAATGATGTTTTGATAGTGATTACATGGAATCTGTTTATTATTTTTAGTAGTAAAGATATTTCAATGATAGCAGTTCCTCTAATTGGCAAATCCAGATGTCTTTTCTCTGTATGTTATTTAACTTATTACATCAAAATTCATTACTCATATTATTCAGCCTTCATACTCCAGGTTTTCCATTTAAATTAAGGATTATTTATGATCTAAAAATTCAGGATACAGGTGGATCAAATCTAATAGCTTCTATGAGCTGACATACTGAGCTGACAGTCTCAGAGTTGACATTTGTACAGACAATAGTCTTCTCTTTTTTTTTATAAAGCTTTTATTTAAAGAATATAAATTTCCAAAATACAGCTTATGGATTACAATGGCTTCCTTCTCCATAACTTTCCTCCCACCCGCAACCCTCCCCTTTACCACTCCCTCTTCCCTTCCATTCACATCAAGATTCATTTTCAATTCTCTTTATATACAGAAGATCAGTTTAGTACATATTATGTAAAGATTTTAACAGTTTACCCTCACATAGCAACACAAAGTGAAAAATACTGTTGGAGTACTAGTTATAGTATTAATTCACAATGCATAGCACATTAAGGACAGAGATCCTACATGATATATATTTTTAAAATTGATTAATTTTCTATGCAATTTCCAATCTAACACCAAGTTTTTTTTAATCATTTTCAATTATCTTTATATACAGAAGATCAATTCAGTATATACTAAGATTTCATCAGTTTGCACCCACACAGAAACACAAAGTGTAAAAATACTGTTTCAGTACTAGTTATAGCATTACTTCACATTGGACAACACATTAAGGACAGATCCCTCATGAGACGTAAGTACACAGTGACTCCTGATGTTGATTGAACAATTTGACACTCTTGTTTATGGTGTCAGTAATCTCCCTAGGCTCTAGTCATGAGTTGCCGAGGCTATGGAAGCCTTTAGGGTTTGCCAACTTCAATCTTATTCCAACAGGGTCATAGTCAACGTGGAGGTTCTCTCCTTCCTTCAGAGAAAGGTGCCTCCTTCTTTGATGGCCCCATTCTTTCCACTGGGATCTCACTCACAGAGATCTTGCATTTAGGCCTTTTTTTTTTTTTTCCAGAGTGTCTTGGCTTTCCATGCCTAAAATATTCTCATGGGCTCTTGAGCCAGATCTGAATGCCTTAAGGGCTGATTCTGAGGCCAGAGTGCTATTTAGGACATCTGCCCTTCTATGAGTCTGCTGTGTATCTCGCTTCCCATGTTGGATCATTCTCTCCCTTTTTCATTTTATCAGTTAGTATTAGCAGACACTGTTCTTGTTTGTGTGATCCCTTTGGACAATAGTCTTCTCTTGTTGACTGTTTTGCTGTTACAGTTTTTGTTAACTGCAGTCAGGAAACACTTAATGGGAAATTCCAGAAATTAACAATTCATGAGTTTTAAATTGCATTCCTTTCTGAGTAGCATAATGAAATTATTCTTATTAGTCAGTTAGTAGATTTCTCAATTATCTAATAGCCCCACATAATCAAATTGCTATGTCCAAGTAACTTCTTGTATCACTTAATAATGGCCCCAAACCACAAAACTAGTGATGCTGGCGAATCAGATATCCCTAAAAGAAACCACAGAATGCTTCCTTTAAAGGGATGGTGAAAGTTCATGACTTAATAAGAAAAATGTATCATATACCTAGTTGCTGTGTTCTAAAGTACAATCAAGTACTTTTAGAGAGACCATATTCACAACTTTATAAAAATATTATTATTCATGTTTATAAGACAAAATGACAGAGAAAATATTTTCTATATACTTGCTTATTCGCCAATGGCTTCAATAGCCAGGTCTGGCCCATGCTGTTGCCAGGTGTGAGAAAATCCATCAGGGTCTCCCACATTCATGACAAGAGCCCTAGCATACCTTTCACTGCCTTCCCAAGCTAATCAGTACGGAGGCAGAGAAGTCAGGAATGGAATCATCCCTCCAAGCTGGGATGCTGGTGTCTCAAGTGATGGTTTAACTCTGAGTGCCAAAAACACCAGTCTGCACATAACTTTTATTACAGTACATTGTTATGATTATCATTTTTGTTGTTAATCTCCTGCTATGCCTAGTTTATAAATTAAATTTGATCATATATGTTTGCATAAGAAAAAAATACTTCATATAATGATATTTTCCATTGTTTTACTCTAGCAATCTTGGAACTCCCAACCACATTGGGGAACTACTTAACTTGTTGACTAATTTCAAGAATAAAAATACTACTCTGAAACAAGAGGAAAACATTTATAGAAGAATCATGTTAATCATGGAAGCGTTTTCTTACTTCATTGTTAAAATAAAAATGGGGTGATTCCCCAATACTTTTCCTTCTTTTTGTTTTTATTCTTGCTACCATCACTGGATGGGGAACTTTCTTTTCACTCTTCATTGACCATGATCTATGTACTAATCACTAAGAATCTAGGCATCAATATGTTCAAAAGTATGTTTGAGAAAGAACTAAATTCTTTGTCAAATGATTTGTAAAACAGTAAATATTAAGCTTGATGACTTTCTCCATCACAAATGTAGAATACTTTTCTTGAGTATGGTTTATTGAATAGACTGTCCTTACTCCAAGGATTGGTTTTAGATCCTTGATCAAATATAAGTTGGCTGTAGATGTTTGGATTGATTTCCGGTATTTCTATTCTGTTCCATTGGTCTATCCATCTAAAGTTCCTGGAAGAAAGTGATCACCGAATTTAATCTTTTTTTTTTTTTTTGACAAGCAGAGTGGACCGTGAGAGAAAGAGATAGAGAGAAAGGTTTTCCTTTTGCCATTGTTTTTTTTTTTATAAAGCTTTTATTTAAAAAATATAAATTTCCGAAGTACAGCTTATGGATTACAATGGCTCCCCCCCACATAACTTCCCTCCCTCCCGCTACCCTCTCCTCTCCCGCTCCCTCTCCCCTTCTGTTCACATCAAGATTCATTTTCAATTATCTTTATACACAGAAGATCAATCTTTTGCCATTGTTTCACCCTCCAATGGCCACCGCTGGCGCACTGCTGCGCTGATCCGAAGGCAGGAGCCAGGTGCTTCTCCTGGAATCCCATGGGGTGCAGGGCCCAAGCACTTGGGCCATCCTCCACTGCACTCCCTGGCCACAGAAAAGAGCTGGCCTGGAAGAGGGGCAACAGGGACAGAATCGGACATCCCGACCAGGTCTAGAACCTGGTGTGCTGGCACTGCAGGCGGAGGATTAGCCTATTAAGCCACAGCGCCAGCATTAATTTAGACTAAGTGTTGCATATATAATATGCCTGTGTCTGCTTTTAAAATGAAATATCAAAGTCTAAAAATATCTTCTTATTTAATTTTGTATGATAAGTGTATCATACACTTATGATAAGTATAAGTGTATAACAGATCTATGATTCATGTTCTAAGTATGTCTTAGATATGTCTCAGGAAATTAGTACCATTGAGTCTCAAACTTTAAAGACATTATTTTTATAAAGATTTTTTATTTATTTGAAAGGCATAGTTACAGGGAGAGGAGGAGAAACACAGAGGGAGACCTCCATTCTTCTGATTCACTCCCCAGATGGCTGCAGTGGAAGGTCTGGAGCATCATTCTGGCCTCCCCCATGGGTCCTGGGTCCCAAGCACTTGGGCTATCTTCTGGTGCTTTTCCAAAGCCATCTGTGGGGAGCTTGTTTGGAAGTGGAGCAGCAGAGACTGGAACCAATGCCTTTATGCAAGCCAGCATCACAGGTGGAGGCTTAACCTGCTATGTCACAATACAGAATCCTTAAATAAACTACTTGTTCATTGGTAGGTTTATTTATTTATTATTTGAAAGGCAGAGTTATGGAGAGGCAGAGGCAGACAGCTCTTCCATCTGCTGAATCACTCCCCAGTTAGCCACAAGGGCCAGAACTGTGCTGATCTGAAGCCCAGAGCCAGGAGCTTCTTCCAGGTCTCCCACACAGGTGCAGGTGCCCAAAGACCTGGGTCAACTTGCACTACTTTCCCATGCCTTAGGAGAGAGCTGGATCAGAAGTGGAGCAGCCTAGACTCAAACTGGAATCCATATGGGATGTCAGCACTGCAGACAGTAGATTTACCTGCTAGTCCACAGTGCCGTTCCTAAAGAAATTTGTAATCTAGGTGAAATTTCTACTGAATCTGTTAATCTGTAAAGCCCAGGGGTGATAGAAGCAGGGGAAAAACACACACACGCATATTTACAGACACTGGGCAGAGTTTGAGATCTTAAAATTTCTGAGGCATGGACTATTAAAGTTATCAAAATAAATGTATCAAAAATATTTAATAACATGACAATCATCCAGTAACTTCAGTTCCACAACCATAACTTTCTCTGTATACAATGATGCAAAAATTTCAAAACCTAACACAAAATTTTTATGCTATTAATAGGTTTTTAAAATAAAAGTCATAGGGGCCGTTGCTGTGGCAGAGCAGGTAAAGCCACCACCTGCAGTGCCAGCATCCCATATGGGTGTTGGTTCGAGTCTCAGCTGTTCCACTTCCGATCCAGCTCTCTGCTATGGCCTGAGAAAATAGCATCTGAGGATCCAACACTGCCTGCCCATTTTTTTTTCTTTTTTTCTTTTTTTTTGACAGACAGAGTGGACAGTGAGAGAGAGAGAGACAGAGAGAAAGGTCTTCCTTTGCCGTTGGTTCACCCCCCAGTGGTCACCGCAGCCGGTGCACTGTGCTGATCCAAAGCCAGGAGCCAGGTGCTTCTCCTGGTATCCCATGCGGGTGCAGAACCCAAGGACCTGGGCCATCATCCACTGCACTCCTGGGCCACAGCAGAGACCTGAACTGGAAGAGGAGCAACCGGGACAGGATCTGGAGCCCCAACCAGGACTAGAACCTGGGGCACCACTAGGCAGAGGATTAGCCTAGTGAGCCGCGGCACCGGCCATGTTCCCTTTTTTTTTTTTAAGGCAGATAGAGAGGACAGTGAGAGAGAGAGGAGAACGAGAGAGAAAGAGAGAGAGAGAGAGAGAGAGAGAGAGAGAGAGAAAGATCTTCCCTTGCCATTGGTTCACCCTCTAATGGCCGCCGCAGCCAGTGTGCTGCAGCCGGCGCACCGCGCTGATCCGATGGCAGGAGCCAGGTGCTTCTCCTGGTCACCCATGGGGTGCATGGCCCAAGCACTTGGGCCATCCTCCACTGCATTCTCAGGCCATAGCAGAGAGCTGGCCTGGAAGAGGGACAACCGAGACAGGATCTGTCTCCCCAACTGGGACTAGAACCCGGTGTGTCGGCGCCCACAGGCGGAGGATTAGTCTATTGAGCCGCAACACCGGCCCCATGTTCCCTTTTTATAAATAAGTTCAAAAAAATGTTTATAACAAATATCTTATAGAGGAATGTTCTTTAAAAATAGAGAGAGAGTTAGAGAGAGAGAGAGAGAGAGATCTTTCACCTGCTGGTTCCATCCCAAAATGTCCACCACCACTAGGGCTGGTCAAGGGCAAAGTTAGGAACCCAGAGCTCCTACTGTATCTGCCACATGGGCAACAGGGGCCCATGCACTTAAACCATCATCTGCTGCCTCACAAGATACTTAAGTAGGAAGAGCTGAATGGGAAGCAGAGCAACTGAAACTCAAATGGGCACTTCAAAATGGGATGTGGTGTCCCAAGTTGTGGGACACAATGCCTGTTCCAGGGATGGATTTTTTTTTTAATATAATTTGTTGGAATGCAATTTCTTCTGTATACTGTAATGGAAAAATATATGAATATTGGACCCTCAAGAAACAAAAAAAATTCACAAGATGTTGATTTTTCAAAGTATTGGATATCAGAAGATGAACAACAGTGATCCCTGAAGGATGAGACACAAATAAAGAAACTGATCGCCTAACTTATCAAAGAATCTGGAAGAATTCTTAGAAAGTGAAGGAGAGCCATTCCCAGAAACAACATAAGGTTCTCTTATGTAGAAGATTAGGATATACTAAATAATTTTTAATAAAAAAGTTTAATTCACCAATCCCTCTGAGATAATGTCAACACAATTGTTTTTTTCAAAGAAAAAAATTACAAATTAAACAAAGATAATAGGCCAGCGTCGCGGCTCAATAGGCTAATCCTCCGTCTGTGGCGCTGGCACACCGGGTTCTAGTCCCGGTTGGGTTGCCAGATTCTTCTCTGCTGTGGCCCGGGAGTGCAGTGGAGGATGGCCCAAGTCCTTGGGCCCTTCACCCGCATGGGAGACCAGGAGAAGCACCTGGCTCCTGGCTTCGGATCAATGCGGTGCGCTGGTCCCAGTGCACCAGCCTCAGCGGCCATTGGGGGATGAATCAACGGAAAAGGAAGACCTTTCTCTCTGTCTCTTTCTCTCACTGCCCACTCTGCCTGTCAAAAAAAGAAAAAAACAAAGATAACAGAGATCTCTATAGAAGTCTATCTTATACATGAAGTGACCTCAAAAAAAGCTCCCCACACACTCTAGAGAGCAGATATGCCCATGAACTTCAGTTAGCAAAAAGTTGTTAGTATTTCATAGCACACTAACTGGCCCTTTTCCAAAATTAAACTTTTATAAATTTAGAATTTCATTCTTTCTGATATTTTGATGATGTAAACATGAAATGACATAAAAATGAAATACAGAACAGGTCCATACACAATGATATCCATTTTGTTTATGTAAAAATGTGTGCTGCTATTTCATAGGACTTTACTGCAATAGTACCATACTACTACTTCATAGCTACCATTTCAACTACAGAATATCTTCACAACACCACTTTCCTTTAACTGTCTATCTAGCAAAGAAAATGAGCTTTTTAAAGATTTATTTATTTATTTGAAACACAACATTACAAAGAGAGGGAGTGGTGAGAGAGAGATATATGTTGTCCAACCACTGATTCAATCTCCAGATGGCTGCAATAACCACAGCTCGTCCGAGCTGAAACCAGCTTCTGGAGGTGTTCTTCCAGTCCTCCCACATGGGTGGGCAGGGGCCCAAACACTTGGGTCATTTTCTGCTGCTTTTCCCAGAGCGGGATTAGAAATCAAGTGGTAATGTGGCCAGTGCTTTGGCATAGTAGTCTAAGCCTATACCTGAGTTGATGGTGTTCCATATGGGCACCAGTTCATGTCCTAGCTGCTCTTCTTCTGATCCAGCTCTCAGCTTATGGCATGAAAAGTAGTGGAAGATGGCCCAAGTGGTTGGGCCCCTGTACCCCCATGGGAGAACCAGAAGAAGTTCCTGGATGCTGCCTTTGGATTAGTCCAACTCTAGCCATTGCAGACATCTGGGGAGTGAACCAGCAGATGGAAAACTTTTCTCTGTCTCTCTCTCTTCGCAACTCTACCTCTGAAATAAAAAAATTTAAAAAAAATTAAAAATGAAGCAGCTAGGAAAAGAAGTGGTATCCATATGGGACGCCAGCATCACAGGTAGCAGCTTTACCTATATATCACATGCCAGCCTCTGGATATGAGTTCTTTACAATCTCATTCACTTTATTAAACTGGGTGTTCTTAAGAATATGACCAACATACTACTTAGTTTTGTATCACCTTTACCTGTATATAGCTCTTTGCTCGGTGCACCTGAATTTATTTTCGTTTTCTAGAATTAAATCAATGAAATGTTAGTCATATTCTAGAATAAACTATTGGAATTATCTCTATCCAAGTAGAAATGAATGTTCATTGAAACTTTGTTCATTTAGGACTTCTGCATCAATTTCACATTTAAAAGGGTAATGGCAAATGTCTAATCACATGAGGCAATATCAGATTGTTCCTTAAACAGTACGGAAGAAAAGAAAGATATTTTCATTGATATATTAATACTGTGAGCAATATGCTTCCTTTTCCATTCCCAGTAGCCATAGTAAGGGGGTAATAAATTAAAACCAGATGGTGTTAGAGAGTATGGACATTTTGATTGTCTTATTTGATAAACAGGCTGGCTCTTAACATAATTGTAACACTCAGTAGTTTTTGTTGTTGTTGTTATTTTTTGAAGATATTACAGTAGTAATAACACCAAAATGTTAAAATAGTGGATTGAAGTGGGGAGATCAGCCTGCTTCATGAAGTGGGGAGATCAGCCTACTTTAACTTTGAAAGTTAGAAAATATACCAAATAATTGATTGAGTTTTAGAAATCATGAGTGATTTCTTCTCTTCTCTAGTTAAAAACAAATGGCATATATAGCCCATATCTACATTCATTTTCATAGATCTGAATTTATTCAATTACAAGCAGAATATCTCCACTTAAAGAAATAAAAATATTTATTTATTTGAAAGAGTTACAGAGAGGGAGGGATAGACACACAGAGTATATAAGATCTTCCATCCACTGTTTCACGCTCCAGATGGCCATAGTGGCTCTGCAGGGACCAAACTGAAGTCAGCCAAGAGCTTCATCAAGGTTTGCGTGTGTGTGGTAGGGGTGCAAGCACTTGAACTATTTCCCACTGCTTTTCCCAGACCATTAGCTGAATGAGAAGTGGGGCAGCCAGGACTCAATCCAGCACCCATACTGGATGCCGATGTCACATGTGGCAGCTTGACCCTGCTATACCACAGTGTTGGTCAGAGAAATAGTGTCTTTATGTGTAGATATATTATCATCTAAATTATATGAATGCATATTCCCATGAACATTGCATATATTATTTACAGTATTAATAAAAATGTGAAAATTAATATCATTACGTTTATTTAGAGGTGGAAAAGAAGGTGCAAAGGTATTAGTCGAATAACAGAAAAATTGTACTTACAGATCTGTCATCCAAAATTAGGTTTGTTTAGTTATTTTCCTTGTTTTCTGTACATTATGCTATATCTATGATAACAGGTATATTACAGAATTGTAAAACTGATAATTTAACTGGTAAAGCAATTCATTACTAGGTTTGAACAAGTCTTATGTTACACTCAAACTCAGTACTAATTATGTTTGTCAGTATTAAATAAATAAAAACACTTGTGAGCAATTATGCTTCCTTTCCAGTTCCCAGTGGCCATGGTAAGGGGACAATAAATTAACACCAGAAAGCGGTAGAGAGTTGGGACATTTTGATTGTCTTGTTTGATAAACAGACTGGCTCTTAACGTAATTGTAACATTCTGTTGGATTTTTTTGTTATTGTTTATTTGAAGGTAATAGAATATTAATAGCACCAGAATGTCAAAAGAGTGGATTGAAGTAGGGAAATCTTAGCCTGTTATCCAAGAAAGCATCTGTACACTAGAGGCCCTTGTCAAATCTACAAGGTAGATTTATATATGTGCTTCATCTTGTTTCCAAAAATAAGTATAATGAATGGGCCAGCTACAAGCAGCTGTGTTTCTGTCTGAATAAAAGAATGTGTAAAATGAGACAGGAAGGAGTCCCAGGCATTCATTTAATTATGAATTGAATTATAAATCATTCAATTAACCAGACTTTGTCAAAAGTCAGCTTTTAAAATGTCACTCAGAAAAATGATTTTTCCATTTCTCTTTGAACGCAAAATCTGGACAGTGTCCTTTGGGGTGGTATGCCAAAGTGAAAATGGTCTCTACAGGTGTTATATATTCTCTGTTTACCTTTGGGGTTTCTTATTCCACTTGCATTCACAGTGTTAGACTTCTTTCTGTACCAACAAAAAGAAAATTGTTTTTACTTGAAGTAATACAGTTCAATGAGCATAAACGTAAAGTCATAGAGCTTATTATAAAGAAAATATATCTGAATAAGCAAAACAAATACTAAAATAAATTTTGAATATTTTATGCCTGCCCTTTCACCTGTATCTTCTAAAAAGAAGGAATTATTTGATCCCTGGACAATTTGTAATGAGAGAAAGGGAGAAAAGTAAGAAGGAAAACCAGCCAGATTGTTTCACAGGAGACTAGACAGCAGGGGAATAATTGCTGATTATCTGTAATGTATAATATAGCAATAGCATGGAAAGAAAAGAATTTGAGCACAAGAGAGGAAATATTATGAGAGCTATTATGTGAAAATAAGTAGAAACATTTACAAAAAATTTTTTAAAAGACCTTTCACTATATTTTTAACAAAAATATTTCTATTAATTTTAGTTTTATAAAACAAAAATTGTGAGGTAATAATATTAGTTCCCATGGACCCTTCCCCCACTATCAACTTCTAATATTATTGTATTTGTTACAATTAATTAGCCCTCCAAGCTACAGCTGTTTATAAAAAGAAACTTTTTTATTCTCCCATCCTTGCAGGCCTTTAGTAATGAACATTTTATGTTTAGTTTAAGGTTTAAAAAAAAACTTAGAAAACTTAACTCTCACATAAAAGGGAAAAATGTGGTATTTCTCTTTCTGTATTTGACATATTTCATTCAACATGAAGTCATCTAGCTCTGTCCATTTTGCTGCAAATTATAGGATTCTGGTATTTTCGTGACTATGTAGTACTCTTTACATATCTGTATGTGTTCCTTATCCATTCACTGAGTGTGGCACCTTGATTGATTCCATATTTGGGATACTGTAGCACAATAGGTCAATGCTTCACCTGTACCGCCAGCATCCCATGTGCAGGTTCTAGTCCTGGGTGCCCCTCTTCTGATCCAGCTCTCTGCTATAGCCTGGGGAAACAATGGAAGATGGCTGAAGCACTTGGGCCTCTGCACCTGCCTGGGAGAACCAGTAGAAGCTCCTAGCAAGTGGCTTTGTATTGGCCCAACTCTGGCCATTGTAGCCATTTTGGGAGTGAACTAATGGGTGGAAGACTCTGTCTCTCCCTTTCACTGTCTGTAACTCTACATCCCAAATAAATAAATAAAATATTTTAGAAAGGGGGGGATATTGCCATGTGTATGTTATAATTCAGTGATTCAATATTTTAACAATTTTAACCAAATCACATATAATCTATTTAATTTTTATACTCTCTATATTAACTTCCACAAATAATAGAAAATATGCTGTTTGTCTTTTGGGTCTGGACAATTTACCTTAGTATGATGATCTCTTGATCCAAGTATTTTGTTGCAAATGATAAGATTTCATTTTTTATGGTTGGGTAATATTTCATATTCAGTTATTAATGGGTATCTAGGTTTATTCCATACTGTAGAAATTAGGAATTGGGTTGCTATAAACATGGGAATATTTTGATTTTTGTGTAAAGTCATTCTAAAGGGAGGGAGGTGATGCCTCATTGTGGTTTTTATTTGCATTTCCCTGGTGGCAGGTGATCTTGAGCGTTTCTCATGTATCTGTTGGGCATTTCCATCTCTTCCATTGCAAAATATCTATTCATGTCCACCTTTGCTCACTTTCTCACTATATTGTTTTTTTGTTGATTTTTTATCACTTTGTATGTTCTAGATAAGAATCCTATATCAGAGGCGGAGCCAAGATGGCGGAATAGTGAGGACGCACACTAGCAGTCCGCGAAAAGATAGTTTAATAAAAACAGAGTTACTGTAGCCTCAGGAAAAATCTCAGGAAAAAAAATGCAGTGGAAATTCTTCCGGACCCGGTGAATGAGACACAGAGGACCTAGGGGAAAGTAAGTTTGCGAACGGCAAATCGTGCCATAGTGGCACGGGAGCTGCTGGGAGGGACGGGAACCGGACGGAACACAGTCGCCATTGGAACTGAGCGCTTGAACGGGAGCCGATACAGGGATCCCGAGACACTGGCGGGGGGAAGCAGACCCCACGGGAGAAACAGCAAAATTGAGGCGAGCCCACACGGACACTAGCCTCTTTCATCACCCACCCTGCTAATTTGAGCTAGACTGAACGCAGTGGGATGGCGCGCGCCCACCGGCTGCAACGGAAGCCGGGCGGAACACAGTCGCCATTGGAACTGAGCGCTTGAACGGGAGCCGATACAGGGATCCTGAGACACTGGCGGGGGGAAGCAGACCCCACGGGGGAAACAGCACAATTGAGGCGAGCCCGCACGGACACTAGCCTCTCTCATCACCCACCCTGCTAATTCGAGCTAGATTAAACGCAGTGGCACAGCGCGCACCCGCCGGCTGCGACGGGAGCCGGGCGGAACACAGTCGCCATTGGAACTGAGCGCTTGAACGGGAGCCGATACAGGGATCCCGAGACACTGGCGGGGGGAAGCAGACCCCACGGGGAAAACAGCACAATTGAGGCGAACCTGCACGGACACTAGCCTCTCTCGTTGCCCACCCTGCTAATTCGAGCTAGATTAAATGCAGTGGCACGGCGTGTGCCCGCCGGCCGCAACGGGAGCCGGGTGGAACATAGTCGCCGCAGGATCTGCGTGCTTGAACGGGAGCCGATACAGGGATCCCGAGACACTGGCGGGGGGAAGCAGACCCCACGGGGAAAACAGCACAATTGAGGCGAGCCCACACGGACACTAGCCTCTCTCGTCGCCCACCCTGCTAATTCGAGCTAGACTGAACGCAGTGGCACGGCGCGTGCCCACTGGCCGCAACGGGAGCCGGGTGGAACACAGTCGCCGCAGGATCTGCGCGCCTGAACGGGAGCCGATACAGGGATCCCGAGACACTGGCGGGGGGAAGCAGACCCCACAGGGGAAACAGCACAATTGAGGCGGGCCCGCACGGACACTAGCCCCTCTCGTCGCCCACCTTGCGAAGTCAAATTTGAACGCAGTGGGACAGTGCGCGCGCCCGCCCACCCGCCCGTCACCGAGGCAGACGGAACCAAAAACCCGAGGCTGTAGAAACCTGAAGGGGATCCAAAAACTGGGAACGCACCGTGCACACAAACTCCGTTACCTTGACAACCCAGAGAAAGAGTGTGGGAAAAAAAAAATGCCAAACAAAAACAGATTCCGAGGGAGCAAGATCAAGGAAGACGCTATGATGACCCCAAACGGAAAAGACACCCCAAGTCAGGATTATGAAGATAATGAGATAGAAGAAATGCAAGAAGCAGATCTCAAAGAATTGATAAGAACATTAAGAAGTTCTCAAAAACAAATTCTTGAACTACAGAAATCCTTAATGGATAAGATAGAAAATCTCTCTCACGAGAATGAAGTACTACGGAGAAATCAAAACGAAATGAAACAACTAGTAGAACAAGAAGCTACGATAGTGACAAAAAATCTTAATGAATTGAAGAATTCAATAGATCAAGTGACAAGCAATCTTGAGGGCCTTAAAACCAGAATGGGTGAAGCAGAAGAGAGAATATCGGACCTAGAAGACAGAGAACAGGAGAGGAAACAGTCAAACCAAAGACAAGAAGAGGAAATTAGAAAACTAAAAGATATCGTCGGGAATTTACAGGACACTATTAAAAAACCCAACATTCGGGTTCTAGGTGTTCCTGAAGGTATGGAGAGGGAGAAAGGATTAGAAGGCCTTTTTAGGGAGATACTAGCAGAAAATTTTCCAGGCTTGGAGAAAGACAAAGAAATCCTAATCCAGGAAGCTCATAGAACCCCTAATAAACGTGACCAAAAGAGATCCTCTGCCCGACATGTTGTAATTAAATTCACCACAGTGAAACAAAAAGAAAAGATCCTAAAATGTGCAAGAGAGAAACGTCAGATTACTCTCAGAGGATCTCCAATTAGACTCACAGCTGACTTCTCAACAGAAACCCTGCAAGCTAGGAGGGAATGGCAGGACATAGCCCAAGTACTAAGAGAGAAAAACTGTCAACCCAGAATACTATATCCCACAAAGCCCTCATTTGTGAATGAAGGTGAAATTAGGATCTTTCACAACAAGCAGAAACTGAGAGAATTTGTCACCACACATCCAGCTCTACAAAAGATACTTAAAGATGTGCTATACACAGAAACACAGAAACACGGTCGTCAACTGGAAAGAAGCTAAAGGAAGGAAACCTCGCAACAAAAGACCATACAAAATTCAAAGTATATATAAGAAACTATTTTTGGCAAATGGCAGGGCAAAGCTACTATTTATCAATAGTCACATTGAACGTGAACGGTTTGAATTGCCCAGTCAAATGAAACAGATTGGAAACCTGAATTAGGGAACAAAACGCATCCATTTGCTGCTTACAAGAAACACACCTTTCTAACAAAGATCCATACAGATGGAAAATGAAAGGTTGGAAAAAAGTATACCATGCCAGCAGAAACGAAAAAAAAGCGGGCGTAGCCATCCTAATATCGGATAATATAAATTTTACCACAAAAACTATTAGAAGAGACAAAGAGGGACACTATATAATGATAAAGGGATCCATCCAACAAAAAGATATAACGATTATCAATGTGTATGCACCTAATTACAAGGCACCAGCTTACTTAAAAGACTTGTTAAAGGACTTAAAAGGAGACTTAAACCCCAATACATTAGTACTAGGGGACTTCAACACCCCACTCTCAGACATAGATAGATCACCAAGACAGAGGATCAACAAGGAGACAGAAAATTTAAATGACACCATAGCCCAAATGGACCTAACAGATATCTACAGAACTTTTCATCCCAGAGAGAAACAATTTACATTCTTCTCAGCAGTACATGGAACCTTCTCCAGGATAGACCACATACTAGGCCATAAAGCAAGTCTCAGCAAATTCAAAAGAATTAGAATCATACAATGCAACTTCTCAGACCATGAAGCAATGAAGGTGGAAATTAGCAACTCAGGAATCCCTAGAGCATATGCAAACACATGGAGACTGAACAACATGCTCCTGAATGAACAACGGGCCATAGAACAAATAAAGAGAGAAATCAAAAATTTCCTGGAAGTAAATGAGGATAACAGCACATCATACCAAAATCTATGGGATACAGCAAAAGCAGTATTAAGAGGAAAGTTTATATCAATAAGTGCCTACATCAAGAAATTAGAAAGGCACCAAATAGAAGAGCTTTCAGCTCAGCTCAAGGATCTAGAAAATCAACAGCAAACCAGACCCAAAGCTAGTAGGAGAAGAGAAATAATTAAAATCAGAGAAGAAATCAACAGGATTGAATCCAAAAACACATTACAAAAAATCAGCCAAACGAGGAGCTGGTTTTTTGAAAAAATAAACAAGATTGACACCCCATTGGCCCAACTAACAAAAAAAAGAAGGGAAAAGACCCAAATCAATAAAATCAGAGATGAAAAAGGAAACGTAATAACAGACACCACAGAAATAAAAAGAATCATCAGAAACTACTACAAGGACTTGTATGCCAGCAAACAGGGGAATCTAACAGAAATGGACAGATTCCTGGACGCATACAACCTGCCTAAATTGGACCAGGAAGAAATAGAAAACCTAAGTAGACCCATAACAGAGACAGAAATTGAAACAGTAATAAAGGCCCTCCCAACAAAGAAAAGCCCAGGACCAGATGGATTCACTGCTGAATTCTACCAGACATTTAAAGAAGAACTAACTCCAATCCTTCTCAAACTATTCAGAACAATCGAAAAAGAGGGAATCCTCCCAAATTCTTTCTAAGAAGCCAGCATTACTTTAATTCCTAAGCCTGAAAAAGATGCAACATTGAAAGAGAATTACAGACCAATATCCCTGATGAACATAGATGCAAAAATCCTCAATAAAATTCTGGCCAATAGACTACAACAACACATCAGAAAGATAATCCACCCAGACCAAGTGGGATTTATCCCTGGAATGCAGGGATGGTTCAATACTCGCAAAACAATCAACGTGATACACCACATTAACAGACTTCAGAAGAAGAACCATATGATTATCTCAATTGATGCAGAGAAGGCATTTGACAAAATACAACACCCTTTCATGATGAAAACCCTAAGCAAACTGGGTATAGAAGGCACATTCCTCAATATAATCAAAGCAATTTATGAAAAACCCACGGCCAACATCCTACTGAATGGAGAAAAACTGGAAGCATTTCCACTGAGATCAGGTACCAGACAGGGATGCCCACTATCACCACTGCTATTCAATATAGTGCTGGAAGTCTTAGCCAGAGCCATTAGGCAAGAAAAAGAAATCAAAGGGATACAAGTTGGGAAGGAAGAACTCAAACTATCCCTTTTTGCAGATGATATGATTCTTTATTTAGGGGACCCAAAGAACTCTACTAAGAGACTATTGGAACTCATAGAAGAGTTTGGCAAAGTAGCAGGATATAAAATCAATGCACAAAAATCAACAGCCTTCATATACACAAGCAATCCCACGGCAGAAAAAGAACTTCTAAGATCAATCCCATTCACAATAGCTACAAAAACAAACAACACCTTGGAATAAACTTAACCAAGGACGTTAAAGATCTCTACGATGAAAATTACAAAACCTTAAAGAAAGAAATAGAAGAGGATACCAAAAAATGGAAAAATCTTCCATGCTCATGGATTGGAAGAATCAATATCATCAAAATGTCCATTCTGCCAAAAGCAATTTACAGATTCAACGCAATACCAATCAAGATACCGAGGACATTCTTCTCAGATCTGGAAAAAATGATGCTGAGATTCATATGGAAGCACAGGAGACCTCGAATAGCTAAAACAATCTTATACAGCAAAAACAAAGCCAGAGGCATCACAATACCAGATTTTAGGACATATTATAGGGCAGTAGTTATCAAAACAGCATGGTACTGGTACAGAAACAGATGGATAGACCAATGGAACAGAATAGAAACACCAGAAATCAATCCAAATATCTACAGCCAACTTATATTCTATCAAAGATCCAAAACCAATCCTTGGAATAAAGACAGTCTATTTAATAAATGGTGCTTGGAAAACTGGATTTCCACATGCAGAATCATGAAGCAAGACCCACACCTTTCACCCTGCACAAAAATCCATTCAACATGGATTAAAAACTTAAACCTACGACCCAACACCATCAAGTTATTAGAGAGCATTGGAAAAACCCTGCAAGATATAGGTACTGGCAAAGACTTCTTGGAAAAGACCCCAGAAGCATAGGCACTCAAAGCCAAAATTAACTACTGGGATCGCATCAAACTGAGAAGTTTCTGTACGTCAAAAGAAACAGTCAGGAAAGTGAATAGGCAACCAACAGAATGGGAAAAAATATTTGCAAACTATGCAACAGATAAAGGGTTGATAACCAGAATCTACAAAGAAATCAAGAAAAGCCACAACATCAAAACAAACAACCCACTTAAGAGATGGGCCAAGGACCTCAATAGACACTTTTCCAAAGAGGAAATCCAAATGGCCAACAGGCACATGAAAAAATGTTCAAGATCGCTAGCAATCAGGGAAATGCAAATCAAAACCACAATGAGGTTTCACCTCACCCCGGTGAGAATGGCTCACATTCAGAAAACTACCAACAATAGATGCTGGAGAGGATGTGGGGAAAAAGGGACACTAACCCACTGTTGGTGGGAATGCAAGCTGCTTAGGCCACTATGGAAGTCAGTCTGGAGATTCCTCAGAAACATGAATATAACCCTACCATACAACCCAGCCATCCCACTCCTTGGAATTTACCCAAAGGAAGTCAAATTGACAAACAAAAAAGCTGTCTGCACATTAATGTTTATTGCAGCTCAATTCACCATAGCTAAGACCTGGAACCAACCCAAATGCCCATCAACAGTAGACTGGATAAAGAAATTATGGGACCTGTACTCTACAGAATACTATACAGCAGCTAAAAACAATGAAATCCAGTCATTTGCAACAAGATGGGGGAATCTGGAAAACATCATGCTGAGTGAACTAAGCCAGTCCCAAAAAGACAAATATCATTTGTTCTCCCTGATTGGCAACGACTAACTGAGCACCAAAGGAGAATCCTGTTGAAGTGAAATGAACTCTATGAGAAACTATGACTGGATCAAATCTTGTCTGGACGGTTGATATACAATGTAAATCTTTTCCCATTTTAGTATTTCTTGATGTTATTTGTTATTGATCTAGTACTATTGGTTGAATTCTGCAATTAACACACATTTATTCCTAGATGTTTAAATTTCAACTGAAAAGTAATCCATGTTAATTTAGGAGAGAGGGAAAAAGAAAGGGAGGATATGTACAATTTGGGCAAACTCAGTCGGACCTGCCCCAAATGATGGAGTTAGAAATGTGCCAGGGGAACCTAATACAACCCCAGCCATCTCACTGGCCCAAGTGATCAATTTCAGTTCACAATTGATCACACTGATAGGTCTAGGAGTCAAAGGGATCACACAAGCAAGACTAGTAACTGCTAATACTAACAGATAGAACTCAAAAAGGGAGAGACTGATCCAACATGGGAAGTAGGATACACAGCAGACTCATAGAATAGCAGATATCCTAATAAATCACTCTGGCCTCAGAATCAGCCCTAAGGCATCAGGATCTGGCTCAAGAACCCATGAGAGTATTTTTGGCATGGAAAGCCAAGACACTCTGGAAAAAAAAAAAAAGAAGAAGACATAAATGAAAGATCTCGGCGAGTAAGATCCCAACGGAAGGAACAGGGCCACCAGAGAAGGAGGTGCCTTTCTCCGAAGGGAGGAGAGAACCTCCACTTTGACAATGACCCTGTCAGAACAAGATCCAAGTCGGTGAACACTAAAGGCTTCCATAGCCACAGCAACTCATGACTACAGCCTAGGGAGATTGCTGACGCCATAAACAAGAGTGTCAAATTGTTAAATCAACAACAGTAGTCACTGTGTACTTACGGCCCATGTATGATCTGTCCTTAATGTGTTGTCCAAGGTGAAGTAATGCAATAACTAGGACTGAAACAGTATTTCTGCATTTTGTGTCTCTACGCGGATGCAAACTGACAAAATCTTTGCTTAATATATACTGAATCGATCTTCCGTATGGAAAGACAATTGGAAATGATAAAAAAAAAATTGGAAGTTACATAAAAATCAATTAAAAAAAATAATATCATGTAGGATCTCTGTCCCTAATGTGCTGTACAACGTGATTTAAAGCTACAACTAGTACTCAAAGAGTATGCTTCACTCTAGGATGCTATGTGAGGGCAAATGGTTTAAAATCTTTTCTTAACACATACTAAACTGAACTCCTGTATACAAAGAGAATTGAAAATGAATCTGAATGGGAATGAAAGGGGAGGGGGAGTGGGTAAGGGGGAAGGGTAGCGGGGGGGAGGGGAGGTATGGGTGGGGAAGTCATTGCAATCCACAAGTTGTACCTTGGAAATTTATATTCTAAATAAGAAAAAAAAGAAAAAAAAAAGAAAAGAATAAAAAAAAATTAAAAAAAAAGAAAACATGTAATAAATGAATGTAATTGGAGGACATTCCACAAAGTGAAATAAACCAGTCACAGAAAGGAAAAAAAAAAAAAAGAATCCTATATCAGATACATAGTTTGTAAGTATTTTCTCTCATTCTGTCAGTGTCTCTCACATTGTAAATTACTTCATAAAAACGTAGTCCAAAGCTTATTAGCTTGATATAACCCCATTTGTCAATTTTTGCTATTATCACCTGTGCTTTAGGGGTCTTACCTAAAAAGTCTTTGCCTAATACACAGCAGACTCATAGAAGGGCAGATCCCCGAAATAACACTCTGGCCACAGAATCAGCCCTTAAGGCATTCGGATCTGGCTCAAGAACCCATGAGAATATTTTAGGCATGGAAAGCCAAGACACTCTGGCGGAGGAAAAAAAAAAAAGCACCTAAATGAAAGATCTCTGCGAGCGAGATCCCAGTGGAAAGAATGGGGCCATCAAAGAAGGAGGTACCTTTCTCTGAAGGGAGGAGAGAACTTCCACTTCGACTATGACCCTGTCGGAATAAGAACCAAGTTTGTGAACCCTAAAGGCTTCCATAGCCTTGGCAACTCATGACTAGAGCCTAGGGAGATTACTGACGCCATAAACAAGAGTGTCAAATGGTTAAATCAACAACAGGAGTCACTGTGTACTTACGTCTCATGTGGGATCTGTCCTTAATGTGTTGTCCAATGTGAAGTAATGCTATAACTAGTACTGAAACAGTATTTTTACATTTTGTGTTTCTGTGTGGGTGCAAACTGATGAAATCTTTACCTAGTATATACTGAATCGATCTTCTGTATATAAAGATAATTGAAAATGATTTAAAAAACTTGGTGTTAAATTGGAAATTGCATAGATAATTAAAAAAATCATGTAGGATCTCTGTCCTTTATATATATATATATATATATATATATATACATATATATATATGTGTGTGTATATATATATATATATATAAAGCTTTTATTTAAAGAATATAAATTTCCAAAGTACAGCTTATGGATTACAATGCCCCCCCCATAACTTCCCTCCCACCCGCAGCCCTCCCCTTTCCCACTCCCTCTCCCCTTCCATTCACATCAAGATTCATTTTCAACTCTCTTTATACACAGAAGATCAGTTTAGTACATATTATGTAAAGATTTTAACAGTTTGCCCTCACATAGAGACACAAAGTGAAAATACTGTTGGAGTACTAGTTATAGTATTAATTCACAATGTACAGCACATTAAGGACAGAGATCCTACATGATTTTTTTTAAAGAATTGATTAATTATCTATGCAATTTCCAATTTAACACCAAGATTTTTTAATCATTTTCAATTATCTTTATATACAGAAGATCGATTCAGTATATACTAGTTAAAGATTTCATCAGTTTGCACCCACACAGAAACACAAAGTGTAAAAATACTGTTTCAGTACTAGTTATAGCATTACTTCACATTGGATAACACATTAAGGACAGATCCCACATGAGACGTAAGTACACAGTGACTCCTGATGTTGATTTAACAATTTGACACTCTTCTCTGTCCTTAATGTGATGTACTTTGTGAATTAATACTATAACTAGTACTCCAACAGTATTTTTCACTTTGTGTCCCTATGTGAGGGCAAATTGTTGAAATCTTTACGTAATATATACTAAACTGATCTTCTGTATATAAAGAGAATTGAAAATGAATCTTGATGTGAATGGAAGGGGAGAGGGAGAGGGAAAGGGGAGGGTTGCGGGTGGGAGGGAAGTTATGGGGGGGAATCCATTGTAATACATAAGCTGTACTTTGGAAATTTATATTCTTTAAATAAAAGCTTTATAAAAAAAAGTCTTTGCCTAGGCCAATGTCTTGCAGCACTTCCCCTATTTTTCCCTCTAATAGTTTAATCGTTTCAGGTTTTTTGTTTTAAAGATTTATTTACTTATTTGAAAGAATTTCAGAGAGAGTGGGAGAGACCATGAAAGAGAGAGAGAGACAGAGAGACCTTCCTTCCACTGATTCGCTTCCCTAATGACCACAGGAGGCAGAGATGCACCAGTCCACAACCAGGAGCTTCTTTTGGGTTTCCCACATGGATACAGGGGTCCAAGGGCTTGGACCATCTTCTGCTGATTTCCAAGGCACATGAGTGAGGAGCTAGATTGGAAGTGGAAGAGCTGAGACTCTAACCAGTGCCCATATTGGATGGCAGTGTTGTAGGTAGGTGGCAGCCTAACCTCCTGTGCCAAAAAACCAGCCCCAGTTTCAGATCTTAAGTTTAGAGTCTTAATCCTTTTCATTTGCTTTTGTACAGGGTATAAGATAGGAGTCTTATTTCAAACTTCTGTATATGAGAATCTACATTTCCTAACTCATTTGTTGAAGAGTCTGTCCTTTCTCTAGATGATGACTTTATCCCATTTGTCAAAGATTAGGTGGCTTAGATGAGTGAATTTATTTCTGGGATTTCCATTCACTTTTATAGGTCTACATAGCCATTTTTATGCCAATACCATTTCGTTTTTAATATAGTAGCACTGTAGTATGTCTTGAAATATGGTACTGTGATGACTTTGTCTTTGTTTCTGCTGTTTTAGATTGTCTTTGGCTATTTGGAGTCTTTCGTATTTCAAGATGAGTTTTAGGATGATTTTTTTTTTTCTAAGTCTACAAAGTCTACAAAGAGTTTCATTGACTTTGATGGAAATTGCATTTAATCTGTGAATTTCTTTGAGTAGTATAGACATTTTGATAACATTAATTCTTCCAATTCATTAACTAGGTAGATATTTTCCTTTTTGTATGTGTGTGTCTTGGGCTGTTTCTTTTATAAAAACTTTATAATTTTCATTATCAGCACATTTCATATACTTGATTAGAAGGATAAAGAAAGTTATTCCAAGGCATTTAAAACTTGTTTAGCTGCTGTGAATGGACTGATCTTGTAAGTTCTTCTTGGGCAATATTATCATTGGTGTGTGTGTGTGTGTGTGTGTGTATACACTACTGATTTTTGTTTGTTGAATATATATATTATGCAACATTTCTGTGTTCTCTTATTAGTTCTAATAGTCTCTGTGCAGCCTTTCAGTTCCAACATATAATCATGTCATCTACAAGCATGAATAATTTTACTTCATTCTTTCCAATTTGTATACTTTTGTAGATATCTTATTTTTTTAAGTAGCTGAGATTCATTTTTAGATTGCTTATTGGTGATTTATTTTTTAAATTTAAATACTTATTGCTGTGAACTTTCTTAATATAGCTTTTTCTGTATCCCACAGATTTTTGCTATGATGCATTTTTTTCCAAGAAATTTTTAAACACCTTTTTAAATTTCTTTAATAATGTATTGTTTTTTTCAGTAGCATGTTATTTATTTTCTGTATAGTTGCAATTTTTCTGTTGTTCCTCTTGATGATATCTAATTTTATTCCTTTGCAGTCTGATAAGATACATGGTATGAGTTCAATCTTATATTTATTGATAATTGGTTCATGGCCTTATGAATGATCTATCCTAGAGAATGTTAACATGTGCTGATGAAAAACGTGTATTAGGTAGTTGTTGTAAAAAATGTCTAGAAATGTCTTGTAGGTCCATTTGATCATTAATATGGTTTAATTCTGATTTGCTTTTGGTTTTCTTTGTGGATGACCTGTCCATTGACAACCAAGGGGTATTCAAGTCCTCTACTCGTACTGTATTAGAGTCTAGCTCTCCTTTTAGGTCTAATAATATTTTTTTTAAAGAATTGATTAATTATCTATGCAATTTCCAATTTAACACCAAGATTTTTTAATCATTTGCAATTATCTTTATATACAGAAGATCGATTCAATATATACTATGTAAAGATTTCATCAATTTGCACCCACACAGAAACACAAAGTGTAAAAATACTGTTTCAGTACTAGTAATAGCATTATTTCACATTGGATAACACATTAAGGACAGATCCCTCATGAGACGTAGGTACACAGTGACTCCTGATGTTGATTTAACAATTTGACACTCTTATTTATGGCATCAGTAATCTCCCTAGGCTCTAGTCATGAGTTGCCGAGGCTATGGAAGCCTTTAGGGTTCGCCGACTTCGATCATATTCCGACAGGGTCATAGTCAAAGTGGAAGTTCTCTCCTCCCTTCAGAGAAAGGTACCTCCTTCTTTGATGGCCCCATTCTTTCCACTGGGATCTCACTCACAGAGATCTTTCATTTAGGTCTTCATTTTTTTTGTTTTTCAGAGTGTCTTAGCTTTCCAGACTTTAAATAAATCACCTCACTCCCTTCCATCTCGTAGGATTTATACTGAGAAGACTGCTGTTAGTCTAATTGGTTCTCATTTATATGTATCTTGACATTTTTCTGTGCCTATCTTTAGGATTCTCTTTTTTGTTTGAGTCTTGTTGGAACTCTTTGAGCTTTCTGTATCTGGATTTCCATATCTCTTTCACAACTTGAGAAGGTTTGAATCATAATTTGATTCAATATACTCTTAATGACTTTTTCCTTTTTCCTCTCATTCAGGTATCCCTGTAATACAAATATTTGTGCACTTAATGGTATCCCATGTTATCTCATGTTGCAGGCTTTCTCCATTTTAAAAAAAATCGTTTATTTCGTTTATTTTTGTTTTAGTCTGACTGGATTATTTCAAAAGTCTCATCATCCAGATAAGAAATGTATTTTGCTACTTGGTCTGCTGTGCTGTAAACCCTCTCAATTATATTTTTCAGCTCTAATATTTCTGTTAGTTTTTTTTTTATTATTTCTATCTTTTCATTGATTTTTTTCTTTCATATCATCTATTTTTCTCATTTCTTTTTTAAAATATTTGTTATTTATTTAAGAAGTATACTTACAGACAGAGGGAAAGACAGAAAATTCTTCCATCTGCTGGTTCACTCCCCACAGAGCTGGAATGGCCAGAGCTGGGCCAATCCAAAGCCAGGTGCTAGGAAGTTTTTACAGGTTTTCCACATGGATGCAGGGACCTAATTAACACAGCCATCTTAAAATGCTTTCCCAGCCCATATGTGGAGAGCTAGATCAGAAGAGGTGCAGCTGGGACACGAACCAGCATTCATATGGGATGCTGGAACTTCAGGCAGAGCCTTGGCATATTACACCACAGTTACAGCCCCAGGTTTTTCTCATTTCGTTAAACTGTCTAATCTTCCATCTCATTGATTTCTCACTATTTTGAGTTCTTTTCCAGATATATCATGATTTCCTTCAGATAAGTATTTCTGTAGGACTACTGTGTTTTTTGGAGGTGCTGTCCTTCTTGGTTTCTACATGCCTCCTGTGTTAATGTTTTGAAGTCTGTGCATATGACATATCAGTTGCTCTTTTTGTATGTGTACCTTTGGTTGTAAAAGGCTGTGCTATATGAAATTTGAAGTGTTGCTTGAGTTTTTCATTTGGCTTTGTTTCTAGGTGTGCCTGGAATTTTAACATCTGAGTGATTTCTTCTGTGGTAACCAATTTCAGCATTGTCCACATGAGCCATAGTTGTCTGTTGCAGTTTGTGGAGATTTTAGTATGACTGAAAATAATGTGAGCTTCCAATGTGTGTGACTTCAGTCTCCAGACTATTGAGTACCAATCACATCAGGAATTGTCATAGCTGTAGCCATGTTTCTGGCACTGTGGGACACAGAGCAGGCTATCCCCTTATCCCACTTGAGTTTTTGCTGGGGCTTGTGGTACCAATGGATGTGTCCTTCAGACTGCATGATGCAGATTGGACTTTCCCCAGCACCTGCTATGTGAATGTGACAAATGCTATGGCTTATAACACCAATAGTCAAAGTCCAAATTTTGCGAGTTGTGAGTGGAACTTGCCCAAGTCCCACAGGGTAAACACAAGGTATTCTGAGGATTTCACCCTGCAAGGTATAGATATGAAGCACTGGAATGCAGGTAGCCTTTTTAAGGAATATAGTACTAATAGTCCTGGAGTTGGAGGATACAGAGTGGTCTGTACACAGATTTCACAGGGTGAGTGCCAGTTATGCTATTGATTGTGCACAGGCAGGCACCAGCTTGAAGCAGAGGAATGCAGGTGGGGACTCCTAGATCACACATGAGCGTGTTACTCCTCTGATTATAGCATCAGCTACAACTGCCCCAGTGATACAATGCATAGAAGGTGGCATTCCTTGCCTTGAGATTCAGAATAGGAGAGGTAGGCAATGGCAGAAACAGCGGGAATGGTGTTAGTATACTTCTCTCTCTCTCTCTCTCTCTCTCTCTGCCCGTTTTTGGAGTCTGTGCCATTTGCATAGGAGTTGGGGAAGCCCCATGGGTGACAGCTGTGAGTAATGTGCTATGTTCTTTGCTCTGCTGGCCTTCAGAGTTTCTGTGCTGTCTGCTTTTTATTTTTATATAAAGCTTTTATTTAAAGAATATAAATTTCCAAAGCTTTTATTTAAAGAATATAAATTTCCAAAGTACAGCTTATGGATTACAATGGCTCCCCCCCCCATAACTTCCCTACCACACACAATCCTCCCCTTTCCCTCTCCCTCTCCCCTTCCATTCACATCAAGATTCCTTTTCAATTCTCTTTATATACAGAAGATCAGTTTAATACATATTACGTAAAGATTTCAACAGTTTGCCCTCACATAGGGACACAAAGTGAAAAACAATGTTGGAGTACTGGATATAGTATTAATTCACAATGTACAGCACATTAAGGACAGAGATCCTACATGATATTTTTTTAAAAATTGATTAATTATCTATGCAATTTCCAATTTAACACCAAGGTTTTTTTTAATCATTTTCAATTATCTTTATATACAGAAGATCGATTCAGTATATACTATGTAAAGATTTCATCAGTTTGCACCCACACAGAAACACAAAGTGTAAAAATACTGTTTCAGTACTAGTTATAGCATTACTTCACATTGGACAACACATTAAGGACAGATCCCTCATGAGACGTAAGTACACAGTGTCTCCTGAAGTTGACTTAACAATTTGACACTCTTGTTTATGGTGTCAGTAATCTCCCTAGGGTCTAGTCATGAGTTGCCGAGGCTATGGAAGCCTTTAGGGTTCTCCAACTCTGATCTTATTCCGACAGGGTCATAGTCAAAGTGGAAGTTCTCTCCTCCATTCAGAGAAAGGTACCTCCTTCTTTGATGGCCCTGTTCTTTCCACTGGGATCTCACTCGCAGAGATCTTTCATTTAGGTCTTCTGTTTTTCTCAGAGTATCTTGGCTTTCCATGCCTAAAATATTCTCATGGGTTCTTGAGCCAGATCTGAATGCCTTAAGGGCTGATTCTGAGGCCAGAGTGTTATTTAGGACATCTGCCCTTCTATGAGTCTGCTGTGTATCTCGCTTCCCATGTTGGATCATTCTCTCCCTTTTTGATTCTATCAGTTAGTATTAGCAGACACTAGTCTTGTTTGTGTGATCCCTTTGACTCTTAGACCTATCAGTGTGATCAACTGTGAACTGAAATTGATCACTTGGACTAGTGAGATGGCCTTGGTACATGCCACCTTGATGGGATTGTATTGGAATCCCCTGGCACAATTCTAACTCCATCATTGGGGCAAGTCCGATTGAGCATGTCCCAGATTGTACATCTCCTCCCTCTCTTATTCCCACTCTTATTTTTCACAGGGATCACTTTGCAGTTAAAATTTAAACACGTAAGAATAATTGTGTGTTAATTACAGAGTTCAACCACTAGTACTAGGATAAAAAAAATACTACAATGGATAAAGTATTACATTGTCCAACAACAGTCAGCACAAGAGCTGATCAAGTCACTGTTTCTCATAGTGTCCATTTCACTTGTTACTTCAGCCAGTCTCTTCAGTTATAATATTTTATAGATAGAATGTTTTCCCCAGATTTTAGGCATGGTCCCCACCGCAGTAACAGCAACAGTGTTCTTTGTTTCTCTCTCACACTTTCTCTCTCTCCTTTTTGGAGTCTCTGTGCTATTTACAGTTACTGTCACTTCTTTCCTAAAGTTTTCCCCCAAACAATCTTCTGGAATTACAGTTCCTCGCTCACTGTTCTGAATCTTTTTTTTTTTTTTTTTTTTTTGGACAGGCAGCGTTAGACAGAGAAAGACAGAGAGAAAAGTCTTCCTTTTTCTGTTGGTTTACCCCTGAAATGGTCGCTACGGCTGGGGCACTGCGCTGATCCAAAGCCAGGTGCCAGGTGCTTCCTCCTGGTCTCCCATGTGGGTGCAGAGCCCAAGCATTTGGGCCATCTTCCACTGCCTTCTGGGACACAGCAGAGAGCTGGACTGGAAGAAGAGCAACCGGGACAGAATCCAGCACCCTGACCAGGACTAGAACCCGGTGTGCCAGCACCGCAGGCAGAGGATTAGCCAAGTGAGCTGCGGTGCCAGCCTGTGAATCTTTTATTCTGGCTGAGGTGAATGTAGACCCTCTCTTTTCAGCCATCCTGATCGTCTCCCTATCAGTATATTTTAATATAACCTTTTTTATATACATTTTATAAACTTGAAAATTTATATCTTCAATTTACCCCATGATTTTTAAAATTTTATATATATGCATTTGATTAAAAGAGAGAGACACACAGAGAGGTTTTCCATCTCTCAGTTCAGTCCCCAAATGTCTATCACGACCAGGACAGGGTCAGACTGAAGCCAGGAGCCCAGAATTCAGTCCTGGTCTTCCCAATGAGTGTCAGGGATCCAAATACTTGAGCCATCACCAGCTGCCTCCCATGGTGTGCATTAGCAGGAAACTGAATTGAAAGCAGAGCTAGGACTCAAACTCAGGTATTCTGTTACAGGATGTCAGCATACAAAGTATCATCTTAACCACCAAAACAAACACCCAGCCCTTGAGTTTGAGGTTTATTGTTGTTATATAAAGCTAGTCAATAGCCTAATTGCTGTTTCCAATTTTATTCTTTCAGTTGTGGGGATCTGAAAATGTGATAATAGATTTTATGTCATTATCTAGCTGTATTGTACCTAGGATACATTCTCAAAATAGCCATGGGGATTATTGCATTTAAGGTGCCATGGGATAGAACTGAATTCAATATAACTCATAAGATTTCTGATAATCTACCTTCAAATGAGTATAAATTGTGCAAGCTACTCTAAATTCTCCATTAGAATTTAGACCATATGATAAATGAATATAAGCAATTGGATTTTTAAAGTGTAGAAACAAATGCACTTTATTAGCTTGTTTGTAAAAAAAAAAAAAACTGGATCCATGCTAACTTAAAGAAGTGTATTTCAGATCACTATTTTGAAAGATCGTAGTCTAAATTTGGGGAGGTCTCATTGTGTTTGCCACTGGTAATATTTGTCTTGCAGCAAAAATAGCAAAATAGCATATAGCATATGACATCACAAGTCAAGAGAGAAGTAGTGTGAGCATCTACCTACACCTGTCTATGGCTCTGTTGTCTCTCATAAGGCTACCACGTTTCATTTATGGGGCCCAACTACAGTGGCATCATTCAGTATAACCACTTCCCAAAGGCCCATCTCTAAACACCACACTTGGATTTCTTCTTAACCACCCTGCATAATTTATGACTTTGGACTTAAAAGTACTGTCTGACTTTAGAGGTCATATCATAATCAAACTATAACATATATACATCTTTGGATTAAGTCTTCTGATTAAGGAAGTCTAAGGCATTGTTTGTTAGAGTTATTTACTTGAGGTTCAAGGAACTGATCACTTTATAATCTTATGAAATCATTCTGAGAAATAAGAAAATCTGCAACAGATCAGAATGGACTTAGACCTGATTGGATCCAGAGCTGTGATAAGACTTTGGTAGATATAAGAGGTTCTACTAAAGGAGAATAAGCTTCTATGGCAGGTAAACAGCCCACCAGCTCTGTATTGTTTGAGAACCTATTCCAGATTTGGTGAAAATTTTATGGTTCTTCATCCGGAAAAGAAAGCAAACATAAATAAATTTACAGTAAAATAGAACATTATTTGAAGCAAAGTACACAGGGATATAATATGAGAGGCTATAGCTGGTACTGTAAGGCAGGTGGTTAAAATTTTATTTACACCACTGGCATCACTATCAGAGTGTCAGCTGAAGTCCGATCTACCATGCTTTCTATCCAGCTTCCTGCAGATGTGCCTAGGAAGGCAGCAGCAGATGATTCAGGTACTTGGGCCCTTGCCACCCACATGGAAGAATATTATGGAGTATCTGGTTCCTTGCTTCAGCTTGTCCCCAATCTAGGTATTGTGGCCATTTGGAGAATGAAGCAGTGGTTGGAAGATCCCTCTCTATATATCATTCCATGCTTCTCTCCCTGCTTCTCCCTGTTGCTCTGCTTTTCAAGAAAATAAATGAGTAAGTCTTAAAGAATGTGAGAAATGAAGGAGAAGGTAGGTCAGTGTTACTCTCTGATTTGGGACTTGGGGGCTTGTCAATAAAAACAGGAAATTCAAGGCTAGAAAGCAATTTGCGGCAGTGTTATTAGAAGAATGACAAGGCTAAAGATAGTGGATTCTGTATTATACATAACGCATTTGATATATTTCTAAGACATTAATGGAAGTTTTCTATTAGGTAGCAAAATATGTGAGACTGAAATCTGCGACTGAAGAAGTGATTGTCTCTGCCCTTATGCTTTATCAATCTACAGAGAAAAATGAGGTATAATAAGAAATTAAAGAAACTAAATAGGTCTAATGAATCTTCTCTATTATATGTGGAAAATAATTTTAGTTGATTAATACCTGCGAAGGTAGCATTAAATACAATTTCTTTGATTTAAGTCTATAACAGTTAAGGAATAACACTATAAATAGTGTATGAGTCTTTTATAGTTACTCATACTTAGGCTAATAAATTGTTGAGTGACCTTGTATAAGGAAATTAACAACTGAGTTATAATTTCTTCACTCAGAAAAGTGGTTATAGATATTTAACCTTTAAAATTGTTGTGAGAATTCAGTTTACAAAGTATTTAACATAATTATAATAGTGCCTAGGAACCCATAATGAATTGTTGCTTCTACTTCTTATTTAATTCCTCTTCCTCCACATAATTTTTTTCTTTTTTTCTTTTTTTGACAGGCAGAGTGGACAGTGAGAGAGAGAGACAGAGAGAAAGGTCTTCCTTTGCCGTTGGTTCACCCTCCAATGGCCGCCGTGGCCAGTGCGCTGCAGCCGGCGCAGCTTGCTGATCAGAAGGCAGGAGCCAGGTGCTTATCCTGGTCTCCCATGGGGTGCAGGGTCCAAGGACTCGGGCCATCCTCCACTGCACTCCCGGGCCACAGCAGAGAGCTGGCCTGGAAGAGGGGCAACTGGGACAGAATCTGGTGCCCCAACCAAGACTAGAACCCAGCGTGCTGGCGCCGCAAGGTGGAGGATTAGCCTATTTGCCACAGCGCTGGCCCTCCACATAATTTTTATGGTGGTGTTTTTATTGCTTTTGATGTTATCCCTAGCTATGTAGTTAAATGCTATGCAACTATTTATCAAAATGTATATAATTTTACCTATAGTAAATTAAAATTATCATTGTGATTAAGAGTAACCTTGGTATGAACTCATTTCTGAAACACATTTTGTATGACTTTCAGGAAATTATATCACCTTGCTAGCTTCAATTGTTATAATCAAAGTGTTTAATCCTGTGAAAGATAACTGTTAGGATGAAACAGCAGAGTTATGTAGTTGTGATTTCCTTAGGCTATTGGAAATGACTTTAGTTATGTAAGTAAATTCTTCCATTCCCCATATAAGAAATCCAAATAGTTTTGCTAACATTTTTCTTTACTCTTATTCATTTATCAACCAATTTAAGTCAGCAGATTGCCTTTACTGGTGTGTTCTGAGAATAGACACAATAATTCAAATTATAAGATAGTTTTAGATAGTTTACTATGAATTTTGTTGCTTCTGTTGTTGCTGTTGTTTTTGTTACTATAACCAGAGGAATGTAATATGCTACTTAGAGGACATATTCCTATGGTTTTAGTTGTATAAAGGAAAGATTGTCTTTAGAAAAAAATCAATAACTTTAACGATGTTAATAATTATATATATGTAAATTTTTATTCACATATAGCACACACATTCCTAGAAATCATATTGTTTGGCAAAGATAAGTCAATAAGTAAAGGAAGTGTTTTCCACATCCTAACATCAAAGAAGGCTAGCAAGGTTGTACTCTGAATGGAGAGAGCACGTTTATGGTATTGATGTTGTGTGAAAAATTGCTGAGTTCTGGAGAATAGAAGATGATTATGGTTTAAGGAGAGACAAATTGGTGGCCTCTGAACCGGAAGAGCCTACTGACTTTGGAGTGACAATATCAGTTAATTGAAAACACTGATCTTGATAGGAAATACAAATCAAGCACAGAGCATACTGGCAGAAAAAAAAATAGATGACAGATAGTATGGATTTATGAATTGAGAATTATCTACAAGAGGAAAATGTTGTTAAGTATTGCATGCTTTGTACTTATCAGATAACTGAAACTACCATTATTTAGCCATAAAAGAAAAGTTACAGGTAGTTACACTCTGAAAAAATATGCAAACATGTTTCTAAGTCTATGGTATTTCATAGGAAATTTCTATAAACATAATCATTTTAGATTGCTCTTTCTCCTCAACTTCCCGTTCTAACAAGGAAAATATTGAAAATATTTTTCTTGTAAAACTGTCTGACCTTTCATTATCTTCTTCAAGTTAAGATATCAAGAATTCACCAGAACGTCAATGTCAATAAGAGTATCTTTCATTAGTTCCCTAGAGTATTTTTATCTTTTCTTTTAAATTTTATTTAAGTGTTACAAACTTCATGCATTTAATATATCAAAATTTGGGAACATGATGCTTTTCCCCCCTACCTCCATTCCACCCATACTTCCACCCTTCTACTTCCTCCCTCTCTCTCTCCCTTTCTTATTCTTATTTTTTACAAAGTTCAGTTTTCAGTTAATTTTTAGACTCATAAATATACCCTACACTAAGTAGAGAGTTCACTGAATAGTATAAGGAAAAAAGAAAAACAAGACAGAAAACTTTATTCCTTGACAGTCAAGAGAAGAGCTGTTCGAAATCATTCCATCTCAAGGTGTCAGTTTCACTCCCATAGATTACCTTTCAGGTACTCTGTTAGTTACCACAGATCAGAGACCATATGGTATTTGGCCTTTTGTGACTGGGTTATTTCACTAAGTATAATGGTATCCAGTTGAAGCCATTTTGTTGAAAATGACAGTTTTTCATTTTTTTTACTGCTGCATATTATTCCATAGTGTATATATACCATAATTTCTGATTGCATTTCCTTGGGATAAATTATCAAGAGTGTGATGGCTAGGTCATATGGTAGGTCTATATTCAGCTTTCTGAGATATCTCCATTCTATCCTCCACAGTGATTCTACCAGTTTACATTCCCACCAAGAGTGGATTGGCTATAGATGTGTGGGTTGATTTCTGGGATATATATTCTTTCCATCGGTCTATATGTATGTTTTTGTGCCAGTACCAGGCTGTTTTGATTATAACTGTCCTGTAGTATGTCCTGAGATCAGGCATTGTGCTACCTCCAGCTCTGTTTTTGTTGTTTAAGATAGCTTTAGCTATTTGGGGTCTCTTGTGTTTCCATATGAATTTTATTGTCATTTTTTCTAGACTTGAAAAGAATGTTGTTGGTATTTTGCTTGAGATTGCATTGAATCTATAAATTGCTTTTGGTAGTATGGACATTTTGAAGATTTTGATTCTTCCAATTCATGAATATAGAATATTTTTCCATTTTTTATATCTTCTTCTATTTCCTTCTATAATATGTTATAATTTTCCTCATAGGGATCTTTGACATCCTTGGTTAAATATCCAAGTTATTTAAATTTTAATGTAGCAATTGTGAATGGGATTGATCTTAGAAGTTCTTTCTGAGTTATGGAATTGTCAGTGTATATGAAGCCTATTCATTTATGATTGTTGACTTTATATCCTGGTACTTTACCCAAACTTTTATAAGTTCCAATAGCAGGCCAGCACCACAGCTCACTAGGCTAATCCTCTGCCTTGCGGCGCAGGCACACCGGGTTCTAGTTCCGGTCGGGGCACCGGATTCTGTACCAGTTGCCCCTCTTCCAGTCCAGCTCTCTGCGGTGGCCAGGGAGTGCAGTGGAGGATGGCCCAAGTGCTTGGGCCCTGCACCCCATGAGAGACCAGGAGAAGCACCTGGCTCCTGGCTTCGGATCAGCGTGGTGCGCCAGCCACGGCAGCCATTGGAGGGTGAACCAACGGCAAAGGAAGACCTTTCTCTCTGTCTCTCTCTCTCACTGTCCACTCTGCCTGTCCAAAAAAATTAAAAAAAAAAACAAAGTTCTAATAGCCTCTTGATGGAGTCTTTGGGGTCCCCTATATGTAGAATCATGTTATCAACAAATGGGGATATTTTGACTGGTTCCTTCCCTATTTGTATCCTTTTTATTTTTCTTTCTTGCCTGATGGCTCTGGCTAAAACTTTCAGGACTACATTAAACAGCAATGGTGAGAGTGGGCATCCTTGTCTGGTACTGGATCTTAATGAGAATGCCTCCAATTTTTGCCCATTCAGTAGGATGCTAGCTGTGTGTTTATCATAAATTGCTTTGATTATGTTGAAGAATGTTCCTCTGAGCACAATTTGCTTAATGTCTTGATCATGACAGGATGTTTAATTTTATCAAATGCTTTCATCTATTGAGATAATCATATGGTTTTTGTTCTGCAGTTTGTTTTTGTGATGTGTTACATTTATTGATTTTCAAATATTGAGCCATCCCTATATACCGGGGATAAATCCCACTTGTATCACATGAATGATATTTTTTATGTGTTGTTGGATTTGATTGGCTAGTATTTTGTTGAAGAGTTTTGCTTCTATATTCATCAAGAATATTGGTCTATAATTCTCTTTTTCTGTTGTTTCTTTTTCTGGTTTAGGAATTAAGGAATTGCTGGCTTCATGGAAAGCTTTTGGGAGGATACCCTCCCACTTAGTTGTTTTGAATAGCTTGAGAAGAAATGGAATTAGTACTTTGAATGTCTGGTAGAATTCAGCAGTGAAGCTGTGGAGACCTGGGCTTTTGTTTATTGGGAGGTTCTTTATTACTGATTCAATCTCTTTCTGGGTTATTTGTTTAGGTATTCTATGTCTTCTTGACTCAATTTTGGTAGATTATAAATGTCCTGGAATGTATCCATTTCTTCTAAGATTCCTGATTTGTTGGCATCCAGCTCTTTGTGGTAATTCCTGATGATTCTTTTTATTTCTGTGATATATGTTGTTTCATTTCCTTTTTCACCTCTGATTTTATTGATTCACTTGTTCTTTTTTTTTTATTAGTTGGGCCAATGATGTGTCAAATTTGTTTATTTTTTTTAAATAAAAACCTCTTCATTTCACTGCTATTCTGCTATTGTTTCAATTTTTTTACTCTCTAATTTTAATTATTTCTTTCCTCCTAGTAATTGGGGGGTTTGGTTTGTTGTTTTTCTGGGTCCTTGAGACCTCATTTATTTGGTTACTTTCCAGTTTCTTGATGTAGGCACCAATTGCTATAAACTTTCCTCCTAACTCTGCTTTTTCTGTATCATATAAGGTTTGAAATGATATATTGTCATCTTCATTCATTTCCAGGACTTTTTTATTATCCTTTTGATTTCTTCTATGACACATTGATCATTTAGGAGTATGTTGTTCAGTCTCCGTGTGTTTGTATATGTTCTAGAGATTCTTGAGTTGTGGATTTTGAGCTTCAACCCATTGTGATCAGAGAAGGTTCATGGTGTGATTTTTGATTTTTTTTTAATTTATTGAGACTTGCTTTGTGGCCTAGTATATGGTCTGTCCTAGAGAAAGCTTGTGTACTCCTGAAAGGAATGTGTATTTTGCAACTGTGGGGTAAAAAGTTCTGTAGGTATCAGGTCCATTGGTTCATAGTGTCAATTAGCTCTGTTGTCTCTGTTGTTTTTCCATCTGGTTGATCTATCCAGTGATGTACATGGGGTGTTCAAGTCTCCTTTTCTATTGTATTTGGGTATATGGCTCAATTTAGATCCATTAACTGTTCTTTTAAATATTGAGGCACCCTATAAATAGGGGCATATACATTTATTATATTATCATCTTCCTGTTGTATTGATCCCTTAATCATTTTGTGGTGCCTTTCTCTTTTTTTTTTTTAACATTTTTTGTGTTAAAATATTTTCTGTCTGAAATTAGGTTGGCTACACTGCCCCTTTCCTTTCTGTTAGCATGGAATGTCTTTTTCCATTCTTTCAATCTATATGTGTCTTTGTTGGTGATGTCTGTTTCTTGTAGGCAGCAAATATATGGCTCTTTTTTTAATCCATCTGCCAGTCTGAATATTTTAACTGGAGAGTTGAGGCCATTTATGTCAAGGTACCTATTGATAAGTAACTAGTTGGCCTTGCCATTGTTCTGTGAATATTCCTATCATTTACTTTGGAATTATTTTGTACTTATGCTGGGGGATTTTCTACCTTCACATTATTTGATGATGATGACTTTCTTTCTATATTTCTGTGTGTAGCATCTTTGTGTAAAGCTGGGTGAATGGTGACAAAATCTTTCAATTTCTATGTGCTATTGAAGGTCTTTATTTCACCTTCATTCATAAATGCGAGCTTTGCAAGATTCAGTATTCTGAGTTGACTTTTTTTTTTCTGTTAAGTCTTGGACTTTATCTTTCCATTGACTTATAGACTACAGCATTTCTGATGAGAAGTCAACTGTAAGTCTAATTGGAGAACCAAAAAATGGTGACTGACCTCCCACAGCTGGAAGCAGGTTGCTGTTGAGGGGAGGAGAAAGGGAGAGAGAAGATGCACTGCTTCCCTCCACCCCCTTTATGACTGAGCAGTCACCCTGCTTCCCTGAGAGATCCAGGCTGCACTTAAAAATGGTGTAGTCCACAAGTCTCTCCCTCCAGCTGTATCACAGTGGCCTAGGACTGTACCATTTGACCTCATCTGATTTTCCAGAGTGGGTGCTTTTTTAAAGTTGAAGTTGCTGGGTCTTTTGTTGTTATCTTGCTTGTTGCTTCATGTCTGCACCTTCCACATGAATCTGGGCCATTTTTCAGGCTTTCACAGGACTTTCCATTGCAGTTTCCCCTGCAGCTTTATTCTGAGAGTGTGCTTTCTCCACTTCTTTTCTATTAATTTCACTTAACTTAGATCAGACTGCCCTGTCACTTTTCTGCCATCTTGGAACCAAGTATTTTTTTTTTTCTTTTGAGCAATGTACTAATAAACACAATGAATAGAGATCTGTTTGAATTCCTCCTTAGTACGAGATGGTTGAGCAGAGGAAAATGTTCGAGCACATTATATAATCAAGAAGACAAATTTTCTTCTGGAGTGGTTAGTTAGCCAGATAAATGACTTCAGATAAGTTGATCTTGAATTTATTTATTTTTTTTTTGAGATTACTTAAGTAATCTGATGACTCCCAGGAAATATGTTAGGAAGAAGTTCATTATTGAACTATTTGTCTTTTTTTTTTTTTTTTTTGACAGGCAGAGTGGACAGTGAGAGAGAGAGACAGAGAGAAAGGTTTTCCTTTTCCGATGGTTCACCTTCCAATGGCGCCTGCGGCCAGCGCACTGCAGCCGGTGCTCTGCACTGATCCAAAGCCAGGAGCCAGGTGCTTCTCCTGGTCTCCCATGCGGGTGCAGGGCCCAAGCACTTGGGCCATCCTGCATTGCCCTCCTGGGCCACAGCAGAGAGCTCAACAGGAAGAGGAGCAATCGGGACAGAATCCAGCGCCCAGACCACGACTAGAACCCAGTGTGCCGGCGCCACAGTGGAGGATTAGCCTATTGATTCAACTATTTGAAAACCCTTTGTAAAACCAAAGGGCCCTGGCATCCATTGGCTTAATCATTGACAAGATGTTGGCTAAACTAATAAACTAAATCCATGGTAAATAACCCATGAATATAACTCAATAAGGTACTTCTTCTCAAACATTATATTTTGTTTTCACAAAGGACTTCCTTGCATAATATTCATACATATCGAACAAATCCAAGGATGTGAATTTGAGGTCCAAATCAAGAAAATAATTCTCAGTCAGGGAATCTCTATGCTATCTGAGTTTGAGAATGGCAGAAGTCATACAAAAGTTTAATGTTTCCAAAATGACACAGCAGGAAATCAAAGCAGAGGGAGTGAGACAAGGTACTGGGACAGAAAGTGAAAGAAACAATCAGGAAACGTCTGTGCTGTGTACATTCAGATAAGTATCCTAACTGATGTGTCTCTATTGAATCAGAGAGATCCTGTGAGCCTTTAGAGATTGAAACATCTTTATTATGTAATCCCACACCTGAAGAAGTATAAACACAATGTTTTAATATGTCATAATGTTAATGTTATCTATCTGTTGCAGGAGAAAAAAGTCTACATGAATAGGTATTGATTTCCTGACTGGGTGTTACTTAGCATTTTACCTGGTGTTAGTAACTGATAAGCCTTTAGACAGGATTTCATAATAGAAATTCTGCTTTTCTAGAGCCTTGAGCAGAATTTGATGCCAGGTCTTTTTATTGGTGCCTATAATCTGATGGACTTCAAATTAAAAGCTATGAAAATCACATTAGTCTGTCTACTTGATGAGATGTTATTAAGAGTAATGGGATAATGCTATCATGGCTTCATCTCTTAATGTTTGACTCATGGAACCCGAGCTTTCAGACAAATAGACTGCTATGAGTTACCACAATTTTTCATACATGAGTACTGATTTATTTATTCATTTTGGCTAATGAGATGTCCTCCCTAAGATAATTATTTTCTAGAACAGTAGATATAGAAAAGAGGAGGGGAGGTAATAAATAAAGTAGGACGTTCACACAGATGCAGCATGAGTGTTGCCATGCTGAAAAAAGTTTCATTATCAATAGTATTTTTACATAAATATGCTCTATCATAGTTCACTGAAATATCAATTATTGCAGTATTTTATTATCTGTGGCACAAGATTAAAGGTGATGGCAAGAACTTAAGTTTTAATTTTGAATCGAGTATCTCATCTGCAAGGTGTCGACTTTTCATGAAATTCCCCCCTTACTCAGAAGTCGTTAGTATCTTTATTCCTTCACCTGAATATGATGCCATTTCAACTACTTGTATACGTTATCCATCTTATAATTACACTATAACTACAAATGAGTAATTTGTAATGAGTAGGCTGGTAAATTTATCTCCCTTTACAAGTGTGCCTGTTTGACACCCTAATCATATTAAGCCATGAGACCGAAAGTCAGTCATGGGAGGGTATGTTCAAAACTTCTTGAGTCAGGATTTTGTTCCATTTACACGACTTTTTAAATTTTTCACCAAGAAATTTTGATACATGTCCAGTGGGTTTATTGAACGTAGGCACAATGGGCCATTTGTCTGATCGTCTGAGATTTCCTTACAGGATAATGGATTGCAGATCTCAGGAAACTGCAGTAAGAGCACTAGCAGTGCAGCATTGTTTCACTTTGTTGTAGCCCATGTAAACCAATCTGGAAAAATAATTTACAGCGACTGTCACTTCCAATTTTCTTGCATTTTGAACAAACACAAAAGACACCAATACTAGAGAAATTGACATAGCTTCACATGAAAGAAATAGCATATTTCCAAATTCATTGCCACCCTTACTCTTTACAGGAATGAGCATCAGTAAGTTTATTGACAGCTTCCAGCAATGATTTTTTTTCTTAAGATTTATGTATTTTACTTAAAGTCAGAGAGTTACACAGAGAGAGAGGGAGGCAGAGAGAGAGAGAGAGAGAGAGAGAGAGAGAGCAAGAGTTCTTCCATCCACTGGTTTCCTCCCCACTTGGCTGCAATGGCTAGAGCTGCCCAATATGAAGCCAGGAGCCAGGAGCTTCCTCCGGGTCTCCCACATGGGTGCACGGGCCCAAGGAGTTGGGCTATCTTCAACCACTTTCCCAGGCCACAGCAGGGAGCTGAATAGGAAGTGGAGCAGCTGGTACTCGACTGGTGCCCATATGGGATGTCAGCACTGCAGCTGGAGGCTTTACCTGCTATGCCACAGCACCAGCCCCCAGCTATGATTTCATAGTGATGTACTCTACACTCTCATTGCCATTACCTTGTACAAAGGCCTACGTTGAATTTTTCCCTTTTTCATCATTTTTGTAAAGGAGAAAGGATAAAATAACATAGTGAAGTAGCCAACAGTAGAAGAGTCCAGGAAATCTAAGAAAAGGAGGATATGAATAACCTGGATGATGAAAGACTGATTAGATAGGAGATGAATATAGGAAAGTAGAAAAATAACACAGTATGACAGTACCAGAAGTTGGTGTGTACCATGGCATATTCTCAGCACAGATTACCAGGTGTGATTCAGTGGATGTGAAGCATAGCCTGAGAATTCCAGTCTTGACAAAGTGCAAGTTGATGCTTATGCTATTAATTTTTGGAAGACACTTTAAACAGAAAATATGTCTATGCATTTCTACACCCTCAGTCCTGAAGGTTGGTATGAAGGTACTAGATAGATACTCTACATAAACTGAAAAATTGAGCAGGAAAAGAAAGAATGGTTGTTCGGGGGTAAGAGGCTACAATGTCAACCTTAAGAATCCCGAAATATTATAATTGTAAAATGCTGTGATATTAATTAACAATGATGTGATTATACATCAACAAGTATATGTTTATTTTTCATTTGAGCATGATACACGATGAATATGTTCCATGTACTTAGGACTGGGCTGATTGGAAATATGGAAGCAAAAGTCCCTGCACTCCTAGTCTTGTGGCTTTTTGATTTCCAGGTTTATATATAGGCAAAATATAAGTGTATAAATAAAAATGCAATGAACCATATGTAATTAATTGGTCCTGCTTATTTGCAATATGGTTACAAATCTTGCCTTCCACTCCAATCCTATTTAAAAGATATTCTTCTTTAGTCATGTTTTTCTGTTAAGTGCAAGTAGGCCTAAATTAGGGCACCCTTCCCATGGAATTTGTGTGTGAGAGGAGCTAACTCCATTCTAAAACATTCTGCTTCTGCAGCTTTGGCAATTAACTTTGATGGTAGAAGCATCTCTAGAGCATTACTGCTTAGCCATCTGGCCATGAGAATTTAATCTCACTATATCTGATGTGTTTTGCAGACATAGCTGTTGATGTATTACAGATTCACGAATATGTGAATTGCAAGTTTGGTGGGGGAGAGTGTAGACTCAGAATGCCTGACTTGTGTTTTATTTTCTCTTCTCTCCTACCTTTCTCCACATCATTGTTTTTTCTTGCTATGTCTCTAGCATAGTGGGCACACTACTGCTTGGAGACTTTGTACTTCCTGCTATTTTTAAATGAAATGTTGTTTGCAGAGTTACCCAGCTTCAGGTCTAACTCCCTTATTTCATTTGGGTCTTCATTCAGGGTTACATTCACATTTCTACTTAAAATTGAAACAAACTTCTCCAACTTTCTACCTCAAGACTTCTTTATTTGTCTATATAATTTACCATCAATTAATCTAGCCTCTATTTCTCTCCATCAACCCATCCATCCGTAATCTTATTACTGTGTTGTATCAGGAGGTAATTATTTGACAGCATAAATTTTTTAACTATTTTGTTAAATATTACTAATGCCTAGAACTGCTTTTCATACAGCAGGCTTCTAATAAAGGAGTCAGCAAATGAATCATAAGGAGGCCTGTACAATTTACAAATAAAATATTCCGTGAGAGCTTTCTCTCTTTAAAATCCATTAGGTCATCATTGGAAAGAAATATGACCGTAGCATCATAATATGAAGTCACAAATTCTAGTTGCTTTTCTCTTTTGATTATTTAATATATAATATATTATATATATCAGACAACCTTTTGTTACTATAATTAAATACTTGAAATAACCTATCTTTATGAAATTAGGAGGTTTTCTTTGGCTCACAGCTCTGGAGGTTCACAGTCCAAGATCAGAAAGGCCCTGTTGGGTCAGCCACTGGTGATGACGTTCATGATAGCAGAGTTCTGAAGTGACCCAAAGTATCACATGGCAAGAGACAGGGGCACGCATGCCTATGTCCCTCCTTAGAAAACCACAGTGAATTGATCATGGGTTCCTCCATATGAACCTAATCCAATTGAATCACTCTCCAAAGGCCCCATATCTGAACTTGGCTTAAGCTGTCATCCTCTTTGTACCATTAATTTGGGACTTCACTTATGCATGAATTTTGAGAGAAAATAGTCATACTATAACATATGTATGTACTGATTATGACTGTGCATTTATTCCCCTGTAAAATTGATACTGTCATTGTCTTGCATGAGAAAAATAGTGGCACAATTAGAAGAATTTCTGTCTCTAGACTCTTACCCAATAGTAAGGTAAAAAATACTCATTTTCTTTTTTTAAATTTTTGTTTATATAAAGGAAACACATTTCAAGTATTTCATATTTACAGTTTTAAGATCATATTTCCCACCATACCCTCCCTTCCCCCTAACTCCTACCCTCCTTCCACCTTCTTTTCATATTTTTTAGAATTTTTACAATAACATACTTTCAATTTTTTTAGAATCATAAGCTTAAGCCTCCAGTAAATAAAGAATGCAACAAGTAGTAAGTAGAAAAACTGCTTCTCAAGAGTATATACAAGGACTATTATCAATACTCATTTTCATCAGGAAATCCAATTAATATTTCACTTCACCATCCGTTGTGTGAACAATTATTGGAAAACTACAAATCATACACAAATAATCTCAGAAAATTCCACAATATGAATGATATTACCCTAAAAACAAACCAAAGAGTAGTTTCTGTCTGATCTGAGTCCATATTAAGGAAAATGAACAGACATGAAGAATTCATCCTTTTCAACTATTATATTCCTTTTTTTTTTAAATCATACTCATAGCTAAGATTTATTTCAATGAAAATACACAAAGAAAAACCAGAGAAGCAAAAAGTGACACGGGGCCAAGTCCAGAAGAAATGAGGTGTAAGGTGCCAAGAGATTTTTAAGTGGTATTACACAGGACACAATTATTCATTTAACAAGTTCCAACAACACAGATAAAACGTTATCTACCATGGAAGCTCATCTAGACACCCTCTGCTGAGCACAGCCCAAAATTCTAGACTCTCCTAAGAAAAGAAGGTATTCAACATAAGCCACATTGTTTGTGCAGGTATTTTTTTTTTATAAAGCTTTTATTTAAAGAATATAAGTTTCCAAAGTACAGCTTATGGACTACAATGGCTCCCCCCCACACACAACTTCCCTCCCTTCCGCTACCCTCCCCTTTCCCGCTCCCTCTCCCCTTCTGTTCACATCAAGATTCATTTTCAAATCTCCTTATACACAGAAGATCAGTTTAGTACATATTACGTAAAGATTTCAACAGTTTGCCCTCACATAGAGACACAAAATGAAAATACTGTTGGAGTACTAGTTATAGTATTAATTCACAATGTACAGCACATTAAGGACAGAGATCCTACATGATTTTTTTTAAAGAATTGATTATCTATGCAATTTCCAGTTAAACACCAAGATTTTTTAATCATTTGCAATTATCTTTATATACAGAAGATCGATTCAATATATACTATGTAAAGATTTCATCAATTTGCACCCACACAGAAACACAAAGTGTAAAAATACTGTTTCAGTACTAGTATTAGCATTATTTCACATTGGATAACACATTATATACAATTTGGGACATGCTCAATCGGAACTGCCCCAAATGATGGAGTTAGAATTGTGCCAGGGGATTCCAATACAATCCCATCAAGGTGGCATGTACCAAGGCCATCTCATTAGTCCAAATGATCAATTTCCGTTCACAATTGATCACACTGATAAGTCTAAGAGTCAAAGGGATCACACAAACAAGACTAGTGTCTGGTAATACTAACTGATAGAATCAAATAGGGAGAGAACGGTCCATCATGGGAAGTGGGAGACACAGCAGACTCATAGAAGGGCAGATGTCCTAAATAACACTCTGGCCTCAGAATCAGCCCTTAAGGCATTCAGATCTGGCTCAAGAGCCCATGAGAATATTTTAGGCATGGAAAGCTAAGACACTCTGAAAAACAAAAAAAAAGAAGACCTAAATGAAAGATCTCTGCGAGTGAGATCCCAGTGGAAAGAAAGGGGCCTTCAAAGAAGGAGGTACCTTTCTCTGAAGGGAGGAGAGAACTTCCACTTTGACTATGACCCTGTCGGAATAAGATCGAAGTTGGCGAAGCCTAAAGGCTTCCATAGCCTCGGCAACTCATGACTAGAGCCTAGGGAGATTACTGACGCCATAAACAAGAGTGTCAAATTGTTAAATCAACATCAGGAGTCACTGTGTACCTACGTCTCATGAGGGATCTGTCAACTATTATATTCCAATGAGAAAAGAGGATATGGTACACTTAGGGTACATAGATGAGAGAAATACTGATGCCAATTTAAACACACAAAAGTAGACAAGCCCTCCCATAGTGTCCTTCAGAGTTTTCAGTAGTCCATCCTGTCTCATAACCCTCATGTATTCACTGCCATTGGAATTACCCTCCTTGTTGAAACAGATGCTTCAATGATTAGCCCTCCTTCCATTTTTGGAATAAACTACGATATTGTTAGCTATTCCTTGTTGCCTTATTGTTTCCTTTCCTGCAGAAACATATTTAAACATAGAGAAGATTCTACTCCCTGTGTAGAGGAGAAACACATTTAAGTCATTTGCTGAAGAACTCAAGTGATATAAACTTGACTTATATTTCAGAATAATGACAGACTAACAAACCACTTGAGTTTTAATTTTCAGTTAATGGTGTAGGGTTGACTATTAAGACAATTTATCAGGCTCTTAATAGAAACAGTAAATGTTTCCGTTGGAAGGAAACATACGGTTCATTTAAATGCTGCAGAATACAAAGGTTAAAGCACTTAGATCTAAGAGATTTTAATGAAGCCCTGGCTTCAGCCCTTTTTTAATTGGGTGTCTGGTGAGAAGCTATTTGATGATGGTGAAATCATCAGTAGAAAGTTGTAATAATTTCAAGTCTGCCTCACTCACATAGTGAGTGTAGGTGTTTGGGAGGTGTTTTTGAAGGTAAATCTGTGCCTCTCAGTAAACATTTCAATATGAAACACTGAATAGATAAGGAGCCTCTTATATTGGGAGAGATCTCTTGATTATCATTCATGAGTATTTTTCAATGTAAGCACTTTACATATGGAATAAAAAATATGTCACCTATTAAATATTTGTCTTTTCATGATCCATTTACAGAAAAGAAAATATCAGTTTGGCAAAGTCATCTGAGGCTAATTATCAAGAGTGGCCCCCTAGCCAGCAACATCAGCATTCGATGATTGGTATTGTTAGAATTACAAGTTCTTGGGCCGGCGCAGTGGCTCAATAGGCTAATCCTCCAACTTGTGGCGCTGGCACACTGGGTTCTAGTCCCAGTAGAGGCACCAGATTCTGTCACGGTTGCTCCTCTTCCAGGCCAGCTCTCTGTTGTGGCCCAGGAGTGCAGTGGAGAATGGCCCAAGTCCTTGGGCCCTGCACCCCATGGGAGACCAGGAGAAGCACCTGGCTCCTGCAATTGGATCAGCACGGTGCGCTGGCTGTAGCATGCCAGCCGCAGCAGCCATTGTAGGGTGAACTAACCGCAAAGGAAGACCTTTCTCTCTGTCTCTCTCTCTCTCTCTCTCACTGGCCACTCTGCCTGTCAAAAAAAAAAAAATTAAGAAAAAAAAAAAAAAAGAATTACAAGTTCTTGCGTTCTGATCCATCTGTATTGTAACTGAAAGTCTGAATATGAGACCCAAAAATTTGTATTTTGAAATTTTTCAAGTCATGGGAATTTCTAATGCAACTGGAGAAATAAGAATTAATGCCACTTTTGATAATATTTGGTTTAGAATTTTTGTGGTGCAGAGATGGTGCATAGTTCTCACAGTAACCTTACCCACAGGAGAAGTTCTATACCTCTGGGTGGTTTGGCCATTCTTTTGCTTCCAAGTCTCATCCAGCATTTCTGGAGTTTGCTCTCAAAGGCTCTGCAACGTTGTATTCTTTTAGTTCCTTGATTGCTGTATGGCCCAGGGACCTGCTGGAGTGTTTGTTCCTGCCCTTTAGCTTTCTTCTTTTCCAGATAATCCTTCAGCTCTTATTTCAAGCATTGCCTTAGCATAAAAATCCTTTCTAATCCCTAGATCAGATCATGTCTCATGACTTATTTGTAGCACTTACTGCAGTTTGTAGAGATGTAAATCTGAGATTGTCTGATTAATGTCTTTTTTACCTATAGTATTGCATGCTGCATGTAATCAGAGATTGTACCTACTTTACTTTTCATTAAATCCCAGAGACAACCTCAGTCCATGCGCAAGAAACTGGCCAATAAATGAATAAGGTGATACTTAACTGTGTTCTTTCAACTTCTTAAATGGCAGAAAATATCTAGAAAATGGAAGGCTATGATAGACAAACAGAACATATATATCACTTCATGAGACTGAATTTAGTTCAGTTAGCAAGAACCATTCAGTTAATATGAAACTGAAATTCCACAAATACGCTATATATAGTATTGATGTGTAACATTTTTGAGTTGGACATTTTATTATTTCTTTGGCTGAAAAGAATTAATTTAGGATGAAATGCATTGCAAGTAACAGCAATAACAATAGATAAAAAATACTATAAATGATTTAAAGGGTAGGAAACATATTACATTTCCTAACAAACACTAGTAAAGCAGCATGATGCCATATTTGTTTTTTTTATAATGCTTTTATTTAAAGAATATAAATTTCCAAAATACAGCTTATGGATTACAATGGCTCCCCCCCCATAACTTCCCGCCTACCCGCAACTCTCCCCTTTCCCACTCCCTCTCCCCTTGCTTCACATCAAGATTCATTTTCAATTCTCTTTATATACAGAAGATCAGTTTACTATATATTAAGTAAAGATTTCAACAGTTTGCCCTCACATAGCAACACAAAGTGAAAAATACTGTTGGAGTACTAGTTATAGTATTAATTCACAATGTATAGCACATTAAGGACAGAGATCCTACATGATATTTTTTTTAAATTGATTAATTATCTATGCAATTTCCAATTTAACACCAAGATTTTTTTTCATTTTTAATTATCTATATACAGAAGATTGATTCAGTATATACTAAGTAAAGATTTCATCAGTTTGCACCCACACAGAAACACAAAGTGTAAAATACTGTTTCAGTGTTAGTTATAGCATTACTTCACATTTGTTTAAGTAAGAAAATTAATGTTTCCAGCAAGAATAAAGTTGGTTTTGTTATTTTCAATATTTTCACGCAATATTCCTCAGAATATTGTTATATTTAAACAATGACTTCTCAGTTTTTTCTTTCTATACAAATTTTCCGTGGCTATTCTTGTAGTGTAACAGAAGCACAGAATAATTTTAGCTGAGATCCCATAGCATACAAAGTCTAAAATATCGACTATTTGACCCTTTATAAAGATTTGCCATCTCTAACTTAAATTATATAAGAGAAATTAGAGGACTTGGTTTTCCATTAACCAGATATTCTCTATCTTTCTACTGTAGTGAACTTGTAAATGAGAACAGCAGCGCTGGTTTGGACTCTGGTAATTAAATGGCCAGTCCTAAGGCAATTTTGATATAGGTACAGTTTGAGTTTGGTTCCACAGTGATGCTACTCAACACAACAGATATGATTTAGCCCCAGGAGAGAGACAGGAAGGAAATGAGCTGGGATGAAAAGAACTTTTATCACAATATATGTTGCTGCAAAAATCTATTCTCTTTCCCAATAGTACAGTGATCAATTGAATGTCTGTGAGAATGTTTGCCCATGAGTCATGTCTAGGTTTCCTTTTTAATGATTAAATGAACAGAGGCATAGAACTGCATTCTAATCACATGTTTGGGACTGGATAACATTTTGCTAAATGATGTAAACCAGTAAGAGAACCATAAAGATCACACATTCTCACTTACATGAAGAATATAAAATAATCAAATCTCAATATGCAGAGTAGAGTGGGCATTACCAGAGGCTAGCCAGTGATGGTCAAAGGCTACATAAAATTTGGCAGGGATAATATGTATTTTTATTTTGTTTGTGATATAATATATACCATGGTCAAAATAAAATTATAATGTATATTTCAAAATATTCTTACCACAAAAATAAGGATTGGAGGTAATGAATATGCTAACTGTTAATATGTTAATTGTTCCAGAGTATATTAATAAATCATAATATTGCTTTATAGCTTATAAACATATACAACTAAAGTCACTACCCATCAGAAAATGCAACTAAAAGTCACTTCTCCCTATTGGCATGACTATTATCAGAAAAAAAATAACAAATATTGGTGACAATGTAACAGAAGTAGAACTATTACACTGTTGGTAGGAATGTAAATTACTACAGCCACCATGTAAAACAAATGACATTTCCTTAAAAATACAGAAATATAACTGTTCTCTCTGTGCACAGGGAGGTGACCTGTCAGGTTTTCCCCACCCAAGAATAAACCTTTTCCATTAAAAAAAAAAAAGTATAAATACAATATGATCCAGCAATCCCACTACATGGTACATACCCAAAAGACACAAATTCATTGTATCCAAGAGATACCTGTTTCACCATGTTTATTGAGGTCCTATTCACAATAGACAAGATACGGAAACAACACAGAACACAGAATATATTATAAGAGGATGGGAAGAAAAGAGAGGTTTAGAGGTTTGCTTGGATAATGGGTACCAAGTAAATGATAGACTGAAGGAACAAATTTTAGTGTTACATAGCAAGGTGGGTAGACTATAGCTCACTATATATATATATATATATATATATATATATATATATACATTTTTAAAGAAAAAAATTTAAAATTTTGGAGAAAAGATTGAGAGAAAACTATGAAGGAGGAAATTATGTCACTCATGAACTCTTAAAGGATCCAGTGTTGTGGCATAATGGGTAAAGCTGCCACCTGTAACACCAGCATCCTATACATGCATTGGTTCAGGTTCTGGCTGCTGTACTGCTGATCCCGCTCTTTGCTAAGTGCCTGGTAAAGCAGTGAAAGATGACCAAATACTTGGGCCCCTGCCACACATGTGGGAGACCCAGAAGAAGCTCCTGGCTTCTAGCTTTTGTATCCCAGCCCTGGCTGCTGCAGCCATTTGTGGAGTGAATGAGCAGATAGAAGATCTCTCTCCCTCCCTTTCTGTAACTCTGAATTTCAAATAAATATAATATTTTTTTTAAATGTACACTTAAAGACAGGGAATCAGATTGTCTATGTATACTGTCTATCTATATCCTGTATCATGTTTATATTTCCTTTAAAATTCATAATTACTGGTTCAGGCCTTGGAAAGCAGAAGTGCTTACAAATCAAGCAGTACTTCAGAAAAGAAGGTTCTGATAAGTAGCAATTTTTTTTATCATTATAGCATGAAACAATAACAGCTGTCTTTCCCACTGAATAAATATATAACCAGGAATGGACAAATCACGTGTAGTCAAAATATATGCTTCTTTAGTGCAGTGAAATGCTGTCCACCATAAAACTGATATATTTATGAATACTAGAATATCTTCCTAATTTTGTATTCCTGACAACACTGTACTTATGAATAAATTAAAGCTGAAATCATAAATGAAATGACATTAGTCAGAGTTCAACAAAGATGTATTATAAAATCTATATTGGTTTTGCTATTTATACCGAGTTTTCTATCACTGTATTTACATTCTTAAGGTTTAAAATCTGTATTGAAAGTGCATATGCATAGACAGATGAATGCATATCTACTTGTTGCTGTATGGGTAGGGACAGTTTTTTCTGTTTTTGAAAAATGCAAAGTCCAAGCATAATGTCAAGCATGTTTTAACTACTTAAGATGTTTCTCTTTGACTTTGTGTGTGAATGCAACAAACACATATCCAAGTCTATATCTTAACTATGTTCCAATAGTTACTAATAAGTTGTACCCATGCTTCTTTCATGAGCTCATCTCATATTTACAAGGTTAGCCTGAATAATGCTATGTGACTATTTCACAGAATGCCAAATCTAATGTGTGTAAAACCGAAGGCATAGCCCCACTATCCCAATTCTTTTAGTACTCCTGTCTTCTCAGTGCAGTAGACTGAATACCTAGCTACCTAGCCACCAAAGCCAGAACATGAAAAAAATCTACTATTCAATGTGGTTGATTTGATTAGTTTATTGTTTCATGATACTACATGTTTTTACTCCAACTATCAAAATTTAAGTTTTTTCTATCATTTCTCTCCTTAACCTTCTGAAATTATATCTAGTTGCATCCTCCCTTTTCTATTTCTGCACTCTGGGTAATACTGCCTGACTATTGGTTACTTAAAAGACACATTCAATTATGTTATTCTCTCACTATTGATATCTTTGATACTTTTATGCTGTTTTCTCAGACTCATCTCTCCTGCATCCCTTCTCCACCTGCTCCATTGGGTGGCAAGGGCTCAAGCACTGAGATCATCTTCCACTGCTTCCCCATGCACATTATCAGGGAGCTGGAAAAGGAATGGAGCAGCCAGGATTCCAACCAGTGCCCATATGGGATGCTGGCATTGCAGATAGCAACTCAACATGCTTAACACAATGCTAGTCCCTAAATCAACATCTTCGGAATATTCTGTTAGAGAGTGAGTGAGTGAGAGAGAGAGTGCCCCAACTGCTAGTTTAAGTCCCAAATGATTACAATGGACAGAGGCTGAATTTGGAAGGCAGGAACTCCATCCAGGTCTCCCCTTGTGGGTGACAGAGACCCAATTACTTAAGCCAACACATTCTGCCCCTCAGCGTCTACATTACGAGAAAGGTCTAGTTGAGAGCTAGAGTGTGGAACTAAACCCAGTTTCTTAAATATGATATGCAAATACCCAAACCCATGTGTTAATATCTAAATCAAATGCCTGTTCCTGGATTTCCTGTTTTATGAGCTGTTAAGCCTTGCAAGAGAAAATCTACAGGTCTCATTTCCCAGAATCTCCTTCCCTTTATTGTCCTAGTTTCTAATTTTCCTTTTCTTTTTAAAAAAATTATTAATATACAGAGAACAGATTTCATGTATTTTAGGTACAATTAGAAGAAGATAACCATACTTCTTTCCCTCCATCCTTAATAAGAGAGATTCTTTGGAAATATGAAAGGTAGAAGAAAAGGAATATTATTCTTTCAATACAGGTGAAATTATGTGGGGCTTCCCAGTAATGTATGAGAACCACTCATTTCATTCCTGCAGAGATTGTTGATAGAAGTTTCTTAGATCTTATTGAGAATTAAGCAGGTTTTTTTATTAAACTGCTACGTGTTAATGTGAAAGGGGGGAACAATTTATTCCACACCCAAGGTTTATCTGTATATACATGAATTATTTGATGAAATCTTAGTAAAGGAATCCAATTAATTTTGAGAGTTATGCATTTTTTCCAGGCACATACATTTGTTGATATTTAACATGCAGTACAAAATAGGAATTAAGACAAGGGGCCTGCACTGTGGTACAGCAAGTTAAAACTCTGGCCTGTAGTGCCATCATCCTATATGGGTGCCCGTTTGATTCCCAGCTGCTCCACTTCTGATCCTGCTTCCTGCTAATGCGCCTGGGAAAGCAGCAGAGGATGCCCAAGTACTTGGGAAACCTCTAGCCACTGCACGACCTGGAAGAATCTCCTGGCTCCTACAATGATCTCCTGGCTCCTGGCTTCAGTCTGGCCCAACCCTGGTTGTTAAAATCATTTGGAGAATGAACCAGCAGTTGTAAGACCCCCCTTCTCCACCTGTCTCTACACCTCTTTGTAAATATGTTTCTCAAATAAATAAATTTAAAAATAAAGAATTAAGTCAAAATATTCTAGAAGTTTTCTATTTCTTTAGGAACTATTTAGTTAATTATTTCCTTAAAAGTTATAGCCATGTAGCTGGCCGGTGCCGCAGCTAATCCTCCGTCTTAAGGCACCGGCACACAGGGTTCTAGTCCCGGTTGGGGCACCAGATTCTGTCACGGTTGCCCCTCTTCCAGGCCAGTAGTCTGCTGTGGCCAGGGAGTGCAGTCGAGGATGGCCCAAGTGCTTGGGCCCCTGCACCCCATGGGAGACCAGGAGAAGCACCTGGCTCCTGCCATCAGATCAGCGCAGTGCGCCGGGCGCGGCGGCCATTGGTGGGTGAACCAATGGCAAAAAGGAAGACTTTTCTCTCTGTCTCTCTCTCTCACTGTCCACTCTGCCTGTCAGAAAATAAAAATAAAAGAAAATTTAAAAATTAAAAAAATATAGCTATGTAGCTACCAAATCAATCAGCTAAAATGAAGCATGGAGGCTGGGTATGGTGGTAAGAACAACTATATTTCTAAAGTTCTATTTATGATATTTGTATTCCTTAAAATGAATTAAAAATGAAATAAAGAGTTTGAAATAGCTTTACTAAATATTTTGATCCTAAGTATAATATATGTAAACCTAATTGAATTTCTCTGATTCCATAGAGGTATTTGTTGCATGATGACTTAACATTCACATAGGAGGATTATCTGAGCTTTTTACATAAAACCCATTGAAAAAGTTTCAAAAAGTTTAGTTCTGAAAAAGTTGACTAATTGTGATTTAAAGATACAAGACCTTTTGCAAGTTAAATTTTATAGCAACCTATAACACATTCAGTTATCTTGTGTTCAGAAGTCCTATTTTTCTCCCCAAATTGTGTTGAATCTTTTATTATTTTTAAGTCAATTCTACTGGAGGAGTGTGGTAATTTTAGCTTTTGGCATCAGCATACTTTTATTCTATTGCAAATGGTTTCAATTATTTTCAAATCATTCTCATCCATGTGAGGGTGTCTTTGTATTTTGTCGTGATACAAAAAAGCATTATCTTTTATAACTGGATGCTATACTGTTTCAACAGAGTGTTCCATTTGGATTCCATAGGGGAGAATTATACAGTCATTCGTTGTTTAGCATTCTAAAGTGGTTTTTTTTAAGATTTATTTATTTATTTACTGAAAAATCAGAATTATAGAGAGAGACGGCGAAAGAGAGAAAGAGTGAAAGAGGATGATCTTCCATCTGCTGGTTCACTCCCCTGATTGCCACATAGCCAGCTTCCAAGCTAGGCTGAAAGCAGAAGCTTACTCCAGGTCTCCCACCCTGGTGGCAGGGGCCCAAGCATCATCTGTGGCTGCTTTTCCCAGGCCATTAGCAGGCAGCTGAATTGGAAGAACAGCTAGCTCAAAAAGTGGCGCCCATATGGAATGCTGGTGTCACAGATAGCGGCTTTACCAACTGTGCCACAATGCTGGCCCTCATTCTAAAGTTTTAATCATGCTAAATTTTAGAAAATACATCCTAAGGTCTTTTAGCACATGGTAATATTTATTTATTTTTTTAAATTTTTTAAATTTTATTTAATGAACATAAATTTCCAAAGTACAGCTTATGGATTACAATAGCTTCCCCCCCTCATAACTTCCCTCCCACCCACAACACTCCCCTCTCCCACTCCCTCTCCCCTTCCATTCACATCAAGATTAATTTTCAATTATCTTTATATACAGAAGATCAATTTAGCATATATTAAGTAAAGATTTCAACAGTTTGCACCCACACAAAAACACAAAGTGTAAAATACTATTTGAGTACTAGCTATAGCATTAATTAAACACCTGAGAATAATTGTGTATTAATTACAGTGTTCAACCAATAATTTTAAGTAGAACATAAAAAATGCTAAAAGGGTAAAGTATTAAGTTCTTTTTTTGTTTGTTATATAGTTATTTTTTTATTTAATAAATGTGAATTTACAAAGTGCAACTTTTGTATTGTTGTGGTTCCCCCCACCAAACTCCCTCCCTCCCGCGGCCCTCCCCTCTCCCATCCCACCCTTCATCGAGTTTCATTTTCAATTACATTCATATACTGAAGATCAACTTAGTAAATACTAAGCAAGGATTTCAACAGGCTGCACTCACACAACCGCACAAGGTATAGGGTATCGTTCAATTAGTAGTGCTGTTTTTAAGTTTCATAGTAAAACACATTAAGGACAGAGATCCTACGTGGGGAGCATGTACCCAGTGACTCCCGTTGTTGATTTAACAATTGGCACTGTTATTTATGATGTCAGCAATCACCCGAGACTCTTGCTATGAGCTGTCTAGGCTATGGAAGCCCCTTGAGTTCACCAACTCTGAACTTGTTTAGTCAAGGCCGTATCACAGTGGAGGTTCCTCCCTCCCTTCAGAGAAAGGCGCCTCTCTCCTTGATGGCCTGTTCCTTCTGCTGGGGTCTTGTTCACCAGGATCATTCATTTAGATAGTTTTTTGCCACCATGTCATGGCTTTCCACGCCTGTGAGACTCTCATGGACCTTTTAGCCAGGTCGAATGTCCCAAGGGTTGATTCTGAGGCAGGATTGCTATTTTGGGCATTTGCCATTCTATGAGTTGGCTGTGTGTCCTGCTTCCCCCGCAGGATCATTCTCCCTTTTAATTCTATCCTTCATTATTTGCTTACACTGGTCTTATTTGTGGAATCTCTTCAACACATACCCTATCTTTTTGATCAGTTGTGTATTTATACTTATCACTTTAGCACATGGTAATATTTAAACATGAATTTCATAAATGTTAGCTCATGATCACCAACTTTGTGCTTATAGACAGAAAAATGGTACCTAACTTAAGAAATTTATTAGACTCTCAAAGAAAAACAGCCTCAAATCGTACTACTCAGTTTCTTCCCTTCTTTTTCCCAAAGAAAATACATTTCCAATCATAGTTTTAAAACGGCTGTTTATTTGAAAAATAGAGTGTCAGAGATAGAGAAATCTTCCATGTACAACCTGGGTGGGAACAGGAACCAGGAACTCTATTCAGATCACCCCAGGGGTGGCAGAGGTCCACCAGCTTCGGCGATCATCCTCTGCCTTCTCAGGAACATTAGAAGTAGGCTGCATTGAAAGTGGAGCTTCTGGGACTCAAACTAGCACTGATATAGGATGCTGGTGTGGCAAACTGAGGCTTAACCCACAGAGTAATAATGCCAGCCTCTGTAATATTTTTGTTGAGGGCCAGTATGGCATAATCTCTTTATTTTAGTCAACATACTTAATTTTTTAAAATAATTAATTAATTAATTAATTGGAAAGAGTTAGAGGGAGAGATAGAGAAGAGATCTTCCATCTGCTGGTTCATTCCCAGAATGACCTCAATGGCAGGTGCTAGACCAGGCCAAAGCCAGGAGCTTCTTCCAGATCTCCCACTTGGATAACAGGGGACTTGCTGCTTTTCTCAGACCATTAGCAAGGAACTGGATCAGAAGTGGAGTAGCCAGGACATGAACTGGTGCCCACGTGAGATGCCAGAATTGCAGGCAGAGCTTTAATTGCTTTGCCATAGCACGGGCATCACATCCTATCTACCCCAATCTCGACTAAGTGTTACTCTATGTATTATAACTCGTGCCACTCTGTTAGATTCGTTTTACTCTACTCTTTTTATATCATCAGCTCTTCAATAGTTCAAAACTTGTTTGCCTTTATAATGCAACTCTGATTAATAGAAACAATTGAGCCATATTACCCTAGGAAACAGAGAACAATGGTTTCCTAATTAGTTAAGCCTATAAATGTGTATCCCTTCCATATCTGGCTGCATCAAGGTCTGTGGGCCTGTAGTTAATACTGGCAAGCAGCTTGCAAATGGATGTTATTTATATGGCTGCTGGCAACTGAGATTTGTCTTTTTATTCAATTATATTGATTTCTTCTTGGATTTCTTTTCATGTATAACATTGTAAGGGCGGTTCAAACTGGTTTTTAAATTATTATTTTCACTGGCATTTCATTTAAACAATAACATAATCAATTACTCTGCTCTCTTCCAAGAAACTGAATGCAATCTAATCAAGTGTAGCTAGAACTATAAATATGGAACCTGTTGACCTAGCCTACATATTTCTAAACTGTGCTATCTACCAATGTCTTATGCCTTTTTAAACATGGAGTAAGAATATAGATTTGGCAAATATATAAAGGATGACAATTATAGTATATTCATGTATAAATGTTGTGTTAAATGTCACTTAAATTTGAAAATATAGTGAAATTAACTAAAAATGGAAACTAAGACTTTAAATGCTACACATGTAGGAATCCTCTGTAATTATGTTTATCAAATTATTCTTCATAATTTTTATTTTACTAAAAATATGAAGATTGATGACCAACACAAAGGAGCTATTCATATATAATAAGGTTTATATCATTTCTATCTATTTTTGTCTCGTTTCCCCATAAGGTTACAAATGAGTCAGAATTAATGAATTCATGATTATGGTGGCATTCTGTGCCCCATTTGCATAATTCTGTCCAAGCTACTATATTAGTGTTTATTTACTTGAATGCTCTCCCTACAAATAGTTCACTTTTCCTTTGTCTTTTCCTTTGTTTTATTAATTTTTGCCTTGTCTGTGCTTTTTTTATATTCTTAAGCAAATTTGTCCCTTTCTCTCAATTTTTCTCCATTACTTATATTATTCATTTTTGTTGCATTTTGTTTCTAAATCGTACATGAGGAAAGGTGTCTGGACAATAGTCTTCAAGTCAGTTAAAGGGTCAGATATGAAGGTTCATGGTTAATAATGTTAATGGATGAATACAGTTGTAGCGAGACTTCCTGAGTCATTTCTAGTGGAATCTTCAAAAATATATTCTTATACAATGGTGATATTAAATATTAATATGTAAGCAATTACAGTACACAAATCAATAGAGATATAAAGAAGAAAATAGTCACACTTGTTGTTGCCCTTTATCAGGTATTTGTAAGATACTACAGGACACAGACAATAAACAATTACAGATATGGAACTCAAAATCTATTCTCACATTCATTCTCTTGCCAGTACTCTACCTAACCAGCCTCATTCTTAGTGGGTCTCCTCACTGTATGTCTCTGTCTCTGTATCTCTCTCTCTCTCAATCTCTGTTTCTACCTCCCCCTCCTCTCCCTCTCTCTCCCTCTCTCTCTCTCTCTCTCTCTCTCTGCCTTTCTCTCTCTCCCCCTTCTTCCCCCACTACACACACACACACTCCAGTATTCACAGATTCTCTTAACATTCTATAACCAAAACTGAAACTCCTTTCTATCTATTATGATTCTATTCCTCTTTTGTTACACTAAGTAAGATGGTTATTCTTTAACTCTAGACAATGTTTCCAGGTAATTTGATCCCTGTCTCCTTTAACTTTTTAGGAAAATTGCAGTATCAAACCTGCTTTCTTTCTATTTTACATTAATTTACCAAATTTACCATGAAAATGTATACATGTTCTCTGCTCTTAAATTAAACAAATTAAAATTAAAAACAAAAAAAACCTATAAATTTCTCTTTTTCTCACATCCTTTTAGAATTCTCTTCTACAGAAAGTTAAACCACTTAACAACCACCTCCTTTTCCATACTTTTAATCTCTCTTCACTCTATTCTGCCCCATATCACTGGAAGCAGCTCTCATTCAGAATGAAACGTCTTGCTTGTTATTGAAGCCAGTGGTATTCTTCATTTCCCATAGGGCCTCTACCCTGAATCTCTCCTTTGAGTTTCAGAAGTATAATTTCAATAGCATACTTGACACTGTCTTTTGAATATCTAAAGGACAGTATAATCTCAGTGTGTCTAAAACAAGGGTTTGGGGCCTGAGCCAAGGCACGGTAGGTTAATCTTCCACCTGTGGATTCTGCATCCCATATGGGCACTGGTTCTAGTCCCAGCGGCTCCTCTTTCAATCCAATTCTATGCTATGGCCTGGGAGAGCAGTGGAGGATGGCCTGGGTCCTTGGGAGACCTGGAGGAAACTCCTGGATCCTGGCTTTGGATCAGCACAGCTCTGGCCATTGTGGCCGTTTAGGGAGTGAACAAACGGAAGGAGGACCTTTCTCTCTGTCTCTCCCTCTCACTGTCTGTAACTCTACCTCTCAAATGAATAAATAAAACCTTTAAAAAATAAAACAAGGGCTTCTGGTCATTCTGCTCTAAATTTGTCTCTTTTCCCCTGTTTCTGATCTAACAGAGATTACACCTCCCAGAGTTGCCTTGAATAACCCCACTTCTCTCATTATGCTATTTGCAGTCTGTGTACTGTTTACATTTTTTAATTTCATAAATATTCTCCTAAATACTTAAACTCCTTGGCATCTACTCATGCTACTTCCAGAGGTCAGCTACATTTTCTGTTCATGCTCCATAATCCAAAGTTATTCAATTAGTATTTTCTCTTCTCTCTGTTTTTCTCTTACTTTTGCTGATGCTGGCCCTTCTATCTTCCTCTAACAAAAACCCATGTGATTACAGTGGGCTTACCCACTCAACTTGATAATTTACCCATTTCAAGATCATTAATTTTATCGTATTTGCAAAATTCTTTTTGTCAGGTAAGATAACATACTTACAGGTTTTGAGGAGTAGGACTTGTGCATCTTTTTTTTTTTTTTTGTAAAGATTTATTTATTTACTCATTTGAAAGAATTACAGAGAGAGGCCTTTCATCCTTTGGTCACTCCCCAGATGGCTGCAACAGCTAATCCTGGGCCAGGCGAAAGCCAGGAGCTTCCTCCCAGTCCCCAACATGGATGCAGGGGCCCAAGCGCCCAGGCCATCCTCTGCTGCCCAGGCAGGCATACCAGCAGGGGGCTGGATATGAAGTAGAGCAGCCAGGACTGGAATGGGCATCCGTATGGTGTGCTGGCACTGTAGACAGCAGCTTATCCCCGTGCCACAGTGCCAGCTCCAACTTGCGCATCTTTGAGGAAACACAGTTCAGCCTGCCACAACTTTTCTAGGATAACCAGTGCTACTTTCTACATGCATTTAAGCAATCTTCTAACTTACATCCTTTCTTTACTCATCTCCTGTATCTACTCTTATCTCTCATAAATATATTTAATACATCAGCCAGAGAAACACTTCTTTAAAAAACGCAACTTTGTTAAACATGTAAATCATTTGATGGTTTCTTATTGCATAGAGCATATAGACTGCATTCTGTGTTGAAGTCATGCACTTTCCACTGTGAACTCAAGTTCTGAATTCTACTGTCTTCACTTCACTCACACTAACATGTTTCATATTCCTGTATCTAGCTCCATAAGGCCAGATAATATGGTACATAGTTTTCTTTCTTTTTTTTTTAAGATTTATTTATTTATTTGAAAATTGCATAGACAGAGAGGAAGAGACACAGAAAAATCTTCCCTCCATTGGTTCACTCCCCACATGGGTACAATGGCCAGGGCTGGACCAGGCCAAAACCCAGAATTTCACCTGGATTTCTCCTGTGGCTGTCATGGGCCTAAACACTTGGGCCATCTTTCACTGCTTTCCCAGGCCATTACCAGGGAGCTGGATGGGAAGTGAAGCAACCAGGACAGGAACCAGTACCCCTGTGGGATGCCAGTGTTGCAGGATGTGGTTTTACCCACTCTGCTACCACTTGGGTACTGTTTGTAGTTTTTCACAAAAGTGTCATGTTGAATTAGATTCTCCCTTGTTCTTGAACCTTCAGATTCTAAATCCAGCTTCATTTTCTCATTTTTGATCTGTCATAAATACTTGAGTACCCAAAATATGTGACTTAATAAGCAGGAAAAATATGAATCTTTATTTATTCTCATACATCTAATATTCTGAATGAAAATTATATTCCATTTTTTTTCTTATGGGAAGTGTTTCTCACCCCAGGTCAAGTTCATTATTGTACATTCCACATATAATATACATTTAATAACAATTTCATGAATTCATAATGATATTTGAATATTAATGGATTTGATATCTATCAGAAACATCTTTCTTTTGTTGTTTTTATTCACTTTCGTCTCCCATCACAACTGAAGCATATTTAGAATGTTCAATAAAAATTATTGAATGAATAGACAGAGATGTTGATGGATACTGGGTCCACAATGAAGGTTACAACAACATAGTCTGTACCTTCACAGAATATATCTCTCAAAATGTTTAGTATTTATAATAGAGAGAAGGGGGAGGTGAATAATTATATGAATAACTTGTTAGAGTAGTGGTAGACAAATGCCAGCAATAATTTCCTAATTACTTTCTTAAAAGCAAATTTTGCTCTCAAATTCCAGTTCTTGGACAAAGTTATATCTATCAATTGCTCCAGAAGCGATCACTGTTCCAGTGCTGTCCATCAAGCTGAACCATAGCATCACCTATAAGTTGTTCATCATCCTTTCTAACTCTCTTTTTTAATTTCCCTGAAAATGTGAACCTGCCTTTTATTTATTTCATAAATATCAACTACATTAAAATGAGCTGAATTTCTTTGCTTGATATGTGGGATACAACATGTTTTAAAGCTCTATTTAGTATGGTTATGTTTAACAAATTTTGGTTTAGGTTGTCTAACATTTATTATGACAAACCTGGAAGTAAAGATTCAGTTTGAACATTGAAAAATTGCTTCTGTTGGTGTACCTTTTCTCCTTTTTGAAAATTTAAGGGCGTATTTCTCTTTGGAATCCATTCTCATATATGTTTTTGGTAAAATAATAATAATAATAATAATAATACAATGAATTATAAATAATTGGGCGGCATGATCTGGTCTATAAAATCCCCTTATCCCTGTTTTAATAAAATAGTTAAGACAATCACAAGTATGTCCTCTAGAAGTTTCTTAAGGGTAATAATCAGTGACAGGGAACTTCATACTTTTCATATATTTTAAGAGAAAAAGGGCCAGGAAATTCAGAACTTGTCATCATCCCAAACCAGTAGAGTTGGGTAAAAGAAAGGCTAGCACTAAGAATCAGTAGGGAGTGGAGTATCTGAATATCTGTTCAACTAAATACTAGCCTTGATTTAAACCTTATCTTCCTGTCATGTGAATGAACAAAGCAATTTGAATTAGGAGTCTTACAGGAGCAAAATCTCCATATAAGGATCAGGAGACAGGCATGGTATATACATTATATTTCATCTCTAGCCAACTACATGTATTCTGAGTTAAGAAGCCCAGATTTTGAGAGACTTGTTTGGAGAGTGGGAGTTGAAGACTGGGGACCATTCTATCTGGTTTCTTTACTTATCCTTGCATCCCAGGTCCTAGTTGGTCATGCGAATGTTTTTTAATATGCAGTCAGATCAGAATGCTAATAATTGTTGCATCTATGTTCAGCAGAGTTATTGTCTGTAGTTTTCTGTTGTGTCCTTGTTTGATTTTGGTATAAGGGTAAAATTATGGCTTTGTAGAATGAATGTGGAATGATTCCATTTCAATTTTTTTAAATACTTTGAGAAGAATTGATGTAGCTCTTTCTAAAAATTTGATGGAATACAGTAGATAAGTCCTCGATACTAGTTTTTTTATTTTTTAATAGACTTTTCATTACTGATTCAATCCCATTATTTTCTGTTGGTTTTTCAGGTTTTCTGTGTTTTTAGGGTTCAAATTGGTGTTTACATGAATCCAAAACTTTATGCTTTTTTCCTGAGTTTTCTAATTTGTTGGTGCATAATTGTTCATAGCAGCCCCTAATGTAAGTTATTACAATAGCACTGCATATGAATTACTCTAAACAGTACATATCTAACTTCTCTCTATGGCACTGAAATATTTTGTGGTAAAATTTGACTTGAGTTTTCCTTTAACAGTGTTGTAATTTTTGATTGCAAGAGTTAGCTACCAATGAAATTCTTATTCAAGTTATATATTGAAGAAATCTTTAATAAAATCCTTTTGGGAACAGCTGCTCCTAAGGAAATCATTCATAAGGAAAAAATCTTTAAGGATTCCTGTTTATAAACAAGTCTTTTTTTTGTCTAATGAATATAAATTTCCAAAGTACAGCTTATGGATTACAATGGCTCCCCCCCACACACAACTTCCCTCCCTCCTGCTACCCTCCCCTTTCCCGCTCCCTCTCCCCTTCCATTCACATCAAGATTCATTTTCAATTCTCTTTATATACAGAAGATCCGTTTAGCATATATTAAGTAAAGATTTCAACAGTTTGCACCCACATAGAAACACAAAGTGAACGGAACTCTTAAATAACAAAGTCATCAGACAGATTTCAAAGGAGTTGTTCTGATGCTCAATGTTTTCCTATATCAAAATGTTAAATTAAATCATAGCATCCTTTATATTTCATGGAATTAGTTTAGAAGTCATATGTGATATTCAGGTTTTAAGGTGCAATATGCAATTTGTGACAGAGAAAATGAGAAGATTAAATGTCATTCTATCACAAAATAAAGACATTTGTCACTGCATAAACAAGATTTAGCTCTGTTGCTAAACAAATTGTCAGAAAAGTCATTTTCTCCTTTTAGATTCTATGCTGAGATTCAAATTTTTTTTCTTGCTCTAAATAATTATCTGCTCTAGTAGATATGAATATACTAAAAGTGGAGAGGTAGGGAAAATATTCAGTATCTTTAAATTATTTTGTAGTCTAAATATTGCTGTAAACTGGAAACAAATTTTAGTTTCATTTCTCCTGGTAAAATCCATATAGGAACTATTCCATTAATCATTTTAGAAGATACTAAGAAAAAAATATTCTCTTCTTGTTTATCTGAATGGCAGTTTCATTTAGATCTCCATAAAATTCAGTTTGTCATATTAATACGAATACTATTAAGGATGCCTAGTGTAGTAATAAAACAATTCAGAAAAATATAAAATTTATAAGAGTGAAATTTTTACTTGTGAATGTTAATAATTAATAAAATAACATCCTTAATAGTATTATTATAAGGTTAATGATCAATAGAAGACACTTCATATTGACACAAATATTATAAACTTTATTTTTTCATCAATAGAAACTTGCTTATTTTATGTAGTTTCTTCTGAGGGATATCTTGTGAAATAATGCAGGAGTACGTTTTGTCCTGGAATTTGAAGAATACAACACATAGTGTCCTAGTGATTTTATCTTTCCTTCACCATCTGCTATCTTTAAATCTCAAACATTTTAGTGAGCGTACTCCACAATAATAAGAGAACAAGCAGGTGCAAATTCTCATAGTGTCCAAGATCAGCTCTTGTGCTGACTGTTGTTGTACAATGTAATACTTTATCCATTTTAGTATTTTTTTTATCCTAGTACTAAGTGGTTGAACTCTGTAATTAACACACAATTATTCTTAGGTGTTTAAATTTTAACTGAAAAGTGATCCCTGTGAAATATAAGAGTGGGAATAAGAGAGGGAGGAGATGTACAATTTGGGACATGCTCAATCGGACTTGCCCCAAATGATGGAGTTAGGATCGTGCCAGGGGATTCCAATACAATCCCATCAAGGTGGCATGTACCAAGGCCATCTCACTAGTCCAAGTGATCAATTTCAGTTTACAATTGATCACACTGATAGGTCTAAGAGTCAAAGGGATCACACAAACAAGACTAGTGTCTGCTAATACTAACTGATAGAATCAAAAAGGAAGAGAATGATCCAACATGGGAAGCGAGATACACAGCAGACTCATAGAATGGCAGATGTCCTAAATAGCACTCTGGCCTCAGAATCAGCCCTTAAGGCATTCAGATCTGGCTCAAGAGCCCATGAGAATATTTTAGGCATGGAAAGCCAAGACACTCTGGAAAAAAAAAAATAAAAAGACCTAAATGAAAGATCTCTGCGAGTGAGATCCCAGTGGAAAGAAAGGGGCCTTCAAAGAAGGAGGTACCTTTCTCTGAAGGGAGGAGAGAACTTCCACTTTGACTATGACCCTGTCGGAATAAGATCGAAGTTGGCGAACCCTAAAGGCTTCCATAGCCTCGGCAACTCATGACTAGAGCCTAGGGAGATTACTGACGCCATAAACAAGAGTGTCAAATGGTTAAATCAACATCAGGAGTCACTGTGTACTTACATCTCATAAGGAATCTGTCCTTATTGTGTTGTCCAATGTGAAGTAATGCTATAACTAGTACTGAAACAGTATTTTTACACTTTGTGTTTCTGTGTGGGTGCAAACTGATGAAATCTTTACATGGTATATACTGAATCAATCTTCTGTATATAAAGATAATTGAAAATGATTAAAAAATCTTGGTGTTAATTTGGAAATTGCATAGATAATTTTTTTAAAAAAATCATGTAGGATCTCTGTCCTTAATGTGCTGTACATTTTGAATTATTACTATAACTAGTACTCCAACAGTATTTTCACTTTGTGTCTCTATGTGAGGGCAAACTATTGAAATCTTTATGTAATATGTACTAAACTGATCTTCTGTGTATAAAGAGAATTGAAAATGAATCTTGGTGTGAATGGAAGGGGAGAGGGAGCGGGAAAGGGGAGGGTAGCGGGTGGAAGGGAAGTTATGGGGGGGGGAAGCTATTGTAATCCATAAGCTGTACTTTGGAAATCTATATTCTTTAAATAAAAGCTTATATATATATATATATATATATATATATATATATATATATATATATAAAGAAGGTACAAATTCTCATTCTATGTACATATGTGATGTCAAGCCTGCATCTATGGCATTAAACCCATAAATATTTTTGTCAGCCTCAAAATCATTTGTTTTCACTATATATTCTGACTTGGTTTATTACATTATTGACATCTTTTGAGTGCCCACATGAAAACATGGACCTATAGTTCATACCAATAAAAGTAATTATTTAAAATACATCAGTCATGTTCATTGTCAAAAATATACAAAACTTGAAAAGAACATCTCTAATTTTACATATCAAAAGTAATGATTATTCTTTCACATGCATATGTGTATTAGTTTGTATGCGTCTGTATGAAGAGAAAAGGAATCTTACCTGAGAACAGTTTCTGCCTGTATTTACCTGTAAATCACATTGGTGGAAACACATTGACAGAGCTTGAGAAAATTGTTGAAGTAAAATGTGAGTTTCAATCATGACGCTGGCCTATCTCAGTGGGGAGAATACGTTGAGGCAGTCATTCAACAGAAATGGGAAAAATAACCTGTAGGGAGGGAATCAATGGGAGGTAGATGACAATTAGGATATGAATGCATGGAAGAGGAGATAAAGAAGTAGAACATACAATTAGGAGAGTCATGCATTTTCTAAACTTAAAATAGAAAAACCAAGCTGTTGTATTTAGTCTACACTTTCTTTTTTTTTTTTTTTTGGTTGTTGTTTTTCATTTTTAAAGATTTGTTTATTTGAAAGTCAAAATTATAAAGAGGCAAAGACGGAGAGAGAGGTCCTCCATCCGCTGGTTCACACCCCAGTTGGCCGCAATGGTTAGAGCTGCACCAATCCAAAGCCAGAAGCCTGGAGGTTTTTCCGTGTCTCCCAGGAGGGTGCAGTGGCCCAAGGAATTGGGCATTCCTCCACTGCCTTCCCAGGCCATAGCAGACAGTTGGATTGGAAGAGGAGCAGCCAGGACTAGAACCAGCACCCATATGGGATGTTGGCACTGCAGGCGGCAGCTTTACCAGGTATACCACAGCGCCTGCCCCTATACTTTTTTGTTAATAGAGGTTAGTTTCCATGTGTCATATCTCAGTCTGTTTATGACATATGCTTTTTCATATACTATTGTCCATATGTTGAAAAATCTATTATCCTAAAGCCTAAAAGTCTTGCCTTTTAGACATTTATGTATATAGATGACATATAATCATATATATATACAAACATTTTTGTGTAATGTATATCTAATACTTTTATAAATATTAGTGTCTATAAACTTTTGATGCTGGGTTAGAGATACTTGAAAATTAATGCAGAATTGTGTTTGGGAATAGATTAATATATTTAATAATATGTATTTTAATACTTTATTTGAGTGGCGAAGATAGAGACATATGGGGTGGGAATCAAGGGGAGAGAATGAAAACACTGTCTGATGAAACCCTATCCAAATGCCTTTGGCTCAGGTTTGGCTGAGCTGAGGCTGAAGCTGGGAGTCAGGAACCCAATCCTTGTATCCTACAAGGGTGTCAGGAACTCAGAAGTCAACACTTATGTCTCCCAGAGCAGTCACTAGCAGGAAGGTGGCACAAGAGGCAGAGATAGTATCAAACCCAATTTCTCCATGGTGGGATGCAGAAGTCTTAATCAGGAGGCCAAGAACTCACTCTCATAATAAATAAATAAATTTTTACTTCGCTGAAAATCACTGTTTTCATGAACCACTTTTGTAATTTGTTTCTATACCTAAATAAAACACTCTAGTACATTACTACAGTGTCAGAATATAGAACAAAGTTGAAGAAATTTATATATTTTCTCTTCCATTTAGGGACTCCATCAGAAACTGAGAAGGCTAAAATAAATGTCAAATTTTTTTCTAAGCCTCGGGTAAAATACATATTTTCCCAAGAAAATGGGTTTCTGCAAAAATATTGAACATAAAAAACCAATCCGTATTCCTCATGCAAAATGCATGACAGGAATTTGTCATATAGAGAAAGCTTGCAGTACATTTTTCCATAAACGGAAGATTTACTAATTATTTGTATGCTTGGTTTACATTGAGTTTTCCTGTATGTACATGGATTGTTTTATGTACACACATACACACTAAGCCTGCAAACATCAGAACACAGACAGAATAATGTTATGGGAAAGAGATGTTTTGCCTGAAGTTCTCTTAAAGAATGGAGTATATAGCTAGTTTACTATGAGATTTACACTAGGTTTTCTTGCCAACATAAACAACGCTTATCTTAATACAATATGCACTTAATAAGCATGTTCTTACAAGTGTGAAAACAAAATGTACATGCAATCCCTGAAAGATAGGTTGTGTCTCAAGTTGGCACATGGAACAGAGATCTGATACACATTCCAGATGCTTACCCTGTTGCTTTTCTTGGGAAAGATAAGCTGTATGGTTGGATTTATATTTGAAAAGACTTAGATAAAAAGAGTGCACAACTCTATCTGGTTCGCTCTAACAATAAAGTCATTCAGAAGAGGTGACCTGAGTCATCCTGGGTCTACAAAGCTAAGCAAGAACATAAGCCTTCCATCCCTTTCCCAGTCTTAACAGATTTGGCCTCTGGACTTGACTTTTTGTGCCCTATTCGTGCATCTGAATTCTCAAGTGTTGTTGTACTTAGTGCCTATCTTGTGATGATTCATCCTTGTTCTAGAAACATACAGATTTGGAAAGCATGCTTCTTGACATGGAGAAGGGCTTAGAACAGTCTTAGCGGTTCAATGGGAATAACTCTTGGTTACCTGTTGTGATTTGAAGCCCAAAGCAGAACATGTGCGTGAGGATATTGTAAATATGTGAGTGAGGATAATGTAAAATGTGAAGTCAGCTTTCAGGAGGTTTGACTATTGGGCAGAGCATTGGAGGAAGCATAATTGTTCCTTGTGAATAACATGAGAGGAAGCTGGACTTCTTACAAAGAAAACAGCACGTATAGTGAAGAGGAGACATGGAAGTGCATGCTGTCTTTAGGGAATAACAGCAAGAAGGGTATGGACAGTCCATATGGCACTCAGGGTAAGAGGAGATAAAATTAGGAAATGAGGTAGGAACTTTGATCATTAAAGCTTTTATGCATGCTAAGAATCTGGCTGGTTTGGTACACAGGAAGTTTTACTGTGGTAGAAAGCAGAATGCATTTCAAATATTAATATTGTGGGTTTCTCAAGTTTATTTTTAATTCAAAAAAGCAAAAAAGCTATTTTTTGATATACCATATTTTAAATTTGTATTATTTGCTTCAAAATAAAATGGAGTTAAGTTGCCACTTAGGTGCGTTGTGTTAAGTTGCTGCCTGCCTTGCTGGTATGTTAATGTAGGGTCCAGTCTTGCCTGCTTCACTTCCCATTTAGCTCCCTACTAATGCACCTAGGAAAGCAGCAGAGGAAGGTTGAAGTACTTGGACACTTTCCACCTCCGTGGGAATCCAGGTGGAGTTCCAAGCTCCTGGATTTGACCTGGCAAAGCCTTCACTACTGTGGTCATTTGAAAGACACTCTCTCTCTCTCTCTCTCTCTCTCTCTCTCTCTCTGTCTCTCTCTCTTTCCGTTTCTCTCTCTCTATTTCCCTCCCTCCCTCCTACTCCTTCTTTCTCCCTGTCTCCCTCCCCTCCCTTCCTTTCTTCCCCCCACCTCTCTGTAAATCTGCCTTTCAAATAAATAACTACATCTTAAAAAAGTGGAATACTGTAGAATTATAAAACTATTGGTACTTTCACACATCTCACATTTCACTATTCTTTCTCTTTATGAGTCAATAATTGTAAAGGAAAAAAAAGCACTAGTGAAAATTATATGGTAGCATTGGTAGTATGAATTGGTATTTTCTATATTATGTCTTGTGGGAAATGATAAGACATTTTAAAATCCTCTTATTTGATAGTAATTAAGTACCTTAATATTATTGCATATGACCTTAGTTCTCTTCCAAATATTAAATTCTAATGTTTGTCTCTGAAAGCTTTTAATGAGAAACTTGTTATTATAGGTAATATTTTATTATCTGCTGATTCACTTCTCAAATGGCCACAATGGCCAGAGCTGTGCAGGTCTGAAGTCAAGAGTCAGGAGCTTCTTCTGGATCTCTTACATAGCTGCAGTGACCCACACACTTGGGCCATCTTCTACTGCTTTCCCAGATCACAATCAGAGAACTGTATCAGAAAAGAGCTGGGGCACAAACCAGTGACCATATGGGTTGCTGGCACGGCAGGCATAGACTTAGCTTACTATGCCACACTGCTATCCCCAATAGAGGGGCTTTGTAATCAGTCAGTGTATTGGACTCCAGCCTTGGAATCCACATACTCTATCCACTTAATGCCTATGTAATGCCCATCACAGTGAACCTCAGTATCTGTTTTTACCTAATAAAATTTGCCCTGCAATGTTGCATGTTGATTCAAGAAATAGGAATCATAAGTCATCAATCTCATTCTTTTAGGCCCTATTTATGTCTAATAAATAAATCAGTTGAAATGTTTGAAGTAAGTAACTTATGGATGCCTTACAAATTGAATCTTAATAGTAGAAGCAGTATTCACTATGTCACTGTTCTTAGATTTGCATAAGTTCAGAACTTTTTTAAAAGATTTATTCTTTATTTATTTGAAAGAGTTACAGAGAGAGGTAGAGACAGAGAGAGAGGTCTTCCATCTGCTAGTTCACTCCCCAGATGGCCGCAACAGCCGGAGCTGCGCCAATGGAAACCAGGAGCCAGGACCTTCCTCTGGGTCTCCCACTCAGGTTCAGGGGCCCAAGGAATTGCGCCATCTTCTACTGCTATCCCAGGCCATAGCACAAAGCTGGATCGGAAGAAGAGCAGATGGGACCAGAACCCGCACTGGTATGGGATGCTGGCGCTTCAGGCCAGGGAGTTAACCCACTGTGTCACAGCACCAGCCCTAAGTTCAGAACATTTTTTGAAAAGAAATACAAAACTGTAAAAATTGAACTCAGTGGCCATTGTCAGAAATTTCAAAAGGCAATTTTGGCATTTAAAATGAATTCCCACTTCTACTAGAGTTCAGAAAGCATCTCCAAGGTAATTCTCAAATCTTGTATCATCCACTAAGGGTTAAAGCAAACATTTGTATCTTTTGCTAATTTTTACAGTGATATTTTCTAATCATAGAAACAGATGTTCAGGGACCCTTGGGGGAAAGAAATTCCACTGACAGTTACTTTTTTTCTGCTGAACCAGAATGCACCTGTGAAATCTTTGTAGCACCTGCTTTACAGACAGGGAATTTTTAAACTTTGGACTAATTCATATCTATTTTTTCCATAAATAAAGATTTTTCTTTATCTTACATATCATTTAATAAACTCTAAAACATTAGACAATTTTCAGTATTAATATAAATGTGGCTAAAGAAGTTTGAGGGTACTTTAAAAAGTTCACAGAAAATTGCCTAATGAAAAGCAATATACATGGGTTTAAACTTTTTGCACTAAAATAACTTCCATTTCCACAGACTTCTTGAAATATCTTAGTATATTTAAATCAGAAGTATGCCAGAAAAGGAAGTCTCAAAGATACAAGCTTAACAAAAACACCTAGACCAAGATAACTTCAGGTGGACGCAGAAATCAGTTAAGAAAGATTGACAATGGAATGGGTTACTTCTTTAACTTCTTACCTGATCCAGAACACTGGCAAAATTGGCATAATTTGGATGCCTGAAAAATATTTAAAGTGATGGAGAGTGAAATGTTTTCCCATAGCACTGAAAGGCCTATCATACTACATGTGAAGCTCAACATGATTGGGAGAAAGTGTCCAAATTACAGCTTTTTCCTCAGAAAGGTGGGTGGCTGAGTTGTAGAACATATGTCTGCTTTGGTTGTCTAAGGGCCTATTTGAGAGACTAGGTTCTGTCTTGTTTGAAAATCAGCACAATTTGGATGCCTTGGATCACTGAGAATAAAAGAGCACAGAGAGGCTTCCTACCAATGGATTAAGGAAACTGGAGAAGAATTGCCCTTCACTCAGCCTTATCTGCAGGGGATAGATTCAAACACCTCCCATGGATGCCTGAATCCACAAATGGCAGTCAACTTTATAAATAGTGTATGTCTTTCTATACATACTACATGTAATAAAGTTTATTTTGCAAATTAGGCACACAAAGAAAACAGCTATAATAAAATAAAAATTTTTTTAAAAAAATGCTATAAGAAAACTTATAAGAATATAATTCTGTCTTTCTCACTCAAAAGCATATTTGGCTCACATTTAACCAAAGATAACTGAAACTTTAAAAAGGGAAAGCAAGTGTGGGGAGGGCTACTATAGCACAGACAGGAAAAAGAGACAAGAGATTACCAGCTCCTGAACTGAAAACAGCAAACCTCATTAAGTAGTTATATGCGATGTCTGAGAATTTGCATCTTCCCTCAAAATATTTTATAGTTCCCCAGAATCTCTAGCTACAGTGGTGAAAGTCTTCCCTAGTGTAAAGCCAGCCTATAAAAACTAGGAGAGAGAGTTGTTTTTCCAGTGCATAAATCTCGGAAAAATTTACTAGGTACTTGAATAAACAGGAAAACATGGCTCACCAAGAAACAAAAACAACTCTCCAGTAATTAACCTCTAGGAAATGGAAACCTCTGTGTTACCTGCCAAATAATTCAAAATAACTGTTTTAAACAATTGTGGTGATGTATAAGAAAGATAGAAAGCCAAATAAAAAAAACGTTCAAACAAATTAACAAAACAGTAAGAAGAGACAAAAAGTGGCATTATGCATGATAAATGAATCAATTCAAAGGAAGAGTCAGATATATTTGTATCATATCCCAGCACTCAAATCTGAGGAAAATAAACAGAATTGAAGAAATAGATGGTAAAAATAATATAATTCAATGTCCCATATTCCTAATGGATAAAACAACCAGACAACAGATCAATGTAAAATATATATTTGAAAGCACTATAAATTGAATGGTTCTAACACATACAGAACATTGTACACATCAGTATCAAAATACACATTCTTCTCTAATTTGCTTTAAACAGTTTCATAGATTGTCCAAGTTAGGCCATTTTGAAAGCATAATACTATCTTTTCTGGCAAAAATAAAATCTTTAAAAAGAGTATGACATTTGAGTATATATGGATATAGATACTTGATTTTATAATATATAAAATTTATATACATATGGTATAAGTATGCATATTTATGTGTATTTATAGTTATCTTCATAAATTTCATTACAAAGTTTATGTTTTTTTTTTTGTACAAATTTGTTTCTCCATTTGTATTGAATATTCTCTCAGAATCTAAGTTGCAAAAGCCATAAAAATGCTATGGTTTGACTAGTATATGACTCCTTAAAGCACGCTTATGCTTAAGCCCCAATCTCATAAATTGTACTGAGAGCATGGAAAATTAATCCACTTATAATGTTAAAGAGGTGTACTGAGGTTCACCAAAGTCATTGAGAGTGTGATCTCACGGAGTAGGTTTTTTTTTTTTTTTAATTTTTTTGACAGGCAGAGTGGACAGTGAAAGAGAGAGAGCCAGAGAGAAAGGTCTTCCTTTGCCGTTGGTTCACCCTCCAATGGCTGCCGCAGACAGCGTGCTGCGCTGATCCGATGGCAAGAGCTAGGTGCTTCTCCTGGTCTCCCATGGGGTGCAGGGCCCAAGGACTCGGGCCATCCTCCACTGCACTCCCGGGCCACAGCAGAGAGCTGGCCTGAAAGAGGGGCAACCGGGACAGAATCCGGCGCCCCGACTGGGACTAGAACCTGGTGTGCCGGCACCACAAGGCGGAGGATTAGCCTGTTGAGCCACGGCACCGGCCTGGAGTAGTTCTTGAAGAAGAAGGCTGGTGAAAACTCCCAGGTGGCTGACTAGTTTTTCTGCTATCTGGCTCACTGTGTGCCTTTTCCTCCACAGTTGACCCTGCTAACGCCATCTTTCAGGCGCATCAGATGGCTAAACTCAAGAGGCCTATGTGATCTTGGACTATGAATCGCCAAAATAAGTTTCCTTCTTTCACAAGTAGCTTCTCTCAGATATTAATTATAGTAACAAAAGCTGACTCATAAGAGGATATCAAGGATCTTAACTGTTATAATATTTAAAATTTCAAAATCAGTCAATTTTATCCACCCCTCATTTTTTTTTTTTTATTTTCTCTGAAGATGAAGATAGAAATAAAAGGTTTTAACCAGTAATGACTCAAACTCCTAGGCTTCAAAAAGGAGAACAGTCTGCTATCAAAGTGCTCTTCTCTAGCTTTTTAACAACTATGAAATTATCCTACTCTATGAAACATGTTGAATAGTTAAAACTTCAATTTGATTCTTTGGATCCATTTCCCAAAGATGGAAAATTATCTTCTCTGAACAATTTCCTCAGATGGGATCGGCGCTGTGGTGTAGTGGGTAAAGCCGCTGCTTTCAGTGCCAGCATCCCATATGGGTGCCAGTTTGAGTCCCAGCTGTTCCTCTTCTAATCCAGCTATGTGCTATGACCTGGGATAGCAGTAGAAGACGGCCAAAGTCCTTGGGTTCCTGCACTCATGTGGGATACCCAATAGAAGCTCCTGGCTTCTGGCTTCAGATTGGCGCAGCTCCACCTGTTACGGCCATCTGGAGAGTGAACCAGTAGATAGAAGTCCTCTCTCTCTCTGCCTCTCCTTCTCTCTCAGTATAGATTTTCAAGTAAATAAATAAATCTTTAAAAAATTTTCTCAAACCTAAGCCCAAATTACTTTGCATTTTTGTCATAACTAAAATTTTAGTAACATTACAAACAGAATTTTTCCTGGTAGTATCCTTCGAAATCATAAAGGTATAGTACTGCTTTTCTGAAACATGAAAAATATATTTCATAGATATTGACTTATTTAAATGTATCTTTCATCATTTGATTAATTGATCTCTGTTATTCTATAAGTGCACAGAGAAATTTTATTTCATATATATTTTTAAAGATTGATTGATTGATTTGAAAGGCACAGAGTTACAGAAAGGATGAGGCAGAGATAGAGAGAGGGAGAGAGAGAAAGTCTTCCATCCACTGGTTCACTCCCCAAATTACCGTAATGGACAGAGCTGGGCTGACTGAATCCAGGAGTTAGGAGCTTATTCTGGGTCTACCACACGGATACAGCAGCCCAAGAACTTCTTTTACTGCTTTCCCAGGCCATAACAGAGAGCTGGATTGGAAGTGGAGCAGACTGGAGTTGAACAGGCTCCCATATGGGATGCTGGCACTATAGATGGCAGCTTTACCCACTATGCCACAGCACTGGCCCCAACACATATATTAACACAGATTTGCACTGCACATTTTTTCTATTTTTTTTTTTTTACTTTTTATCCTTTCATACTATGAATAACGTTTATATATAACTCATATATATATATATATATATACTCTCTTTTTGATTTTTATTAGCTATTTCTTTAAAGTTTTTGAACTTCTATGTGATTTGACTTTTTTTTATTTATTCTAATACATTGATATCTCAATCTTTAGTTAATTTACCTCTCCTGCTTTTGTGAATTTTTCAAATAATGAGATAAGACTGCTTTACTAGTAAGTAATTGACAGGCCAGCACTGTGTCTCACTTGGTTAACCCTCCCCCTGCGACGCCGGCATCCCATATGGGCACTGGGTTCTAGTCCCGGTTGCTCCTCTTCCAGTTTAGCTCTCTTCTGTGGCGCAAGAGGGCAGAGGATGGCCCATGTGCTTGGGTCCCTGCACCTGCATGGGAGATAGGAGGAAGCACCTGGCTCCTGGCTTCGGATAGGCGCAGCACCAGCCGTAGCAGCCATTTGGGGAGTGAACCAATGGAAGGAAGACCTTTCTCTCTCTCACTGTCTATAACTCTACCTATCACAAAAAAAAGTAATTGACAATCCTGAATTTTACTCCAAGTACAGCATGGGCATTATGCTTTCATTATGTTGCTGAGAATGTTCATGTGTTCTGAAAGGGGGTATAATCAGTGTCTTGGCCCAATTCAGCTGGCATAAGATTTTCACAATCATATTCATAGTTTGATAATTTTTATGATTTATTTTTATAGATTGTATAATTTCTGTGTTTTGAGGTTTGCTAAGAATTTGTTGCAACATGCCATCACACAGAAAAGTTGATGACATAAATATTTTTATGCACATTCCAAGAAGCCCACCCATATTTCTTCTTTCCTAGATTTCTTGTTAAGAGTGATGTCTGCTTTCTACCTCTTGTATCCGCCTCTAGTGGATGGAATGGGAATAATCCAGTAGTTGAGAAGGGTCAGATATATTGACAAAAGACATTTTAGAAAAACAGGATCACAGAGAAAGCATGAAGCAATGTAAACCATAGTCCTAAATAAGGAGTAACTTGGGCATTGGTAGGGAAAGTCTCATTGTAGTAAATAAGCTAATTCATAATGGCATTGTACATACTTATTTGTGTTTTTTTACTAATAAGTTGACTTTGTTCCTTTGTAATGTCTCCTGGTTATACCAGAAAAAAGAATTAAACCATGAATTTAAAGTAGTTGCCATTGGAATCTTTGACAGATTGTGTTATCTCCAAATTGTTAATGGTAACATTGACCATTTTAGGATTTTTTTATTATTCCTTCATTTTTAACTGTTCATTACATACATTTTGTGGTCCAGGGACAAGATACATTTTATGCTGAGTAAACCATGTGGTCACATCTTCATGCCTTTGAACAAGCTCTTCCTTCTGTCAAATCACTTACTCTTTTCTTCATGTGTTTTAACTTTTGTTCACTATTCAAGACTTAACTCAGCTGTCCCCTATTCTCCAAATCTTTTTCTAGCATTCCTGGGTAAGACTGCAGTTTGATTGCTTTGCTTTCATAACATATTGGATTTGTCCCTGCTCTGGAAATTTTTGGTTTCATTTCTTTAGTTTTCAAATTGTTCTATTTGATGGAAAATCTTCAAAGCCAGACTCTGTGAATTTTGATCTCATGGACCAAGCATGTAGTCAATAGTCAAAGAATATTAAACAAAAATTAGCTAAGTCAATCTGTACTTAGGACTGAAGTTGGTGTTAGAAAGTCAATGTACACATGAACCAAACAAATATGCTTAGATAATCAAACTATGTGATAGAAGAAAATTTACATGTATATAGGCTAACAAGTTTATTTTTTCTAGATTACTAATTATGAAAATTTAAATGGGATATTATGAAATATATAGTCTGATAGATTAGATACATTAAACACATGTGAATCTCAATTTGTTAATCAGGTCCATATTTACAGAAATAGCAATGCAATCCCCATTTCTGCAAATCTCCATCAAAACACATATGTATACACTTCACAACTATGAAGGAGATACCACTGGATAGACAAAATTGCCAATGAGTTTACCAAACTAACTATCTTAAGACTCAAAGGGATAATATATGGGTAGTTTAAATGTTAGATTATAAAAAGTAATGACTTTTCTTTGGTAGTATGAACAGTGCTATACCATTGATTGCTAATACTAAATTAAATTAAAAGAACAATTATAGTAATAGTTATTGTTGAATTATAAAAATAATTATAAAGATAATTACTCTAATAATAATAAAGAACACTAAAAGAAGGAAATTCACAAAGTGAAAGTTCATTGAAAGAAGGTATAAAAAGGAGTTGGGTGTCCATAGATCTCACATTTTCTCCAGGTCTCTGTAATTATAAAATTTATTAATTCTTTCTTTTGATATCAAATTATCTTTTCAATGGATGAGGGTTAATAATATTATAAGTTACATAAATGGCTTTGAACAAATTACACAGAGTAGATGTTTTATATTATGGGCAAGAAAATTAATATACAAAACTATTGAGATAATCCCACCAAAATAGTCATGAAAACACAATTAGCCTACCGTTTCATTATCACTAGGGCCACTGGGAGACATGGTATCTAGAACAATACTTGTGGATAGAGGAATTTGGACAACTTTGTTCACTGCTATCTTTACCCTATGGAGTTATATAATGTTTACATCATTGACTCAATACATACAAACTGTGATATGAATGAGTATATATTTGAATATGATGAAATTGAGAGTTCTGTACTAAGTAGGTTACTTAGATATATACATAATAAGAATTTTCCAGGGGCCTGTGCTGTGGCTCAGTGGGTTAAAGCCCTGACCTGAAGTGCCAGCATCCTGTATGGTCGCCAATTCTAGTCCCGGCTGCTCCTCTTCTGATTCAGCTGTCTGCTGTGGGCTGGGAAACCAGTGGAAGATATCCCAAGTCCTTAGCCCCTGCATGCATGGATGAGACCTGGAAGAACCTCCTGGGTCCTGGCTTAGGATTGGCATAGCTCCAGCTGTTGCAGCAATCTGGGGAGTGAACAAGCAGATAGAGGACCTCTCTCTCTGTCTCTACCTCTCTCTGTAACTCTGTCTTTCAAATAAACAAAATACATCTTTTAATAGAATTTTCTAATAAGAGGAAATATGTGCACAAAGTTTTCAGTAAGAAAGCTCTTATAAATTTCATGTAATTAAATGTAAACCTGAATAACTACATAAGAGACAATGAGAACATATCAGGGTAAAAGAGTAGCCTGAGTCACATTCTATACAGTATTTGAAATATAGCAAACATTTGTTTCACTCAAAAAGGTTGCAGATTTTTAAATTATCTTAATAAAGACATTAAATTATAAGCAGGAAATGATCAAAGCCTAATTTTGAAACTTAACAATTTTGATGCCAAACACAGCATTACTTTCATTAGATATGTAATTTTACTTAATGTACAATAAACTGAACACATTACACCTTGAACAAAACCATCTGGATTATGAATTTGATGTTTGTGAATCTGAGTTGGAATTCAAAATTAGAGAATTTGTTCTAGGATAATAATTTACAATAATAATTGTAAAGCACGTTACAGATTGATAATTTGTATAGTTTACACTACAAATGAATAGTAAATAAAAACAAGAAATCAAGTGTAAATAAAATAGTGGGTACTGCAAACTTTTGTAGATTGAGTACGGCAATTTATGAGTTTGCTTCATGTCTGTACTCTGAGTCCAATCTTCAAATCATTATCTGCTATTTAAGGTGCTAAGGAATCTTAAACTATTTTCTGTTTAAGATAGTTAAGGTTATACATTCTTCTATATAAGATAGGTAATTAGATACATTTTGTTGACTCTTAAGAAATAGTTCAAGTTCCTATTTTTTAAACTTTTATTTAATAAATATAAATGTCGAAGGTACAATTTTTGGATTATAACAGCTTTTCCCCCCATAACCTCCCTCCCATCCACAACCATCCCATCTCCCACTCCCTCTGCCATCCCATTCTTCATCGATTCATTTTCAATTATCTTTATATACCAGTACTACATCAAAATTAAATTCCATTGTAATCCTAGGTGTTAACAAACTATTTTAAGCATTAACAATATTGTCCTGTTATGAAAACAGTTCTATTTGCTAAAATTATATTAAGTAAAGTAATTTTTGTCTAGCATAGAAGAGTCTGAACATACAAGTAACATTTTTTAAAATTTTACCTAGAAATCTTTTATTTACAGTTTATAAACTTCATGCATTTCATATATATAAATATAGGAACATATTTATCCTTCCCTCTCCCATTCCCATTTTTATTTGTTACTATGATCCATTTTCAATTAACTTTATACACATAAGGTTAACCCTAAACTAAGAGTTCAGCAAATAGCCGGCTCCGTGGTTCAACAAGCTAATCCTCTGCCTTGTGGTGCCTGCACACCAGGTTCTAGTCCCGGTTGGGGCTCTGGATTCTGTCCCTGTTGCCCCTCTTCCAGGCCAGCTCTCTGCTGTGGCCCCAGAGTGCAGCAGAGGATGGCCCAAGTCCTTGGGCCCTGCACCCCATGGGAGACCAGGAAAAGTACCTGGCACCTGGCTCCTGCCATCCGATGAGCGCGGTGCACCGGCTGCAGCGGGCCGGCCGAGGCGGCCATTGGAGGGTGAAGCAAGGCAAAAGGAAGACCTTTCTCTCTGTCTCTCTCTCTCACTATCCACTCTGCCTGTCAAAAAGGAAAAAAAAAAAAAAAGAGTTCAGCAAATATTATGAGAAAAAAAAAACAGTTCTTCAAAAGTCACGACAACTGCTGTTCAAAGTCATAGCATCTCGAAGTGTTAATTTCACTTCTATAGATTACCTTTTAAGTAAATATTAGCTACTACAGATGAGGGAGAACATATGCTATTTGTCTTTTGGGGACTGGCTTATTTCACTCAGTAAAATGTTTTCTACTCTTATCCATTTTGTTGCAAAAGACAGAATTTCATTTTCTACTGCTAGGCAATATTCTGTGGTGTACATATACCATAATTTCTTTATCCAGCTTTCAGTTGACGAACATCTGAGTTGATTCCATATCTTAGCTATTGTGAATTAAGCTGCAATAAACATGGAGGTACAGATAACTCTTTAATATGCTGACTTCATTTCCTTTGGGTATATTCCCAGCAGTGGGGAGGCTAGGTCATATGGTAGGTCTATATTCAGATTTCTGAGGTACCTCTATACTATCTTCCACAGTGGCTGGACCAGTTTACATTCCCACCAACAATAGATTAGATTAGCTTGTCACAACATTCTCACCATCTTTTATTATTAGTTGATTTCTGTATGAAAGTCATTCTAACTGGAGTGAAGTGAAACATCATTGTGATTTTGAATTGCATTTCCCCTAATGGTTAATGATCCTGATCAGTTTTTCTTGTGTCTCTAGGTCATTTGGATTTCCTCTCTTAAATTGTTCAAGTCTCTTGCCCTTTCCTTAATTGGATTGTTTGTTGTTGAGTTTCTTGAGCTCTTTATATATTCTGGATGTTAACCCTTTAGTTGCATAGTTTGCCAATATTTTCTTCCATTTTGTCAGTTGCCTCTTCACTTTTCTGAATGTTTCTTTCACAGTTTCACAGTGCAGAAACTTCTCAGCTTGATGTAATTCCATTTGTCAGTTTTGGTTTTGATTGCCTGAGCTTTTACAAGAAATCTTTCCCTATGCCAATTTCTTGCAGGGTTTCCATAATGTTTTCTAATAATTTGATGGTATTGGGACATAGATTTAGGTCTTGTATCCATTTTTTGAGTAGGGTCTTGCCTTATACTTCTGCATACAGAGATCTCGTTTCCCAGCACCATTGATTGATGAGACTGTCTTTGCTCCAGGGATTGATTTTAACTCTTTTGTCAATGATTAGTTGGTTGTAGGTGAGTGAATTGATTTCTGGAGTTTCTATTTTGTTCCATTCATCTACTCCTCTGTTTTTGTACCAGTACAAGGCTGTTTTGATTATAACTGTCCTGTAGCATGTCTTGAAATCTGGTATTGTGATGCCTGTGGCTTTGTTTTTGTTGTTTAAGATTGCTTTAGCTGTTTTGGGTCTCTTGTGTTTCCATATGCATTTCAGCATCATTTTTTCTATACCTGAGAAGACTGCCATTGGTATTTTGATTGAGATCATTAAATCTGTAATTGCTTTTAGTAGTACGGACAGTTTAATGATATTGATTTTTCCAATCCATGAACATGGAAGATTTTCATTTGTTTGCATTTTCTCCTATTTCCTTCTTTAATGTTTTGTAATTTTCATTGTAGAGATCCTTGATGTTCTTGGCTAAATTTATTCCAAGGTTTTTAATTTTGTAGCTATTGTGAATGGGATTTATCTTGGAAATTCTTTCTCAGCCATGATATTATCTGTTTATTAATCATTCTTAATTGGAGCCATTTCATTTCATCCTAAACCCCTTCATGAAGCAGAATCGAGAAGGGTGCTGGCTTCAAAATCATGTTGATGCATATTAAATCTTTGCCTAGTCCACTCAATGACTTAGTGTTCTTTTTGTATTTTCTTTTGGTCACATTTATTTTTTCCGTGGGTATAATTTCCGTGTTTGAACATTTTGCTTTCCAATTGAGATGAATGAGTCAAAGGAAATGTTTATATAACTTCACAATAAAATGAAAAATTTGTCCTAATGATCAGAACCACTGTTTATAGCAAATGATTCAAGAAAGCATAAATATAAGCGATTAAATGCCTTCAGTCTATTAGCTTATATATTAAACTATAATGCAATTATTTTCAGTAACTTTTTATAATAGTTTTATTGAATTCTCTAATAGTGTATCCTTTAATATTTTACACAGTACCTGGCCACCAAAATCAACATTTAATTTATATATTCAAAAGTATAAACTCTAGTTTATAATGAGGCAAATGCGAGTGAGTCAGTGTAAATAACTGGTCTAATTTCAAAGCTGGTAAAGCAAACTGAGCATACGTTTTCCATTTATAGGACAAATGCTCTGTCTCTCTATTGCATCAGTTATATGCCAAATTAATATACTAATAATTTAATATAAATAAAATGTAAACTGGATACCAGGCTAAAAATGAGTTTTTATTGAAATCCTTAGGGGAAGATATGAGGTGGCTAATGTAGCAGCTTATGTATCTCAGCCCTGACCCAAGATTTAACTGAACATTTCACTGAAATATAGAAACAAAATTTCAGTCTGATATGAAAGCCAAAAAAAAAAAAACTTTCATTCTGAATTTATTATGTGAATGTGTGTGATGTTTGTGGTAAACACAACAGCAGCCCCAGAGAAATCCCTGCTTCCATCTCCAGACTTTAAAAGTTATTTGCTATTTTCCATGACAAAAGAGACTTCAAGGGCAAACCAACAGTTCAGACCAGCAGTAGGGATATTATCCTCTTTGTCCAGGTGGGTGAAACTTAATCACATGGGTATTTCCAAGCAAAGAAGCTTTCCAGCTGGGGTCTAAGCGAAGGCTGTATTAGAAAAGGGTCAAGTGGATGCAGAGTTGCTGCTGTTAAATGCAGAGAATAGGGCCACAAGTCAAGGCTGGAAAACAGGAAAAGAAACTTGCACCCTAGAGCCTCCCGGAAGTAATGCAGTCAGGATCTCGTTTGTAGCCTTGTGAAAACTGTACCAGACTTCCGATCTTCTGAGCTGTTAAGATGCTAAATGTGTTTAATGAGCTACCAACAGTTGTTAATTTGTTGTGACCCCAGTAAGAAACTAGTATCGTTCCATTTGCTCACCCAAACTGCCCTGCAGTCTCTGGTCAAACACAGCAGTGGCTCCTAACAAACACTTTGGGAACACTCTTCCCATGGACAGAATGAAGAAAATTCAGACTAATGACAAAGTGACTTATTGTAGAGCAACTATGGATGTCCTATCATAGACAAAGAAATGCGCAGGCAGTGGCCGGAGCCGCAGCTCAATAGGCTAATCCTCCGCCCACGGTGCTGGCACCCTGGGTTCTACTCCCAGTTGGGCACCAGATTCTGTCCTGGTTGCTCCTCTTCCAGTCCAGCTCTCTGCTGTGGCCCAGGAGTGCAGTGGAGGATGGCCCAGGTCCTTGGGTCCTGCACCCGCATGGGAGACCAGGAGAAGCACCTGGCTCCTGGCTTTGGATCAGCACAATGCACCGGCTGCGGTGGCCACTGGGGGGTGAACCAAAAGCAAAGGAAGACCTTTCTCTCTGTCTCTCTCTCTCTCACTGTCCACTCTGTCAAAAAAAAAAAAAAAAGAAAAGAAAAGAAAAGAAAGAAATGGGCAGGCAGTGTTGGATCCTCAGATGAAGGGCAGAGAAGACACAGATATATTTGGGGTGAGCATCGTGGTGGGGTGGATTATGCTGCAGCCTGTAATGCCAGCATCTCCTATGGGCTCTGGTTCACATCCCAGGTACTCCATTTTTTTTTCCTGCTCCCCACTAAGGCACCTGGGAAAGTTATGGAAGATGGTCCAAGTGCTTGGGCTCTTGCATTCACATGGGAGACTTGGAAGAACACCTTGTCTTTGACAAAGCCCAACAGCAGAAGTTGTGGGCATTTGGGGAGTGAACCAGTAGATGGAAGACTTCTCTGTCCCTCCTTCTCTCTTTCTGTATCTCTGCCTTTCAAATAAACAAATATTTTTTTAAGAAAAATATTTTTTTAAACAAAGATTTATAATTAACTTAAAAAACAATGTCCTGTAAACATCTGAAATTAGTTAACACTCAGACATAGCCATGGTGGGCAGATTTCAATGCCCATGTGTGAATAGTCATTGTGAGTCATTTGCTAGCATAGAACCATAAGGGAGCTAACTCAACAGCATGTGGGCTTTGTTTTTCCCTGAGTCCAAAACAGATGGACTTCATTTGTTTTTATATCCCTTACATTAAATAATAAGAGAAAAGATTAGATGAAAATGCATTTTTCTTAAATTTCTATATCATTTCCTTTAATATACATCTTCTGTCAATCAATGCCTTTTAAATATTCATTTTCAAATCCTTTCCAAAGGCCTGCTGCAAAAGAAAGCATGCTCCTTGCTGAGTTGTTTAACTTCCTAGACTAACTGTAATATAAGTATTTCCAAAAAGTAGGTGGAAGAAATAAGTGACTTCTAATACTAGTTATGAAATCAGGAAAGAGATAGCATACGCTGAATATCTTCTCAATCCATTCACAATTAACATTCTTAAATGATATTTCAGGAAATGATACCCCATAATTTATTTCACATTACAAAATAGATCTTTAGTATACTTTAGGGATAATAGAAAGTGAAAATTACTCATGCAAGTAATATTGCAGTTAAGTTTAATCTAAAAGTCACTGAACTTAGAATAGTGGGAAAACTGGCAATAAGATATCTTTGATGTGATAACATAACATTGGGACAAAACATTTGCCTGATTTGATTTTAAAAGATTAGAAGGTGAAGGAAGATTTAAATTGCACATACTAATTTGGTTTAAAAAGCCTGGGGGAAATAATGTCCTTCATGTTTCAATTCTAATTTTAAATTAACAGAATGTTTCATGTGAAGATAAAAGTAATTGGAGAATTTCTGCCCATGTACTTGACACTCAGACAATATTTCTATTTTTACTTGATGATGGGATTTTTGTTTGGTATAATTTCCCTAGATTCGTGATTTTTTATTGTAACTATTGAATCAATTTTATTTTAGAGGTGAAAAGATTAGGCAGTGTTCCACAACAAAATAATGATTAAGACTAGCCAGCAATTTTATGCAATTTTATTAAAGATAATTAGTACCTTAAAATTAAATAAGTAAACCTCATTTCTTTGGCTAATTCCTTTCCAATTTTAATCTGCAGGGATGTGTTAGAGGTTTATGAGAAATAAAAATTAATTTACATTGTTTAAGTACTTTGATTCACTTTGAACTAAGTTTGTACATTGTGTTTCATAACAATTAAGTAAATTTATATTTACTAATAGAGAAAGACGGTATAATGAAATTTATGCTTTTTTGAGGATAGTACAACCAATTCAGTCTGATGGAATAAGTTGGGAAAAGCTCATAGACTTTGCTTAACACATATATAACATCCACATTTATATCATGAGTTTATTCATGAGTTGCTATCATCACAGACATAATCAATAGTAGAAAGACCACTGTGTTTCAAAAATTATTTGTCCTCAGGTACATACATTTATTCATTCATTCAAAAATATGGCTGCTGAGGCAATGGAGGAAATATTCAATAGAGAATATATTGAATTGAATTGAGGGCATTCATTCAGCAAATCCTATGAGGTTGAGAATATTAGCTTCCATAACTGTTACAGAAGGTAGTAAGTTGATCCAAAAAGTCACCAAGTTTTTGGACTTAAAACTAGTTTGTGATGAAGAAACAAATTAAGGGAACATGCATTTTATTTCACTTCAAAATACTTCCATTAGAAAATATATATATTTTAAAATTTATCATTTTAACAAATTTTAAAGATTTTTTATTTATTTGAAAGGTAGTGTTATAGATAGTGAGAGGGACAGACAGAGAAGTCTTCCATCTGCTAGTTCATTCCTCAAATGTCTGTAATGGCCAGAGCTGCACCCCATCCAAAGCCGGAAGCCAGGAGCTTCTTCCAGGTCTCCCATGTGGGTACAGTGGCCCAAGCACTTGAGCCATCTTCTACTGCCTTCCCAGTTCATAGCAGAGACTTAGATCAGAAGAAGAGTAGCTAGGAGTAGAATTGGCACCCATATGAAATGCTGGCACTGCAGGTGGAGGCTTAGCCCACTATACCACAACACCAACTCCCACAAATAAATATTTAATGGCATAATTCTACATTGTGATATTTCAGGTAACTAATATGTAATCTCTATTTAAGTAAATATATAATTAGTGTCATTGTCTCAGTGACAAACTACTCTGAGCTAATGAAAAATGAGATTTTTGTCAGTTTTATTCTGATAGAGGGAAAACATTGGGACAAATTAGATTTGGTGCTTAAACTTCCAACCTCCTTCTAAAACAAAATATTGTGTTTTATGAGTAAGAAAAAAATAAGACTGGTTAATACCAGTTTTTCAGAGAGTGAATTTATATGTCCACTGCATCCCACAGAGAATGAGCTAATGCTAAGTCCCTGTCTGTTACTGAGAGTAATTGGACAAGACTATAATGGGTGAATATCATAGTTTATGATAATTTTTCAAATATCCTGTTTCAAATAAACTTCAAATATTAGATAAAATTATCACTCTTCATGTTTCAGATTAAAGTCAGTTGTAATTTATCTGGGTCTCTATTTGATCTAAAATGTAGATTTTAAATGTTGGATTGTGATAATCTCAGATTCATATGCTGATATAAGAAATAATACGCACAGATCCCTTGTTTCCTTCACTCAATTTCTCCCCATAGTAACATCTTAGAAGCTGTGATACAAGGCAACTCATGATTAGAGCCTAGGGAGATTACTGACACCATAAACAAGAGTGTCAAATTGTTAAGTCAACATCAGGAGTCACTGTGTACTTACGTCTCATGAGGGATCTGTCCTTAATGTGTTATCCAATGTGAAATAATGCTATTACTAGTACTGAAACAGTATTTTTACACTTTGTGTTTCTGTGTGGGTGCAAACTGATGAAATATTTACTTAGTATATACTGAATCGATCTTCTGTATATAAAGATAATTAAAAATGATTAAAAAATCTTGGTGTTAAATTGGAAATTGCATAGATAATTAATCAATTCTTTAAAAAAAATCATGTAGGATCTCTGTCCTTAATGTGCTGTACATTGTGAATTAATACTATAACTAGTACTCCAACAGTATTTTCACTTTGTGTCTCTATGTGAGGGCAAACTGTTGAAATCTTTTCGTAATATGTACTAAACTGATCTTCTGTGTATAAAGAGAATTGAAAATGAATCTTGATGTGAATGCAAGGGGAGAGGGAGCGGGAAAGGGGAGGGTAGCGGGGGGAGGGAAGTTGTGTGGGGGGGAGCCATTGTAATCCATAAGCTGTACTTTGGAAATTTATATTCTTTAAATAAAAGCTTTATATATAAAAATAAATAAATGAATAAATAAACAAATCTTATAAAAAAAAAAAGAGTACAATCATAGGCCAAGCATTACCATAACCACAAGGATCCTGCATAGTCACATTTACCTATTCATAGCAACACACACTTCCATCTCACCTATATTCCCCATGTAACCCAGGAAAGAACTCTTCATTTCTATATTTTACATTTTAAAAATGTTATCTCTGTAGAATTTCACACTGTGCAACCTTTGAGATTTGCTCGTTTTCACTCAGCATCTCTCTCTGAAGATTCATTCATATTGTCGGATGTAACAACAGTCCGTTCACATCCATAGTGACAATCTATTGGAAGGTGGCATTTGGTCTAACAGTTAAGATGATCTTGGGACAACAGCAGCCTGCATTTCATATAGGAGAAGAATCTGGATTTCAGTCCTGGTTCTGCAATATATTCTAGTGTCCTGCTAAGGCTCACTGTGGAACACAGCAGGTGACATCTCAAGGTTGAGTCCTTGACACTCAAGGGGGGATGGATGGAGGACTTAGATTGAGTTCCTTGCCCCTGCCTTTGGCCTGGCCCATCCTTGTCTGTTGTGGGCTTTTGTGTAAGTACAAACTCTCATTTCTCAGGGATGAATGTCATAGTCACATGTTTATACTTCTAAGAAACAATGAAGGGGCCACCGTTATGCTGCAGCAGGTAAAGCTGCTGCCTGCAATGCCAGCATCCCATATGAGTGCCAATTCACATATCAGTTGCTCTACTTCCCTACTAGTGGCCTGGGAAAAACAGCAGATGACCCAAGTGTTGGGGCCCCTGCCACCCACATAGGAGACCCGGATGAAGCTCCTGCCTTCAGCCTGGCACAGCCCCAATTATTGTAGCCATCTGAGGAGTGAAGCAGTGAATGGAAGTTCTCTTCCTCATGAATATTTTTTAAAGAAGTTGTAAAACATTTCCCAGAGCAGTTGTATCATGTTATGTTTCCATCAATAGGGTATGTGCAATTCAGATACTCATATTCTCAATAGCATTTGGTATTACTCCTATTTTTTAAATATTTAATATTTAAATCTTTGCTTTTTAAAATATTTTCTCGTTTGAATGGAATGATTACAGAAAAAGAGGAAGAAAAAGAGACAAAGATCTTCCTTCTGCTCATTCAATCCCCAAATGGCCTCAATTGCTAGGACTGGTAGTGGCAGAGACCAGTTGGAAGGAACTTCTGGGTCTCCCCTGTGGGTGGCTAGAGCTGATGTACCTGAGCCATCTTCCACTGCTATCCCAGCACATCAGCCGGGAGCTGGGGGAACAGAACTGTGGGGACTTGAACTGGCACTCCAACATGATGCTGGCATCATAGGCGTTTTCACTTACTCTGCCGCAGCTGCAGCCCCTTTTCTGCTTTTCTGATATAGGCATTGAGTGCTGCAAACCTCACTGTGAGTTCTGCTTGGCTACTTTGTGTAGCTGTTTTTATTTATTGCATTTTATTCAAGAAATGTTTAAATTTTCTTCTTAATTCCTTAACCCAGTGTTTTTAAGTTGTTTAAGTCCCATCTATTAGTTTCTAAACTTTTTCTTGTTATCCATTTCTAACATTACACCTTTCTGGTTAGAAATCATCATGACCTCTATTTTTATACTTGTTGATATATATATATATATATATATATATATATATATATATATATATATTACCTGTAGATAATGGGTGGCATAATCTGTAGATCTGTATTATATACAGGAAATCTGTCTGTGATTTAACTGTGCTATTTCTTGGTTGATCTTCCATTTCTGAATTTGGGGCATTAAAATCCCCTATTGCCTTGGCAACTCATGACTAGAGCCCAGGGAGATTACTGACGCCATAAACAAGAGTGTCAAATTGTTAAGTCAACAACAGGAGTCACTGTGTACTTACTGCTCATTGGGATCTGTCCTTAATGTGTTGTCCAATGTGAAAATAATGCTATAACTAGTACTGAAACAGTATTTTACACTTTGTGTTTCTGTGTGGGTGCAAACTGATGAAATCTTTACTTAGTATATACTGAATCGATCTTTTATATCAAGAGAATTGAAAATGAATCTTGATGTGAATGGAATGAGAGAGAGAGCGGGAGATGGGAGGAGTGCGAGTGGGAGGGAAATTATGGGGGGGAGCCATTGTAATCCATAGACTGTACATTGGAAATTTATATTTACTAAATAAAAAAATGGAAAAAAAGAAAAAAATCCCCTATTGCTACTATATCCAAGAATATGTCGCCTTTTTGTATATTAATATTTACTTTATGCATTTAGGTGATCCAATATTTGATGCATTTGTATTTACAAGTGTTATAGATTTTTTCTGGATTGAATTCTCTGTCTTTATATAATGACCTTGCTACTCTAATCTTTCTACTGCTTTTGATTTAAAATCTGTCTTATCTGATAGAAGTATGACTACTCATGGTCTCTTCTGTGTTCTATAGTTATATAATATCTTAATGCTTCCTTTCTTTTTGAATCTGTACATGTCCTTAGAGGTAAAGAGAACTTCTTGTAAGCAGAACGTACATGATTTCTATTTTATCTTCAGTTACATGAAGAAAATTATTGAAGGGTAATATTTTATTGCCATTTTTATATTTGTTCCCTAATTTTATTAAATCTAATTTCTTTCCTCTCTCCCCTCTCACCTTAGTTATTTTCTCTAGTGGTGTGCTTTGATGCCATATCATTTTTCTTAAGTCTGTTACAGATTTTTGCTTTATGGTTTTCATGAGGTTTAATAACTTTTTTTGTAATAAAAAGTTATTTTGAAATGATAGCAACTCAATCTTGATTATATAGCTAGAGAAAGAATAAAAAGAGATAATATCAGTAAAGAACTCTATACTTGTGCTTCATTCTCTACATTTTGAATTTTTGAAGTACCATTTTACATCTTTTCATATTGCCCATTTCAGTACATAAGGTAGTTATTATCATAATTGTTTTTCAGTCTCCCAAATAATGAACTAAAATATGAATGGTTCAGACACTAAATTATAATATGAAAATATTGTAAATTTGTATAGTTACTTTTAGAAGTTAGTTTTCTACCTTCTAATATTTTCTGCTTACTCATTAATATTTCTATCTTCAATTTTAAAATTCTTTTTAGCATTTGTTGCAATACAGGTCTTGTGGGGATGAATTCCCTCAACTTTTGTTTCTTTGAAAATGCCTTTATCTCTCTTTCATATCTGCAGGATAACTCTGATGTTAAAGTATTCATAGGTGGGATTGTTACTCTTCAATACTCTGAAAATCCTGTCCTGCTACTTCCTGGACACCCTAAATTATTCTGGGAAGCCTGTAGTCAGGTGAGTTGGGCTACCTTCCTATCTTACATGTTTCTTTTCTCTTGCAGTTCTGAAATTCTTTGTTTTATGTTTAGCCTTGGAGCATGTAATTATAATATGTGTTGGGTGCACTTGGTATATTCTGACTTCTGAGCTTTGAACTTCCTGTAGCTTAATAGTTGTATCTCTCTCTAGGTTTGGGATATTTTTCTATTATCATCTCTTGAATGTGCTTTTTTCTCCTTTGGCATTTCCCAGTCTTTCTTGAAGCCATGGCTCAGATATTTTCTTTTCTCATGCTATCTCAAAGTTCCTGCAAGCTTTTTTTCCTTCCTCGTGATGCTTTTTTTTTCTTGGTTCTGTTTTTCGTTCCTTTCCTCCAGCTGTACATTTTTAAATGCCATCTTCAAGTTCATTGGTGCTTCTCCCTTTGATGGCTTCTGTAGCATTTAAATTTTACTTTGTGCACTTTTCTGTTGAAGAACTTCAGTTTGCTATTTCATCTCTCTGTGAATTCTTTGTTGGAACAGTCAGTCATTTCTTTGTATTCCCTTGAAAATCACTGAGTTTCTTTAAATCGCTTATTTTGAAATATCCAAGGATTTTAACATTTCAATTCCATGGCTCCACTGAATTGAGCTGGTTGGTTTCTGGTACTTTATTTTGGTCACCACGTGAGGTGGTGTTTCCATGGAAGTTCCTGGTGCTGGTTAGTATATGACATAGTGACATAGTCTGCATGCTGAAGGATTACTTACAGAAATCTAGCTGAATTCATAGCTGTTCCTATAGAAATTCTAAGCAGTCTATTTCCTTTGAACCTATGGACACATCTGTTATTGAACTTCCTAAATCAAGATTTGTCACTGTTTTTCATTGTTTCTGCCCTATAATACTCTCCAAGCACAGATTTGTTCCAGATATGTGATTGCTGTGTTTTCCTGAATGAACTGGTAAAGTGTCAAAAAAGGAGAAGTCCATCCCTAAAAGCCTCTCTCTGGGTCTGGGGTTTACCAGAGTCCAGTGGCTACCAAAGTAAAAACCAAAGCCCACAACCCTTTTGAGACCATTTCAGCCTAGGGTTAGGACCAAAGTTCATCCTGCCACGGCCTGTCTCCTGCTGAGATAAATTCACTGACTAATGCTGCTCCTACCTATCACTGGCAATGTTTTCTGGCATATAAACTGATCAGCTGGAACCATGGAACTCCACTTGGAGTTGAATCAGACCCAGAGAGTCCATTTAAAAGTATTGCTCTGGGAAAAGGATCATTAGTTTCACTTCACTGTCAGGTTTTACCAGCTTAAACATAAGTCCAAAGAGATTTCTTGCTGTCTTCCCAGTATTTGAGGAGGGATAACAGAGGTGACCTGTTGGCCCCTCAGGCTGATACTAATCTGGTATACCCCTCAATCGTATAGTCACTGCGCCCTGTGAAGTATCAGGGGCACTCACTAGCCCCACTTCAAGCTGGTTTTGAGGTGTGTAAAAATGGGTCTGTCTCAGGGGAGTTCAGACATGCCTACTGCCAGGGCTTGTCTAGGGTCTTTGTTGTTGAACACTGGTCTAGGGATGTCACTCAAGGAAGCAGGCCTTACATGAAGCTCCAAGTTAATGTCCTGATCTCTTTCTCTAGCTCTACTCTACAGTGCCTAGAGTCTTACTGAACTTTATGTCAAAGGCTAGCAAGGAATGTTCAGAGGTGATTCTCTGGCTGCCTGGCTATCCAGAGTCCAAATATTCAGTCTGTTACAAGTTTGGGGGCAGGGAATAAGGGGTTTTATCTAACTCTGAATTTTATAGCAGTAGATCCAACATGAGGATTCAAGTCTAAGGAATTGATTTAATTCCCTCACTCTCTCCTAAACAGGATGCCTCTCTCTCCAGGATCTACTACTTGGAGCTGACAAAAGAATGACAGGGATAACTCTTTTCTTTCTGCTCTTTTCAGTGAGACTTTTCTCTGGCTGTACGAAAGTAGGCACTGTGCTCTCACTTGGTGTCTGCAGCTCTTTTAGAATGACTCAGTGCATGAAGAGTGGTTCAAACTGGTGTCTGCCTGGGGAGATGCCCATTGGAGCATTTTATCCAGGGGCCATGCTGTTCCTCCATGCCAGGAGATGGCATTTTACTTTTCTATGTTCTTAGAGTGGTTTTTTATATTATTGATTTGAGACTTTTCTTCTTGTGGTAGGTGTGAACGGCAGGTTCTTTGAGCCACAGACAATGAATTGAATGAGACACATAGAGAAATAAAGTATAGGCAACAAAGATTTATTGTGGCAAAAAATACAGTTCACAGGAGAGTAGAAGCTGGCCTCTGGAAAGAACTCAGCTTAGTGTCTAAGAAAGACTCAGATCAGAGCCTCCTCCAAGGGATACAGTGCAGCAGCATGCTCCATCAAACTGTAGGAGCGTGCCTCAAACTTATTCTGTAGTCTTTTGTATCTGATATTAATATAGCCAGTATTGCTTTCTTTTGATCAATGTTTATACGACAGCTAATTTATATACTTTAACTTCCAAAGTGTATCTTTATATTTCAAATGACATTTTTAGAGGACATAAAGTTGGGGTGAGTCTTAGTTTGTAACTCATTCTCATCATTTCTGTCTTTTAATTGATTAATTGACTATTAACGATATAATTCTTGGTATGTAAGTATTTATGTCTATCCCTATATTTTTGTTTATTTTTCCTCTTCCTCTAGATTACATGGATGTTTCCTCCAGGTTGCATGAATTTTTTTTAAGAATTCCATTCTGATATATTTGTAGTGCCTTTGAGTGTTTTTTTTTTTCTTTTTGGTTATGATAGCTCTTTTATGTCTTTGTCAGATAATTCTAACATCTCTGTCATCTCAGCGTTGGCATGTTTTGATTATCTTTTCATAATCATTTTGAGACTTCCTGCTTCTTAGTATGGCAAATAATTTCTCATTGAAACTGAAACATTCTGTGCATTATGAAACTGAGATCCTGGATCTTTTATTTTTCTTGGCTTTCTCTGTCATCATCAGAAAAAAAGAGGAGTGCATTACCACTTCAGTGTCTAACAGGTGGATGTCCAGGTTCCCCACAGGTCCATATTGTTACTGAGGTCTGTGATTGCTTTTGACAGCTGGGAGAATGAAGAGTTCTGGGTCCCAGTTGGTCTCTGCTGGTGCCACCCGGGGAATAAAGGCAGAAGCAGTGCCTTGTTACTGTGTTACATGTCACCTTCACTAGCACCAAATGGAGATAGAAGATACATGGGGGGCAAAAGTGTGGATACTCAGTGATGGCCCTATTCACAGCACTGCAGCAGTTAGAGAGAAAGGCATCAGTATCTGCCTGATGGAGGTAGAAATCCATGTTCACTGTAGGGTCCCCACTGACACTACACGGTGTGGTCCTATTTCAACTCAGAAGCGAGGGAAGCCCAGGGGCTCATGCCCTTCACCAATATGCGATATTGGGGACTTGGGGTGCCTTATTGCATTATAGAGAGGCTGCAAATTTAGGCTCTTCAATCAATCTTTGCTAGTGGAACAGAGGTGAGATCAGCATTTTTCCCCTAAAATTTGACTAGAGCAAAGCCATTATTTCCCTTTAAAAATACTATGTATTTTATTTATTGGAGAGGAAAACAGTGAGCTCTTCCCTATGATAGTTCACTCCCCTAAGTGCTCACAATAGCCTGGACTAGATGATTCAGAGCTGGGAGCTGGGAACTCGGTGCAGGTCTCCAACTTGGTCTTCAACCATTTGAACCATCACCTGCTGCCTCCCTGGGTGTGTTGGATCAACAAGCTGAAGTCAGCAGGGAAAGGACTCGAGCACATGCACTTCGTGGGACAAAGGCAACAGAAGCAGCATCTTACTCAGTAGGCCAAATTCCCATCCTAGAAGGATTATTTTCCAAATGCTTCCTCTCCTCCTAGGCTATTCCCTTCCTAGTTCTTTGGCGATATAAGCTTACATTCAGATTTTTTTGTGTGGTGCTTTAAAAATAGTTATTTATGTTGAAATGCAGAGAGACAGATACACATACACAGATTAAGAGACACAAATAGGTATCCTTTGTGCAGGTTCATTTCCTACATATCAACAATAGCTTGGACTGGGCCAGGTCAAATAAAGGAGCAGGGAACTAAATCTAGTTCACTTTTGTTCAGCCAGCCAACCACTTTCTCCATTACGTACTGCCTCTCAGGGTGTACATTGCAAGAAGCTGGACTGGGAGCCAAGCTGGGACTTTTACCCAGGTACTTTGATCTGCTATGCAGGTGCCTCAGGTGGCATTTCAACTGCCTGTGCCCAGTGCCTGGCCCCAAGTGTGATATTTTAATGAGAAAAATAAAACACTCTAATAGCAGCTACAATAAATAATTCATTGATCATAATTTTCTGCAAAGAAAACTTCTCCAACAATTTTTAAAAGTGTGTATTAAATCTTCATTATAGTATTACTTCTAGTCAACTACTTAAATATTCATTTTATTGGTTTTAGATCTATATTATTTTTAGTATATGTATTCATTAATTTATTTTTTATTTATTTATTAATTTATTTTACTTATTTAAAGGAAGAGACACAGAGAGGCAGAGACAGAGGGGGTTGGGGAGTCTTCCATCACATCACTGGTTCACTCCCCAGATGACCACAATGGCCAGAGCTGCACCAATCTGAAGGCAGGAGCTTCTTCTGGTCTCCCTCGTGAGTGCAGGAGCCTAAGAATTGGGCCATTTTCTCTTCTGCTGCTTTCCCAGGCGATATCAGAGAGCTGGATCAGAAGTGGAACACCCAGGACTCACACTGGAGACCATATGCGATACCAGCATTGCAGGTGGGGCCCTTAACCACTATGCCACAGTGCAAGCCCCCAAATTCATTTCTGTTTGGATAGTTTTATAGGATAAAATGAATAATAGCCAGAGAAAAAGAAAGCCTGGTACAGTTACTACACTTGATTGACAACCACTGGGAAAAAATATAAACAGTTCCTCCATTATTTTCAGAACAAATCTTATTCTTAATAATAGCACTCAAAATATTACTTAAATATTTTATTAATTATGCTAATTTATTTTCAGAAAAAAGTTGTGTATCAATATCAACCACCTTTCTGATTAACATAATGAATATTAGAAATACACATTGAAAAGTGTCATATTGTTTTCTACTACATTAACAGAATACCACAAAATGAAGAGGTTATTTTGTTTATGGTTCTAGAAGCTGGGAAGTCTGCTAATACTAACTGATAGAATAAAAAAGGGAGAGAACGATCCAACATGGGAAGTGGGATACACAGCAGACTCATAGAATGGCAGATGTCCTAAACAGCACTCTGGCCTCAGAATCAGCCCTTAAGGAATTCAGATCTGGCTAAAGAGCCCATGAGAGAATTTTAGGCATGGAAAGCAAAGACACTCTGGGAAAAAAAAAAAGAAACACCTAAGTGAAAGATCTCTGCGAGTGAGATCCCAGTAGAAAGAATGGGCCATCAAAGAAGGAGGTACCTTTCTCTGAAGGGAGGAGAGAACTTCCACTTTGACTACGAACTTGTCTAAATAAGATCAAAGTCGACAAACTCAAAAAGCTTCCATAGCCTCGGCAACTCATGACTAGAGCCTAGGGAGATTTCTGACGCCATAAACAAGAGTGTCAAATTGTTCAGTCAACAGCAGGAGTCACTGTGTACTTACTCCTCATGTGGGATCTCTGTCTTTAATGTGTTGTCCAATGTGAATTAATGCTATGACTAGTACTGAAACAGTATTTTACACTCTGTGCTTCTTTGTGGTTGCAAACTGATGAAATCTTAAATTAATATATAGTAAATCGATCTTCTGTATATCAAGATAATTGAAAATGAATCTTGATGTCAATGGAATGGGAGAGGGAGCAGGAGATGGGAGGGGTGCAGGTGGGAGGGAAGTTATGGGGGGGGGGAGCCATTGTAATCCATAAACTGTACTTTGGAAATTTATATTTACTAAATAAAAGTTTAAAAAAATAAAAATCTTAGTATAATAGCCATGACTCCATGACTCTTGGATTCTGCATGCTTGCCACCAAAGTCTGCTACTAACATATGTGGTGCCTGGACCCACTTGAACCATGACAAAAGTAGCCATAAGGCAAGTATCAGAATACCAGTGTGGTCTGAACTGTGGAGCCTTTTATGGGAACTCCAGAGCCCATCACTAAAACTATGACCAATGAGCCTGTGATGGGAATGGTGACCTCCAAAATTTCTGAGATGCTCTTTAAATTTTTTTCCTATTGATTTGATGCAAAGCAACTGAATTACTGAGTCACTCACCCATACCCTTGCACACTCTTTTCTTTTTCTCTCTCTTTCTGGATAGGATATGAATATTCCAAATCTTTTTTTTTTGCTCTGTTTATTTTTGCTCTTGAAATGAGAAATTTATCAAATACTTTAGGTCATCGTTTTTCAACTTATTCTTTCTCTATTCTCTAGGAATGACAACAGTTCACAATGATCTTTAAAACAATGTAAAAAGAGTTATTTTCACCCAGATTTCTAGTGGAATTCTCATTCCCATCTGAGAAGAATTTCCAGTCACCTCATATTCTGACCCATCATGAGAATGGCCCATATCACTCCAGTTAAGGCATTCCAGGCTTAGCCTCTTCTTCCAGACTCTTCCAAATTTTGTTCCTTGCCTGGTTTCAAAGTTGCTTTCCACATCTTCAGGTAGTTACAGTAATGATCACACTGCAGGTACCATTTTAGTTTGCTAATGGTTAATGCCACAGACAGGCATATTTTTTTTAACATGGAGTTATTTTGACTCACAATTCTAGAGGTTCAAAGTCAAGGAGCTACACCTCCTATGACCTTCTTGCTAGCAACATCCTGACACAGTTCAGAGCATCACTTAAGAGACAGGGACTATGAGTGTGTATGCCCTGGTGTCTCTTCCTCTTATAAAGCCATCAATATTTGACCCTATGTGCCCCATTTTTATCTTAACTATTCTTAATCACTTCCCAAAGATCCCACCTCTACACGTTAATTGAAACTGTTTCTATCCTCTTAATACTTTATAATGAGGGTCAAACTTGAACTTGAATTTTGGAGAAGACAAGCTATATTCAAATCAAAATAGTAACAGTGAATATATGTGGATACACTTCAAAAATTTGTAAGTATTCTCTGACTTTGAATGAAGAAGATATGTGAATTCTACAGCCTCTTCAGTATTAATATTTATCTTGAAATATAAAAACCATGTTGAGCCAACACACTTGGAGACTTCCTTAGATGCCTCACTCTGACTAATGTTCAGTTCCATTCTGCTACTAGAATGCTGACATATTTGCATGAAGTCACCTTGCATGTTGGTGTTTTGGAGCTCCAAAAAGAAAGAGACTCATGGTGGTTGAGAATGCACACGGGATTGAGCGTCCTATTTGCCTGCTTTGTTAAAATGTGCCCGCATTCTTCTCAGAGTTTGGACTGACATCTACTTTTAATATAATATATTAAAGAGCTTTGAGGAACAAGTTAATGATTACACATCTACAAACTTGATTTCCACCTATGTTCAGCAGGAAGTACACAATGAGTGTGCATTCTGTGTTGTATCTTTCAGTATGTCAAAGCATATTTCAGTTAATTAAAGTTGTGATATAATTGTGCTAAGAGCTTATTTGAAACATCATTTTCCCAAGAGATTTGAGACCTTGAGAATTACAATACATAGCAAGATTCCATGATTCTAATTAGCTAGGAGGAATCTCATTTAAAAATGCATTTCACACCAGTTCTATTTAATGTTCTGTAGTGTTTCAGATAAAAAAAATAGTGTATGCTGTCTTTTAAAAAAGAAGTTTTAATGCTAACTTTCTTATATACTGTGATGTTATATACTCTAATTTCTGGCAAAATTCTTATTTAATAATCTTTTTCAATATTTGTCACCAGTTATTTCCAACACTTCAAATATCACTCTATATTGGATACCCAGCCTATATATTAAATATGCAAGACAATATTAAGACCAATAAATACTTTTTACTCATCTTTCTTGTGGTTGTAGATTTAGAAACCTCATACTGTTTCTCCAATGCATGAGGTAGAATGAGTTATGTAACTTGTTACATTTTATTAATCTTGATTGCACACTAGGTTCATTGTGTTTATGATTTTAAAGAGTATTACAAGTAAACCTCTTTTAAAGTTTTGCTTAACTGAACGATCACTAGGCATTATCAAAGGACTTTGAGTAGCAATTTAGAATTGCTAATCTGACAAATGTTTCCAGAAGCCATAAGGTCCTAATAAAGTTATGTGTAGGGGCCAGCGCCATGGCTCACTTGGTTAATCCTCCGCCTGCAGTGCCGGCATCCCATATGGGCACTGGGTTCTAGTCCCGGTTGTGCCTCTTCCAGTCCAGCTTTCTGCTGTGGCCCGGGAGGGCAATGGAGCATTGCCCAAGTCCTTGGGCCTCTGCACCCGCATGGGAGAACAGGAAGAAGCACCTGGCTCCTGGCTTAGGGTTGGTGCATTGCTGGCCGTGGCAGCCATTTGGGGAGTGAACCAATGGAAGAAAGACCTTTCTCTTTGTCTCTCTTTATCACTTTCTGTATCTCTACCTGTCAAAAATAAATAAATAAATAAATAAAGTTATGTATAGATACTGGTTTGCTTTGAAGTGTGCCTCCACTCCCCCCCTCCCCCCCGCTACCAGACACTTGTGTTGTTTTAATTTCTCAGCGTATTATCATTTGGTGGTAAGGCCTAGTTGGAGGTGTTTGGGTCAAGGGTATAAGCCCTCAAGAATTGATTATTGTCTTTGTCATTTAAATGAGTTAGGTATCCTGGGATGACACCCCATTCTCTCTCTTCTTTAGCCTATATCCCCTTCGGACACACTAAAGGTGAGCCAAATTGAGCCTCTTTTCTTATAAACTACTTGACCTCAAGTGTTCTGTTATAGAAAGAGAAATCAACCCGAGATAGCTGTAAATTATCATTTCATGTAGTGAACATTCATGAGAAACAAGAGCCAAACCTATTTTTGGATTCCTGTCTCTTGGTCACTAATTGTTTGTTGAATCTATAAAGAATGATATTTAGGACATAGAATTTATAACTCAATTACAGACATGATGGAAAAGTAGCCATATGTAGACTTACAGTTTGAAAATATGGCAACTTTTCAAACAATATTATTAATAATTATTTAATTCCTTGAAAGGCAAAATATCAGAGATACACATGCCCCATCCACTGGTTCACTCCTAAATGCCACACATCCAGGGCTGGGCTGAAGTGAAGAGCCAGGAACTCAATCTATGTCTCTCACATGGGCGGCAGGAATCCAAGTAATTGAGTAATCACATGCTGCTTCCAGGATATACTTCAGCAGAGAACTGGAATTAGAATCAAAGCTGGGATTTGAATCCTGCACTCCAGTATGAGATTTGGGTGTCCCCAGAGGCATCTGAACCATTGCACCAAACACCAACTTTAATAATAATCATCGATAAATTCTAATTTGCAATCTAGAATCAATAGCCAGAAGTACATTTCCTTCCCAACTATGAAGAAAATGAGAAACAGAACTAGATTACAAAATGCACAAGGATTTTATTACATGTATTTCAAGTATTTTTCATTGACACCCAACACAGTGATAAGTGTACATGATTTTAGCTACAACCTAACTAAAAATTACCAAACACTACCCAATATAAATTTACTTTTCTAAGTCCATGGATAAAGCAGCTCTAGAGTTGGCTCATCTGCTGTTATAATTCAGTCAAGAAAATAGACTGTTTCTACCTCTTTATTCTGTCTTGCTCTGTATGCTGATTTATTTGAGGTTATAGCACATATAGACATTATTTGTAGACAAAGAAATATCGAGGGAAAATAATAGGCTATTTTCCAAGTGTCCTTTTTTCAAAGTTAGTAAATATTTCTTCCAAACTCATTTTCTTAGGCATGACTAAATCATATATGCACCTCTGAAATAAACAAGAAAGGATTTTTATTTTATTTTTTATTTTTTTATTTATTTTTTGACAAGCAGAGTGGGTAGTGAGAGAGAGAAACAGAGAGAAAGGTCTTCCTTTGCCGTTGGTTCACCTTCCAATGGCCGCCGCGTCCAGCGCACTGCACTGATCCAAAGGCAGGAGCCAGGTGCTTCTCCTGGTCTCCCATGGGGTACAGGGCCCAAGCACTTGGGCCATCCTCCACTGCACTCCTGGGCCACAAGAGAGAGCTGGCCTGGAAGAGGAGCAACTGGGACAGAATCCGGCGCCCCAACCAGGACTAGAACCCAGTGTGCTGGTGCCACCGGTGAGGGATTAGCCTGTTGAGCTGCAGCGCCTGCTCAAGAAAGGATTTTAATAACCAATTTACACTACTCTGAGAGGAGATTATCTCAACATAATTAGGGATTTTGTAACAGGGAATGGAGGAGAATTTTTGCACTGGTAATCATTGGTGTCTGGTATGGAATTTCATAAATGTTTATTTTCTTAATATAGTTTTTTCTAGGAATCCTTAATAAACTAGGAAATATAGAAGGACTTATATAATATTTAAACATAAAGCAGGAAAATAGAAAAAAAGCAGCTCTTATGCCAAGAATATCACAATTTAAAATTGATATTTTTGAACAACTAGATTTTACAACTTCCATGGAAAAAGGCTAATGCCCGGCAATGCTTCCATAGTCTATATTCTCTATTTTCCCCTTGAGTGTCTTTGTCATACAAGAAAATCAACTTTTATTATACTCTAAAAGCTAGATGCAAAAGCTGGCAGACAACAATCCTTTCACTTATCCCTGGTCCCTATAGTCCTAACAAATTAATTATAGACATTAATTGTTGAGTATTCTCAGTTGCAAATGATGATTAATTCATGTCTAGTCAGAGACCACTAAACATCTTATGAATTTTTTTATAATCAGAAGAGGGAGGTTGCTATAGCATGTAATTTCCAGGGATTGGTGATTGATGGTGTTTTCTTTTTTGTTTGTTTAGTTTTTTTTTTTAATTTAAATTTTAAGTTTCATGTATTTCATATATACAGATTTAGGAACACAGTGTTACCTCCTACCCTATCCTCCTTCCCAATCACACTCCAACTCTTCTTCCTCCTCCCTCTTACATTCTCACTCTTAATTTTTACATTTATTTTTAGTTTACTTAATAATCATAAAGTTAACCCTACACTAAGTAAAATAGTTGAACAATCATTATGAAGAGAAAAAACCCACTATTCCTCAATGGAAGAGACAGGACTGTGAACAATTATCAAATCTCAAAATGTCTATTTCATTCCATTATGTTATATTTAAGGTACTCTACTAGTTACCTCCGATTAGGGAAAACATATGATATCTATTTTTTGGGGAGTGGATTATTTCACTAAGTATAATGCTTTGCAGTTGCTTCCATTTTGTTGCAAAAGTCAGGATTTCATTATTTTCTATGGCTGAGTAATACTCCATGGTGTGTGTGTGTGTGTGTGTGTGTGTGTGTATCTCATAATATCTTTATCTAGTCAACAGTTGATGGATATCTGGGTTATTTCAATATCTTAGGTATTATGAATTATGCTGCAATGAACACGGAGGTACATGGGGGTTTCATATACTGATCTCTTTTGGCTTGAATACATTCCAGTATTCAAACTGGATCATATGATAGGTCTATACTCAGATTTCTGAGGTATCTTCTTACTGTCTTCCACAGTGGCTACACCAATTTACATTCCCACCAACAGTTGGTTGGGCACCTTTTTTTCCCCTCATATCCTTGCCAGCATTTTTTGTTTATTGATTTCTGTATGAGAGCCATTGTAACTGGAGTGAGAGGAAACTTAATTATGGTTTTGATTTGCATTTCTCTCTGGTGGTTAGTGATCCTAAGCATTTTCTCAAGTGTCTGTTGGCCATTTGAATTTCCTCTCTCAAAAAATGCCTGTTCAAGTCCTTTACCCATTTCTTAACTGGAATTTTTGTTTTATTGTTGAATTTCATGAGCTCTTTATAGATTCTGGATGTTAACCTATTTTGGTGTTATGTAAATATCCCAATCCCTGTTAAATGTTCATGCACTAATTTTACCATTGATTGGTGATTCTTGCCTAAAGTAATTACTATCATAATGATTGTAAAATGCTAGTTTTTTTAAACTGTCATTTCTCTACATTTGTAAATAAGTATCCTTCTATATCTCTATCTATCTATCTATCATCTATATAAAATTTTAACAAACCTTGATCAAGAAAATAACAATTGACATAACATTTACTCAAGGCTGCTAAGGACTGATCAAACATAGGAACATGTTTGGTCAATGCTTAGCAAGGCCCAGGTCTTGAAGTTAAGTCTTGACAGCAATAGTCAAATACATGACTTGGCTTTGGTTACATCTCTCAAAATAAAGGTAATTGTACCTTTGAGAATGATGATCCTATGAGAATTCCTAGAATTGATTCAATTCCAGAAATTATTGCATTGAACAAGGCAACTAAAATCTATAAGCTGCTGATGAACAAAGGTGGAGGCAATTTTACTTCACTTCAGTGGCCATGATTTCTTATAAGATGCTATGCATAAAGAAATGTGATTCCATATATTGACAGTAAAGAATAATTTTTCTGACAGTTCATCAAAGTATACCTTTTCTACTCAGCCAAAACAATAATTTGGAGAGACAAGGCAATCTGAACATTTAAATATTTGTTTTTAACATATGAGAGTGATGCCTTCCCCCAAATCTCCATGGCTTTGAAGACTAAATGGCTTATAAGGAAGTATGTGCTGTGAATAATAAACATCCTCTAAATATCAAGGACAATAATACAGTGAAATAACACCTCAAAGCAACAAGAATTCTTAGGATGATGAAGTCCAAATGTTGAACTTAAAAAGAGAAAGCTGATACTCTTATACATTTAGAAGAAATATTAGACCTATGGAGTCCAATCTGGTTATTTCACAGATGACCCCTGAGGTCAGTGGAGATAAATTACTGGAAGTCATGGCAATAAGACTATAGATATTTTTTGGCCAGTCCATTCTGATTTTCAGGTTCTGGACTTCCTTTCCAAGCCAGGGGTTGATCATGATAAGGTTCCAGATACAATATTTTAGGATAAATACATTAGACCCTTTACTGAATAATGTGATTTAAAAATTTTAGAAAAAAGTAGCAAAAACGTCTGTCATCCAAATTTTCACCTGAAAAATACATTGTATTTTTCTGAAATTTAACACTAGCTTCATGTCTTGAAAGTTAATTTTATTTTGTTTTAAAGGTATTTATTTATTTGAAAGAGAAAGATAGAGATAAAGATGAAGAGATCTTCTATCCACTGATTCACTCACCAAATAGCCACAACAGCCAAGGCTGGCCAGGCTGAAGCCAGGAGACATAAACTCCAGCCAGGTTTCCCATTTGGGGTATAGAGGTCCAGATTCATTGGCTATTTTCTGCTGTTTTCCCAGGTACATGAGCAGGAAGTTGGATCTGTAGTAGAATAGGGTAGACTCAAACTGGTCCTCATACGGGATACTAATATTGTTAAGTAATGATTTTAACTGGTGTATCACAATGCTAGCCCAGATATTATTTATTTGTAAAGCTCCTTTAACATCTTTACATTTTCCTGTCAAATCTGATTTTATTAAGACACAGTTGTAGAATGCTGTATCCTGAGAATTATTTAATTATGCATATCTCCTATCTCTTTTTGCTTGATAGGCCTACAAAGGTTGACACATTATATTGGACTTTACAAACCCATAACTCATGGTGGTATTGTATATCTAATTAATATTTAATTTGTACATTTCTTCCAATTTTCTTCATGATTATAGCTCTTCTTGAAAGTGTTGAATATCTACTCCATTAATTTGCATGCATTCCAGAATGATATATATAGAAGATATATATAATATATATATGATATATAATATATATATATATAAGATATATTATTCAATTGAAAAATTTTAGCCACACTGTCTAACATAGAGCAGAGGTTCAAAATATCTATTTGAATTTCTATTACTAGTGATTTTTTATACTTAATATAATTATTTGACTTCCTTCCTTTCCTATTCCCTTTCTTTGTTTCTAGCCTTTTGTTACTTGAATCTTTCTTCTGATGTATCAGTGAATCAAAACTGAAATAAATGGCATGAATAAGCAATTTGCTATAGGCATTAGGCATGTGAACATTGGTGGATCCATTAATGGAATCTTGGGGTGGTCTACCTGGATAATAAAGCAGAGCAATGAAAACTGACTGGAATACTAACTACCAATTAGAACTGTATTCATCTCTCATCTACATAACTTGGTAGCAAAAACTAAAAGGTACCTGGGGAACATGTGATATTCCAGACACACTATTCCCTTCCCCCATTATGCATTGCAGTATAATTTCCTCACTTTTCAATATGCACCACACTAAACAGTGTAATACCACAAAGCTGATATTTGCTTACAACAGTCTGAGATTTCTGTCATGCTAATAGACTATGTTATGTTGGCTTTCATGAAGCTGCAATACTAGAGAGGAGCAAGGATTAGGACAGTCTTGCCTAATTCAGTAAGGAACTGAGAAATTCAGCCCAGAAGCTCTGAAGGAACTGACTCCTGTCAAAAACCACTTAATGAGCCTGAAGCATATATATATATATATATATATATATATATACACACATATATATACACATATATGTATATATATATATACACATATATATACACATATATATACACATATATATGTGTATACATATATATATATATATATATATATATATCTTAGCCTAAGTTTGTTGAGGTTCTTCATTTTTTTTTTAAATTTCTTTATTTTATTTGAAAGTCAGAGTTACACAGAGAGAGAAGGAGAGGCAGAGAGAGAGAGGTCTTCCATCCCCTGGTTCACTCCCCACTTGGCCACAATGATCAGAGCTATGGCGATCTGAAGCCAGGAGCCTGGAGCTTCCTCTGGGTCTCCCATACAGGTGCAGGGGCCCAAGGACTTGGGCCATCTTCTACTATATTTTCCAGGCCATAGCAGAGAGCTGGATCGGAAATGGAGCAGCTGGGATTCTAACCAGTGCCCCTGTGGGATACAGGCACTGCAGGTGATGGCTTTACCCACTACACCACAGTGGAGGCCCCTGAAGCCTATTTTAACCTCACTGAATAATTGAGATGATCACTACCCCAGCTAATGTCTGGAAGATAGCCCTGTGTGAATCTCTGAAGCAGAGAACCCAACCAAGCTATTGCCAGACTGCTGACTCAGAGAAAAACTAAATGATGAATGCACATTTTTAAGCAGTAAAGATTTGAGGGTAATTTGTTACTCAGCAATATGTAACGAATAAGCTCCTGTTAGAACTAAACCAGTCATGTGTAATGGAGTGAGGAGAATTTAGAGGAGGATCATCTATTTTAAAAGTGAAAATTTCATTTTCAGGTTGTTAGAAACATCTTCAAATTAAACAAATATAAGAAACAAATGTAAAAGGAATAGAAAAAAGATAATAAAATGGTAATTTTGTAATTAATACATATATGACATATACACACACAAGAACATTTCAAAATAAGGAAAAATGGAATTAAAAGATAAGTTTATATAGGTACAAAAATATTTAAAAATTCATGGATAATTTCCTTATAATATAATTTCCTTGCAGTTTCTGTAAGATTTTTGAAGGTCCCTTGTATGCATAGGTTTAAAATTTTTGGCACCAAAACAAACTATTAGCTCATTTTTTCATGAAATTTTTTAAAAGACATATTGGAGCCAGCACTGTGGCATAGCAGGTAAAGTTGTCACCTGTGATACCAACATCCCATATGGTTGGTGGTTCCTAACCCAGCTGTTCTGATTCTGATCTAGCTTCCTGCTAATGGCCTGGAAAAAACAAAGATGGCCCGAATGTCAGTCATTGAGGCCACTAGGTAGTAACTCATCTGATGGAAGGTCTCTCTTTCTCTCTTCCTCTGTCCGTAACTCTTTCAAAAATAAATCTTTTTAAAGGAAAATATATGTTTACTTCCTCACTATTTTCATGGGGAAAATGCAAGTATACAATTCTATATACTATAACCTGTCTATAATCACTACCCCAGTTCAATGACATGTCTTTGGTAGGATACACAATGAAGGATGCTCTGAGTTTTAGGGGACAGGATACATCCTCCCAGTTCCTTATTCTGCCAACTTTCTCAAAATGTTCCTCTACACATATGGTCATAAAATGCATTCTGTCAGAGTGAAAGCCAAGTCCTTCCAATGGCTGACTTCATCTGATTTGTGACCTATTGTATAGTCTAGAGTAGGAAATGTTTATATGCTGATGAGAACAAACTGTATCCTGTAGCTTTACCTGCTGCAGCACAGCAGCTTGTTGCTTTGACTTTGGTTGTAGTTGGGCCTGAAAGTGTAACCTCAGACTGATATATTTTTGCTTTAATCAATAACAGCAGTGTCTGTAAGTGACAGTTATCTAGTCAGCAACAGTTCAATGAGGTATAAATATGCCTTTGAGGCAGATGTGGGCTCCCTAGGGTGTATAAGGTGTACGTCCTCAGTGCCCAGAGAGTTTATGTGTCAGTCACATTAGGATTTTAATTCCAGAGCCTTGTTGATAGCCTTGTTCTTGGTGCTGAAAGACAACAAAGGGGCTGTCTCATCCCATTGGGCAAGTCTGGGTGATGCTGGGGTTTATGGCTCTAATAGCTGTGGCTCTTAGAAATACGTGATGTGGGGGAAAAACTCAGGTATAGAAGGCTAAGGCTCCACCCATGGTGCCAGCATCCTATATGGGCCACGGTTTGTTTTGGCTGCTCCTCTTCTATCCACCTCTCTGCTGTGGCCTCGGAGGGCAGTGGAGGAAGTTGTGAGCGCTTGGACTCCTGCAATCACATAGGAGACCCAGAAGATGCTCCTGGTCCTGGGCTTCAAATTGGCCCAGCTTCAGCTGTTGCAGCTATGAGGGGACCAAACCAGCGGAAGGAAGACCTTTTTCTGTCTCTCCCTTTGTCTATAACTCTACCTCTCAGATAAATAAATAAAATCTTATTAAAGAAATATGTGACATGAATGGGGGCCTTTCCCAGGTACTGTTATAGAGTGTGACTGTTGCTGAGGATAATAGCACCAACATCTCTAGTCTAAAAACTGAGGGAATTAAAAAGAACATTGCTCCAATCCTATAGGGTGACTACAAGATATACTGGAGATTTTTCACTAGTTGGTATTGAGAAAAGTGGGATGCAGACAGTTCCTCCCTTGGATCTCTCACAGGAGAGTCCAGTGAATCTGAGAAAACGATTAGTAATCCCAGTCCTGGTGCTACAGGATGCAATGGGGTCATTTCCTAAGTCTCCCAGGGTGAGAGGCAATTGTATTGGGGTTGGTGACAGTCACCTGCCTGAAGAAGAGTAATGAAGATATAACCCTTCAAATACTGCAGGGGAATCCTGGAGATTGTGACACCAACATCAACAATTCCATATCTGCAAAGCACAGAAGGAACTGACCAAATTCCCATGCATGATTCTGGGGATTATTCCCTGAGCTCCCAGCACGATGTGCTACAAGGTGCAAAGTAAATTTCCTCAGGTTTGGTTCTCCTAAATGTTTTTTTTAACTTTTATTTAGAATATAAATTTCCAAGGTACAACTTATGGATTACAATGGCTTTCCTCCCATACTTTCCCTCTCCCCCCGCAACCCTCCCCCCTTGCCCGCTCCCTCCACCCTTTCGTTCACATCCAGATTCATTTTCACTTCTCTTTGTATACAGGAGATCAATTTAGCATGTGTTAAGTAAAGAATTCGTCCATTTGCCCTCATATAGTAACACAAAGTGAAATATGCTATTTGAGTTCTCGTTATAGCATTGAATCACATTGTACAGCACATTAAGGACAGAGATCCTACATGATATATATATATATATATTTTTGAAACTGATTAATTTTTTAATGCAATTGCCAATGTAACACTGAGTTTTTTTTTCATTTTTGATTATCTTTATATAGAGAAGATCGATTCAGTATGTATTAAGTAAAGATTTCATCAGTTTGCACCCACACCAAAACACAAAGTGTAAAATACTATTTTAGCACTAGTTACAGCATTACTTCACATTAGATAACATATTAAGGACAGATCCCACATGGGATATAAGTACACAGTGACTCCTGGTGTTGATTTAACAATTTGACACTCTTATTTATGGCGTCAGGAATCTCCCTAGGCTCTAGTCATGAGTTGCTGAGGCTATGGAAGCCTTTAGGGTTCGCTGACTTCGATCCTATTCCTACAGGGTCACAGTCAAAGTGGAGGTCCTCTCCTCCCTTCGGAGAAAGGTACCTCCTTCTTTAGTAGCCCCGTTCCTTCCACTGGGATCTCACTCGCTGAGGTCTTCCCTTTAGGTCTTCTTTTTTTTTTTTTCCTTTTGCAGAGTGTCTTGGCTTTCCATGCCTAAAATACTCTTATGGGCTCTTGAGCCAGATCTGAATGCCTTAAGGGCTGATTCTGAGGCCAGAGTGTTATTTAGGACATCTGTCATTCTATGAGTCTTCTGTGACTCTGCTTCCCATGTTGGATCATTCTCTCCCTTTCTGGTCCTATCTGTTTGTATTGGCAGACACTAGTCTTGTTTGTGTCATCCCTTTGACTCTTAGACCTATCAGTGTGATCAATTGTGAACTAAAATTGATCACTTGGGCCATTGAGATGGCATTGGTACATGCCACCTTGATGGGGTTGTATTGGGATCCCCTGGCATGTTCTAACTCCATCATTTGGTCCAAGTCCAATTGAGCTTGTCTCAAATTTTACATATCCTCCCTTTCTTTTTCCCTCTCTCAAAGTTAACCGGGATCACTTTTCAGTTAAAATTTAAACACCTAAGGCTAATTGTGTGTTAGTACTAGAACAAAAACAAACAACAAAGAGAGATACTAAGATGGGTAAATCTCCTAAATGTTTTATGGACTGGTGCTTGTGCTGGTTCCAAGAAACCTAGAGAAGTGCCTCAGTAATTTACAGAGACTCAGAATAGCACCATTGCTTTTGCCAAGAACTTCAACATTCACAGAGCATGGGAGTCTACTCTCCACCCCAGAAAGCAGCCTGTTTCTAGTGGCTTCTGGTAGCAGCTTCTTACTGTCCATTAAGTTAAAACAGTGTTCAGCAGTGATTCCAGCACTACAAATTGAGTCTAACATTTTTGTGGAGGGAGGAATGTGCCTTCCCTTTTCAGAGCTAAGCAGTCACTCAGACCTTTGCCAGTAACCCAGAATGGATGGGAAGTGAGTGGTGATGTGGGATTCTCCTGTAGTGTGTTATGTTAATGTTATCTATAGTCACTTCTTTGTGTAAAATAAATTTAGAACTTTATTTTCCTATCTAGCTTTAATTTCTTACTCATTTCCACATCCCTATCTAGCTTGTGTTAACCATTATACTCCTAACTTCTATGAGATCGCTGTTTCTTAGAATAATTTTTACTTATTTAAAGATTTTAAAAATTTATTTGGAATGCAAAGCTACACAGAGAAGGCGAAACATACACACTCAGTCTCACACAGCTAAAGCCAGGAGTCTAGAATTTCTTCTAGGTCTTCCATGTGGGTACAGGGCCCCAAGTGCTTGGACCACCTTTCACTGGCACATTAGCAGGGAGCTGGATTGGAAGTGAAGCAGTTGGTCCTCGAATCTGTGCCCATAACAGGTGTCGGCTCCTGTTTCTTAATTCTAGTTACAAGTGAAGTAAATAATATTTTCTGTGCTTGGTGTGTTTCACTTATTAAAATAATTTCCACATTTTTGTTAATGACTAGGTTTTATCATTTGTGACTGAGTAGTATTTCATTGTTTATATGTGCCACATGTTCTTTAGGCATTCATCAGTGGATGGACACCTGAGTTGTTTATATTTCTTGGCTATTGTGAATATTGTTGCAATGACACGATAGTGCAGATGTCTCTTTAGCAAACTGATACTCTTTCCCTTGGATAGGACAAATGCCCTGAAGTGTGATTTCTGGATCAAATGATCATTCTAGTATTTAAAGGAACCTTTAAAATGTTTTCCATAATGAGTGTGCTAATTTACACTCAAAGCATCAGTGTGTAAGCATTCTCTTTTCTCCATATTCTAGCAAACGCTAGTTATTTTACATCTTTTTGGTAACTGTCAATCCAACTGCAATGCAGTACTATTTAACTGTGATTTTGATTTATATTTTCCTAAAGTTTGGTGATGTTGATATTTTTTCATATACTTGCTGGCCATGCATGTTTTCCTATGAGAAATGAATATTCAGATCTAGTAACCAATTTTAAACTTGATTTTCTTCTTTGGCATTGAGTTGCTAGAGTTCCTTATATAGTCACTAACCCATGATGTGTAGCTTGCATTCAATAGGTTGTCTTTTCAATTTGTTGGGTATTTACTTTACTGTCCAGAAGCTCTTAGTAATATCAGTTGTCTTTTTGTGAAGCTCTGTTTCCTGTCTTGTTGTGGTCTGATCCAAGAAATATTTACCCACTCACATGCCTTGATATGTTCCCTCCAGTTTTTTTCCTAGTCGCTTCAAAATTTCAGGTATTACATTTAGGTCTGTAATCCATCCTGAACTTACTTTTGTGCATAGTGAAAGTAGAAGTGAAGCTTCTGCATGTGGATATCCAACAATCCTAGCAACAATTATCTAAAAACTGTCCCTTTCCCGGTTTATCTTCTTACCACCTTGCCAAGTGTCAGCTGGCTGTGGATGTGTGGGTTTCCTTCTGGAATCTCTATTTCTCTTCCAATTGTTTTCACAGAAATCAGCCTTAACAGCACTGAGTATCCCATACATTATATGTCTTCATTTATTTGTCAACTTTAGTTTCCTTCAACAAACTTATTGTTGAATTTAGTGTGAGATATTTGTTGTAAGTCATGCAGCTCTAAATTTTCATTTTCCAATGGTTGCTTGTATTTAGACTATTATAATAAATTTTAGCATTCTGATGCAGTGTGCTTTGGATATGCTAACTCTTGTCAAGTTTCTTTGTATATTATCTGGGACTTTCTACTTATCCAGTCATGTTATCTGTGAATAAACTTATTTCTATTTCTTTCACTATACTACTCCTTATTGAACTCACCTTTAGTAAAATAAACCTAAATAGTGAAAGTAAATATTCTCAAATAAGGAGACAAAGATAAATTTTTCAACATTTCATCTCAAGTTAGCTATAGGCTTTTTTACAATTATAGTTTATAGCAATAGAATTTTTTCAAAAATCTTTCTAATTTGCTGAAAGTTTTGGCATGAGCAGGTAATAACCTTGGTCACTCAGCAATTTCCTTACAACAAGTGTATTTTATTTCTCAAAACATATGACCTTTCCCTATAATAAACTCTCCTCTTTCCATCTTTCTGTACCCAATTTTATGTCTTCCATAAAGCTTTCCTTATGAATTCAGAACATAATATTCTACCTGCATTCAAATCTTTTGACACTGGCATCACTTAGTTATTGTGGGGTATTGATAATGGACCCTATTATGTATCCAAATTTTCAGGTGATTGTGTGTGTGTGTGTGTGTGTGTGTGTGTGTGTGTGTTTTAATGTATTGACTAAAAGAGTGTCCTGGATTGGGACCTGGTATAGTGTTGCAACAGGTTAAGCCACCACTTGCATTATTTGCATCCCATATGGCAGTGCTATTTCAAGTATTTCTTTTTTTTTTTTTTTTTTTTTTTTTACAGGCAGAGTTAGAGAGAAAGAGAGAGAGAAAGATCTTCCATTGGTTCATCACCCAAATGGCCACTACGGCCAGCGCACCACGCCGATCTGAAGGCAGGAGCCAGGTGCTTCCTCCTGCTCTTCCATGCGGCTGCAGGGGCCCAAGCACTTGGGCCATCCTCTACTGCCTTCCTAGGCCACAGCAGAGAGCTGGACTGGAAGAGGGACACAGGAGGAAATAGGACAAAGACCTCTGGACCTGGGACCCAGTCGGCTCTCAGAGCTCTTGCCAGCTCGGGTATGAAAATCAGGCGAATTGGTAAGTGCCCTGCTTTAGTTAACGCTTGGATTTGTTTTGAAACTTTGACCCCCAAAAGCATGTGAGGTGCCTGGTGGGTGTAAGGCCTGGTCTGCTGACTGTAAGCATTGATTGGTCTCTCCCGGGCTCTGTGTCCTGCGCTTCTGTTTTGGGACAGCTCATTTCATTCCTGAGTCTGCTGCACACTGCTTGGTGCCGAGGTTGGAAGGGGAAAGGAATCTTTCCCAGCGTGTCCTGGGCATTGCTGTTGCCATTTGTGTGGCCGTCTCTTGCATTGCAGGACTTCTACATCCCTGGTCACTGCCTGCAACTAATGGGGCATGCTAGCTGTAGCAGCCAAAAGTAGCAGGGGACAGGTAGTAGTTGCCACTGACACCCTCAGTCTGTGATCGCCTGGCCCCGTGTAGCTCCCATCCCTGTTCTGTGTAGGTGGCAGCAGTGTGTACCTCTCATCCTAAATTCCTGACTTCCAAGCTCCTTTTATCTGCTGAAGAGAAAGTCTATCTTCAGGAGAGTGAGCGGGCTGTAAGAGACTTGGACAGATCTTGTGACTGTACACACCGTCCCAGAGCCTGGTTCACTTTCTAGAAAGCAAGTTGTGAACAAATCAGAAAATGGAGGGAATCACAGATGAGGCCGCTTCCCCTTCATCTGTGCTGGACTGGGGTTCTTGTACCAAACAAGACAGGATTCAATGCTGCTTGTGCAGACCACTGGCCTGGAGAGGCCTGGGCTCCTTCCCGTCTATCTCCAGGCACTGATGCTTCTTTTCTTCCCACAGAGGATGTCACCCCCATCCCCTCTGACAGCACCCGCAGGAAGGGGGATCACCATGGTCGCCGCCTGTGAACAGGACTCCCCAGAGTGTTTTCTGTTAATAAATTGCCATCGTGTCAGCAGAAAAAAAAAGAGAAGAGAAGAGAAGAGAAGAGAAGAGAAGAGAAGAGAAGAGAAGAGAAGAGAAGAGAAGAGAAGAGAAGAGAAGAGAAGAGAAAAAATCGGTGTCTATATGGGATGCCGGCGCTGCAGGCAGAAGATCAACCAAGTGAGCCACGGCAGTTTAATTCTGATAAAGACAATTATTAGGTGGAATTCAACTATTTATTGAATATATTTTAAAGGTGTCTGAAGTGTGGTGTTTCAATGTCTTTCTTGCTCTTGTTTTCTATGTAAGAGTGGTTCCAAACGTGGCAATCCTTCAATTCTTTTTCTTTTTTTTTAAGATTTATTTTATTTATTTGAAAGTGAGAGTTACATAGAGAGAGATCTTTCATCTGTTCCGTCACTCCCCCAGATGGCCACAACAGCCAGGGCTGGGCCAGGCTGAAGCCAGGAGCTTCATCCAAGTCTGCTACATGGGTGGCAGAGACCTTGTGCCGTCTCCCACAGCTTTCCCAGGTGCACCAGCAGGGAGCTGGATCAAAAGCGGAGTAGCTGGGACTTACATCAGTATCCCAAATGGGATACTGTTTTACTACATTTCTTATAATTCAGGAGAACCCCAAAATATGTAGTTATCTCTTTTTAGACTTTCATTTCATTGCTAAAGGAAGAATCTACCGATGAACCATTTATCTACCTATAATTTTTCAGTTGACTTTCAGTCCTCAAACACCATCTGGTTGTGTCAAAACTCATAAGAAAAATGCATAAAACAGAACTCAGAGTTCTGGCCAACTTCACTATCATTAGCATCACTGACCTACTGTTCGACAGTTTCTACTCCTCTGGACTTCTCATAGCTACCATTCCTTCCTGCTCTCAGCGACTTTTTGCTTTTTTCCCTTGTAATTCAAGTGAAATAATGAGACTGATAGAATCCTCAATACTCCCTCTCTATAAACTCCATTGATTGTCTGCCATTTAGGTTTTCCTTGCTCTAATCTTGTTTCTTATGAATTTTTTCTACCAGTATTATTTTTTACTACAGAATCACAAATGGATCTTATTGTACCAAGTACTATACATTACATACAGCAACTAATTTAGTACATACATTAAATCTGACACACAGCTTTAATAGGTCCACACAAAAGAGGAGAAAATGGTGTCACGATTGAACAATTATTTAAGGTTATTTCTTTCTTTTTTTTTAACTTTTGACAGGCAGAGTGGACAGTGAGAGAGGGAGAGACAGAGAGAAAGGTCTTCCTTTACCGTTGGTTGACCCTGCAATGGCCGCTGCGGCTGGTGCGCTGTGGCTAACACACCACACTGATCTGAAGCCAGGAGCCAGGTGCTTCTCCTGGTCTCCCAGGTGGGTGCAGGGCCCAAACACTTGGGCTATCTTCCACTGCAATCCCTGGCCACAGCAGAAAGCTGGCCTGGAAGAGGGGCAACTGGGACAGAATCCGGCACCCCGACCCGGACTAGAACCTGGTGTGCCGGCGCCACTAGGCGGAGGATTAGCCTATTGAGCCGCAGTGCCGGCCTTTAAGGTTATTTCTAAATAATCAAGTCAGAAGTCTTGTCCATGACTGTCTGATTTCAGTTTATTCCTTTGTAGATTAACTTCACAGGGATTTTCATCAAGTAGTGTATGATGCCTTAGAGGGAGCACACATCTCTTCACTTATTTGGGCCTCAAATTACCTAGTTCTGGATAAAGCAAGTCAACAGATTAAAGATAAGAGCAAGTAGGAAAGAAAAAATTAGACTGTATGGTAAGTAATCACCAAGCATTTTAGCTATGCAAACCAAAAAATTTAAAAAGGTAACAGAAAATAGAATTAAGTTATTTTGTTGCAAAACTTTGAGATCCATGTATAATATCTTCAAGAAGTTAATGTAAAATAAATGCATACTAAGAAAAGACTAAGAATGGATTTAAAAGGTTTTGTACCAAAATTAACATATTTTAAATTCAATTTTCCTTCAACTTTTTGAAGTATATTCATAGATAAGTATACATCAGCATATTTTACATATATATATGTACATGAGTACATATATAAACAAATGTGTAACTACAAATAAGTGAGTTTTTATAGAAGCATGGGGAATTTTATTAATTACCCAATTTGGAAATACCTATTTACACATAGCCTTATAATTAATGGCTTACCTCAACAAACATGAATATAAATACTGTGCTATGTATGCAAGAAAAAAATTAACTAGAGCAAAACACACTGGAGGAAAAATCTTTATTTTCCTTTTTTTTCATTTATCATTCATCATTTAATACAAAATTCATCTTCATAAAATTTAGAATTAAGCATGTATATCATTAAATGGGTTCTATGGGAACAAGCAAAGCATGTCATAAACATAAATGTAATTATTTTACTGTTTATATAAACCAAATTTGCAACATTATTTTGTATAAATAAAAATAAAAGGATACTATGTTCCAAATAAACATTTTAAGCTTTTATTAATTTTCTGTCACTCTAAATTTATGAAAACATGGTTAATAAACCACCTAATTTAACAGATTGACTAGATATTATATCCTTTAATGTTATTCACATTTAAAACTGGAAAAAAAAGGGCTGCCACCTACGGCATAGGCATCCTATATGGACACCAGTTCAAGTCCCAGCTGCTCCAGTTCTGATCCAGTTCCTTGCTAATGCTCCTGGCTTCTAGCCCTTTGGGGAGTGAACCAACAGATGGAAGATCTCTCTCCCTTTCTGTCTGTAACATTGCCTTTTTAATAAAACAAAATAATTCTCTTAAAAAAAAACCTGACACACTGTATATTGTATTGTACAAAATAATCAGAGTTGAAGTTTTATTGAACATACAAAATGCCAAGAAAATATGAACATTTGTCTACACGAATAATATTCTTAAATTTTTTCTGAGTTCTTAAATGGTTAGATTTATTTTTCCCAAAAGCATTACTTTTCCGCTAATACTTTGTTAATAGCATGCATATATTTTCCTTTTTATTAGCACTTGTAGATTAAAAAATATGTATTTTTCTGACACTGTATATTGATTGATGCAGGAAAAACTCAATTTAATTTCATTATTAGTTCTCTCCAAGCTATTTAGCTAGGACATAATAGGTCTTCCCACTAGAATTTAATCTTCTGCATAAAAAAAAGAAGACAAGACATGGACAATGTTGTAAAAATTGAATAAGGGGATGGATACTTATTCTAAAATGTTTGATACAAGAAAGATCCTTCCCTAAAAATTATTGCTATTATTATCATTAGTACCATTAATTGTTACTTTCATTCATAGTTTATAAGTCAAGTTTAATTATTCTTTTTCTTTGTTTTAAATTCTTATCATGATTTATAGATGTTTTACAAATTATTTATTTATTTGAAAGGCAGAGTTACAGAGAGAAAGAGAAATATCTTCCATCTGCTAGTTCACTCCTCAAATGGTGCAATAACCAGGGCTGGAACAGCCCAAAACCAGGAGCCCAGAACTCCATCTGGGTTCCTCACGTGTGCAGGGGCCCAAGTACTTGTGTTGCAAGCACACTGTCTGGCAGCTGGATGGGAAGCTGAGCAGCAGCGACGTGAATTGGTGCCCATAAGTGATGTTAGCATGACAGGTATCTGCTTAACCTGCTGCAGTACAATGCCAGCCCTAGGTTTAATACATCTTAATATGTAATAATTGGTAAAAATATAATCTGGTTTGCATATTTCTAAAATCCAAGTAGAAAGAAGTAAGGCATAAGAGCAATAAATTAACTGATTCAAACAATTCTCAAACAGTTGATGTTTATTTTTATAGTTACCAAAGCTGTATAATAATCAACAAATTTCCTGTCAAAAGCTGTTTTTGGAGGCCAGTGTTGTGGCATAGCAGGTAAAACTGCAACCTGTGATGCTGGCATCCCATGTGGGGAGCAGTTTGTGTCCTGGTTGCTCCAGTTCTAATTCAGCTCCCTGTTAATGGCCTGGAAAAAGCGGCAGAAGATGGTCTAAGTACTTGAAGTCCTGCCACCTGGCTTCAGATTGAGTCAGCCCTGGCTCTTGTGGCCATCTGGGGAGTGAACCAGTGAACAGAAGTTCTTACTCTGTCTCTTCTTCTATCTGTAATTCTGCCTTTGAAATGAATGAATAGATTTTTTTTAAAAAAAAAAAGCTGTTTGAGTATTAGTATATTTTTTATTCATTAACTTATTGCAAAAATGGCTAAAATAACACTGGAAGGCAATAAATCTATGCTGCTTTATCCTCTATATGAAAATAATCACAGTGAATCCTTGAGGACTGAGTACTGCCTCTATACATGCAGAGCTGTTTAAAGTTTTTAAAATTTCATTTATTTGCACTATCATACTATCATTTCCTGTACTGTCAGATAATGGTAGCTGACCATTTTATGACATTTATTTGATTCTATTATTACCTAATACTTTAAAACCTGAAGGAATGCCATTTTGTTGGCACCAATAATACCCAATAGGGCATCCTTTTCTATTGATTTTATGTGTCTGTTTTACATATATTCTATCCAGGCAAAGCTGAATTGTGTAATCATTCTTGTGTTCCCATTACCGTAAAATGATTATTAATGATCTTGATCTTCACAATATTTTTACCTATTGTGTCACAGAGGACAGAGATAGATATGTTAATAATGTCGCCAGTTTCTGACAAATGTTGCTATCTGACTGTAGTAATTCAGGAAATATTAGGAACCAGTTTCTGCTTTTTGGAATTACATGGAATTCAAGCACTACATTTCTCAAAGCAAAACTACAAGTGTTGCATTTGGGAAGATTATACGTGGTGCTATATTAAGATGCGTCTGGCTTTTTGGAACAATATTCACTTGCTAAAATGTCTATCCTTTAATCAAAAATTGCAGTTCTCCCTTTTTGAATTTTTCCCTATTTAATGTTAATTTTTACACTTTGGGACTTTGACCCACACACATTCCTGCTTGCCAAGTGGTAGAGTGATATTAAAATTTACTCTGTAATGGTAAAATCTGACAAAACTACAAATACACTTTAATTTCATGATTTTTCACTACTATAAGAAAATTAGCTCATAATTTGCTTTTTCCAACTATCTTTTTCTACTATAATTCCTTACTAACCCTTAAACCTTTGCTTTATGCTGTTATCTCTGGCTGTTTTTTTTTTTTTTTAAGATTTATTCAGAGTTGGAGGGAGAGGGAGACACACACTAACACATTTCCTGGTTCACTCCACAGATGGCAACAACTGCCAGGGCTGAGCCAGGAAGGCAATTCATCTGGGTCTCCACTATGGGTGGCAGAGGCCCAAACACTTGGGCCCCCTTCCACTGCTTTTCCAGGCCTTTGATAGGAGCTGGATCAAAGTAGAAAAGCCAGGACTTGAACTGGGGCCCATGTGGCATGCTGGTATCACAGGTGGCTTTACCCACTACACAAAGCTGACCCCTCCAGCTCTGTCTTGAATATGCCTGCAAACTCTAAGACTTAGGTAAGAATTTATTTTTTACCGTATAGGTCTATTTACTAAGCCAGCCTTAGCTCCTAATTCAAGTCGATTAGTGACATTCTATCCAATTTGATGTTCTACAACCAGTGAAAAAATTTCATTTGATATATAATGATTTTATTACTACTAAGTGAATAAATAAAAAAGAACTTACTATTATAATTTTGTATTTGCCTCCTGAAATAGTTTATATATTGCATAAAAAAACACATGGAATTCCTTCTTGTATCCCATGTCTCTATCATAATGCTTAGAACACAATAGGGGGTCCCAAAATCTCATTACGTAAACATCATTTATACTTAACTGTGATGAAATCCGGCAAAGTAAAACTTTCTCTTTCTGTTTACTTGGGCAGTCTGTCAATGGCTGATGTCCACTTAGACCTTGGCAGAGATGAAATAGAATTGAGAAGATTTGGACAAGCATTACATAATGCCATCTAGACCTCTAATTTATGATAGCCAAGTGAATTATGAGATGGAGCCTAGGGCAGACTCACAAAGAGTCTCTGAAAGCTTCCTGACACAATCAAATATTTCTGCCACTGGATTTCATACACTTACTGTATATATTGATATTCATGTGTAAGTAGTTTGAGTTCCTTTTGTTTGTGAATAAAATAATTCTTTTAGATGGAAAAACAGTGTGTGCATATTACAGATATTCATCATATACAAGAGTAAAAAATCAGCATGTATTTCATCATCAACCACATATCAGCATACTCAAACACAATTTTTCTATTCAGATAGAATATTAAATAAAATTTATTTGATTTTCACCCATATAATAGAAAAATGAAATAAAAATAAAAATAAATTAAGTTGACCTATTAGACTTTATTCTATAAGAGATATTATTTCCTTAAAGTTTTCTCTCATGTGAAATGTTATCAAAAGCATTAAGATGTTGGAACATCTTTTATATTAATAATTTCAGGTGGGCATTTAGCCTTGTAGTAAGAACACCCACTTTCCATACCCAAGTAGCTAAGTTTGATTCCCAGATCTGGCTCTAGACTCCAGGTTCCTACTAATGTTGACCTGGAAACAGTGGCTATAGCTCAAGTAATTGTATTCCTTCCAACTAAAGCTTCCACCTTGAGCTTGAGCCCAGCTTGGGGGCCACTCCAGGAATGTGGAATGGAACGGTACATAAGCACTCTATCTAGATATCTTTCTATGCTCCAACCACAAAATAATAAGTTGATAAACGAAAACAATTGTAGTTGGTAACTGTTTAGCTTCTGCTAAGTGAAAAACATTAGCATCTCCATTTTTCTTCCTACCTTCATTTGGGATGCCTTTATTAATAATATCATTATTTTTAGAAGGTCAACATGTTTCTTCTCTGCTTCCTGAGTTTATTCATGATGATACCATCTGCCTGTTCATTGTAATGATAATTTTGGTGAGGCAGATTATTTATTCAGAATTATATACATGTATCTACACAGACACACATAAATACACATATACACATATAAAATATCTTCCAATATTTAATGTTGTTCTAGAAAGCCCTCAAAGCAGCTTGATTTTTTCTGTATCTAGATAGGATTTATCTCTACTTGAATTTATTAATTTTTTAAAATGTTTATAAGTATAAAGAGAACAGACATATATTTCATAGATAAAAGTCTAAGAGAAGATAACCATACTTTCCCCTTTCCTTGCCTCAGTCTCCCTTTCCCTCTTTCCTTAATCTGTTTTTAATTTTTACAATATCATAATTTCAATGTACTTTACAATCATAGGCTTAATGTTATAAAATTTGATATTTCAGCAGTGATTATTCAAGTTCTTGAGAATATATGTTCTCTTTTTACTAAAAAATTATTTTTGTAACGCTTTTAATTAAAGAATATAAATTTCCAAAATACAGCTTATAGATTACAATGGCTTCCCCCCCATAACTTCCCTCCCACCCACAACCCTCCCCTTTCCCACTCCCTCTCCCCTTGCTTCACATCAAGATTCATTTTCAATTCTCTTTATATACAGAAGATCAGTTTAGTATATATTAAGTAAAGATTTCAACAGTTTGCCCTCACATAGCAACACAAAGTGAAAAATACTGTTGGAGTACTAGTTATAGTATTAATTCAAAATGTATAGCACATTAAGGACAGAGATCCTACATGATATATTTTTTAAATTGATTAATTTTCTATGCAATTTCCAATTTAACACCAATATTTTTTTCATTTTTAATTATCTATATACAGAAGATTGATTCAGTATATACTAAGTAAAGATTTCATCAGTTTGCACCCACACAGAAAAACAAAGTGTAAAATACTGTTTCAGTGCTAGTTATAGCATTACTTCACATTGGACAACACATCAAGGACAGATCCCACATGAGACTTAAGTACACAGTGACTCCTGATGTTGATTTAACAATTTGACACTCTTGTTTATGGCATCAGTAATCTCCCTAGGCTCTAGTCATGAATTGCTGAGGCTATGGAAGCCTTTAGGGTTCGCCGACTTCGATCTTATTCCGACAGGGTCATAGTCAAAGTGGAAGTTCTCTCCTCCCTTCAGAGAAAGGTACCTCCTTCTTTGATGGCCCCGTTCGTTCCACTGGGATCTCACTCACAGAGATCTTTCATTTAGGTCTTCTTTTTTTTTCCAGAGTGTCTTGGCTTTCCATGCCTAGAATACTCTCTTGGGCTCTTGAGCCAGATCTGTTTTAAAGTCAGAATTAATGAAAGAGAAAACAGAGAGAAAGAAAGCTTTTCCATCCCCTGGTTCACTCTCCAAATGGCCATAATTGTCAGAACTGGGCCAGGCTGAAACAGGAGCCTATAGCTTCTTCTAGGTCTCCCATGTGAACACAAGGGCCCAAACACTTGGGCCATCTTCCACTGCTTTCCCAGGCACATTAGCAGGGAGCTGATCAGAAATTGAGTAGCTTTTGGAATTGAGCACGTGGCCATATGGGACATATGACCATATTGCAGAGCGGGGCTTAACCTACTATGCCACAACACCAGTGAGAATATATGTTCTTTTAAAATACCAATTTAATTCTTTCATTATTTCAGAGAAAGTTCATGTAATTGTAAAATGTTTAAAAGTTTGTTTATTTGCAAGGTACGGTTTCTAAAAACAGTGAGATGGAGGGAGAGAAAGAGCTTCCATTCACTGGTTCACTCCCAAATGACCATAGCAGACAGGACTAGGCCATGTTGGAGCCAGGAGCAGGAATTCCATCTAGGTGTCCCATGGGGGTGGCAGGAATGCTAGTAGCTGGTTCATCTTCTGACTCCCAGGTGCATCAGCCGGAAGATGGATCACAAGTGAAGGCAGAGAAGAGATGTTATCCCAGGCACTCAGATATGGGGTGCAGACATCCCAAGTGGCAGCTACCTGCTGCACCACAGCAGCAGCTCCCACTGTAACTTTGCACATATTTTTTCTGACCCATTTCTTTCTCTGAATTTGGAAATGACTCAAATTTTTTGGTAAATAACTACTTTCCTTTCCGGTTGCCTTTGTCACTCATATTCAATGGAATTATACACAGCTTTTCACCAGAGAAAAGCATTACTCACAGTAATTTGATTTTTAATTAAAATCTTAACTAAAATATTTAATTAAATTAAATTATGGGCTGGGAGGCGGGGAATACAGAGAGAGAGCTTATGTCAAGAGTGCTTTTGTTATCTGGTCCAGTCCACCAAACGGTTATAGCAGCCAGGTCTGGATAACCTGGGAGTCCTGAGCCAGGAATTCCATCTGGGTTTTTCACTTGGGTGACAAGGGCCCAAGGACTTATGCCACTATATGCTGCCTTCCCAGGTGCATTAGCAGAGAGCTGGCTGTGTAGTGTGGCAGCCAGGACTCAAACCAGTACTCCAATATGGGATGCACACTTCCCAAATACTGCACCACTGTGTTTGCTCCAGTAGTTTCATTTTCCAACGACATCTATTCTTTTAATTTCTACCTTAACTTTTATATTACTGTTGAGCCTCAATTTGTGGTGTTATATATGAATTATGCATTTTGTTCATCTAATTTAATTTAAAACATTTGAATTTAGAAAACTTTTATCAAGTTTAAATTATTAGTATGTTACTCTATTCTTTTAAAACTACAAGGAATGGAAAGTATGTGGCAAGTAAGTCAAAAGTCAGGAGGTGAGTGGCGCTGCAGGAGCCTCTGATCACAGGTGCCCTGGGAGACTTTCCTGTCTGCTCTTTGAGATGGCTTGCAGACAGATACGGGCAACACCGAAGGGATTCAAGAATGGAGCAAAAAGCCTAATGTGCATTAACAAAATCATATTTCAGGGGTGGAAAGGCTTATAGGTAGAAAAGTCAGTTTAGAAAAGGATTATATGTGATAATAAAATAGTCAGTCACTCTTAGAATATAGACCTCAATTTTAATAACCGCAGAAACTAGTAAAGGCCAGAACCCTTTTAAACCTCTTTAAACACATCACTGGCCTTTCACACAGTGAACAGGCCTCTTACCATCTGCTGAACTAGCCATGCCCTCACACAGACCTGCTCCGAAGAACACACTGCTAGCAGTGACATCAACCCACTGCCGCTTCTGTGAGCAACACAGTCCTGCGACTGGACTCATGAATCAAGAGTCTATAAAGGCTTGGATTGGCTGCTAAGCAGTCATTTACTTTAAATTCATCCATTTGAAAGATCCTAAAACCTTCCTATTGTGCTATGGATTATTTTACCTAAAACCAACAAATCTCCTCTTGTTTCAATACTATTTGTTTTGCATTGTTACTTTTGTACTAAGCAAATTTATAACTGAGAATATAAACAAATGAGCTTAGAAAGCGGATCATACACAGAAATCAACATAGGTAGGATCAGGGCTGGTTTTGGAAGTAATGAATTATGCTCTACTTAGAAGTACAGGATGCTGATTACATAAAATGTCAAGAAGTAAAGAGGTTTAACTCAAAAAAGATAAGATTTTGTAGTTAATAGAACAAAAACTTAATGGTAGTCCACAGAGTAGGATGTATCCCTGTACTTAAGGCAATTTAATATCTCATCCCTGACTTCTAGTAGAGACATCATTAGTAAGCAGGCAAATAAGACCATCCCAGTTTTGCTCACTCCTTTCTGGGTCTTCACCACTTTATAATCTCAGTTTATAGCACATCAACTGACCATAGTAGATACCCAGTCAGTATGAATCAAGTTAAGAAAAACTTGAATGTTTAAATTAGTAACTTGAGACAGTATAAAAATGTCAATATAACAGACTAAAGGTGTCTTGTAAAAGTTTATAGAAATGTGAATTATGAAGAAAAATATTCATCATTTTCATTTTTTAAAACTAAATATTTTTTAATTCTATGTTCCACAAACTTAGAAAAAAAATTTCAGAGAGAAACAGAGAGCTTCCATCCACTGGCTCACTCCCCTAAAGCCTACAACAGCCAGGGCTGGGAGAGCTGAAACTAGGAGTTATGAGCTCAATCAAGGTCTCCCATGTGCATGGCAGGAATCCAATTATTTGAGCCATTACATCCACCTCCCAGAGTCTAAAATAACAGGCAGCTACAATGAGGAACCAGTGGCATATATTGTATTCTTTTTTGTTTTTAAGATTTATTTATTTATTTATGTGAGAGTCAAACACACACACACACAATCACACACACACACACAGAGAGAGAGAGAGAGAGAGAGAGAGAGAGAGAGAGAGAGAGACTCTCCCATCTGTGCTTTAGTCCCTCGATGGCTGTAATGGCTATGACTGGGCCAGGCCAAAAAGCCAGGAGTTTCTTCCTGGTTTCCCAAGTGGGTGGCAGGGGCCCAAACAGCTGGACCATCTTCCAATGCTCCCCCAGTCCATTATCAGGGAGCAGAATCAGAAGTAGAGCAGTCATGACTTGAACAATTGCCTATATGGGATGCCAGAGCTGCAGGCAGCTTTACCCGCCACACCACAGCGCAGCCCCAGGTGCTGTGATCTAATGTAGGAGGCAGGTGTCTTGTCAATGAAATGTCCACCTGCACAAATTTTTAAAATTTTCTGAATAAGAAGCTTGAGGAAATAGATCTGCATGTCTGTATTTTTATAAGTTCTCTAAATAATACTTAAATCCACATAAATGATGAATGGTAATAAACGTCCTTCATGGACAGTAATTGTATTTTATCATCTTCTTAGGACTTGCGTTTCATAATCTTTGCTTTTTTACAATGCTCAAAATATTCGATTTCTTTTTCCTTCTTGAAGCACCCTTCCTTTCTCTGATATCATCACTGACTGATTTTCCTCCTTCATTAGCTTTCCTTTCTCTGTCTTCTCTGCTTATCCTCTAAATGTTTAAGAGTCCCTGAGGTTTTGGCTGTTGACTCCTCCTAATCTACTATTAGGTGAGTGATATCATCAGGTTTAGTGAGCTTAAGTATAATTGGAATGCTAATGATTTGAAAATACATCCGTCATTTATAGCCTCTGTATAGTACAAAGGGCCACATGGTTAACTGACTACTTAAAACTTCAATGTGGGGCCGGTGCTGTGGCGTAGTAGGTAAAGCTTCCGCCCGCAGTGCCAGCAGCCCATGAGAGCACTGGTTCAGTCCCTTCGATCCACTTCTGATCCAGCTCTCTGCTATGGCCTCGTAGGGCAGTGGAGGATGGCCCTGGTCCTTGGGCCCCTGCACCCATGTGGAAGACCCGGAAGAAGCTCCTGCCTCTGGATCTACACAGCTCTGGCCATTGTGGCCATCTGGGGAGTGAGTGAGATGAGCAGATGGAAGACCTCTTTCTCTCTCTGTCTCTACTTCAGCCTCTCTGTAACTCTGCCTTTCAAATAACATAACTAAATCTTAAAAACAATAACAAAAAATTCAGTGTTTAAAGCCAATTTTAATTTAATTTAGTGAAATGAGAACTCTTGATCTTCACTTCAGTTGATGGGAATATTTTATTCCTTTTTTTATTCATTGTCAAATATAATCCATCTCCTTTGAGCTGTATTATGGGTATATGTTTGTATCCCACATTATGCAATGTCATCTCCTTACTTTAAACCTCCATATGTCAACTTGGCTTACTGAAATGTCCATGAATGTGGTCTCTGACTTTCAGGCCTTCCATTCACTTCCCACAGAGTGGCAATAGTGATATTTTCCAAAGAAAACAGGTTGTTTTATTGACTTTAATGAAATATATTTGAGGTTTTCCATCACTTAGAGGGTTTAAGTTTTTCATTGGCCTATAAAGCCCTATGTAATCTGTGTTTCCCCATCTCTGTAACTTCTTCTCATTTCCTACTATATCACAGAATCACTAGTCTTTGCAATTTATGTTTTATAAATCTACCATATAGTTCCTCTGTTTATATGACTATTTCTTCAGGTCTTAACACAAATATATATTTTTAAAAAAACCTTCTTTTACCACCTTAGCAAAATAAATATGCTTAAGATAACCCTTTATTATATACATCTATTGAATGTTAAAGCAATTATAAGTATCTGAAATTATTAGTAATTTATTTCATTCCTACCTTCTTTTACAATGGAATCTAAACACCATGAAATGAGGAATAACAACTTATGATTCCTACTATATTGCCCCAAGCACAGTGGCTGCTATATATATATAGTAGTTATTCTAATATGATGAATAAACTGAGGACTAAACATATCATATCAGAATAAAGTGTCAGTGTAGGGAGAAATAGCTGAAAATCAGGCATACAACTTAGTGCCCGGTGCATGAAAATGTCTGACTTGACTACACAGGTGAGTAAACAAGGCACAGTAGTGAAGTTATTTCTTTCCTTAAGATTTAATTAGTTTTCTTTATTGCCCATTTAAAATTAATGGATGGTTTATTTATATTTTATTTTATTATCAGGTTTATTACCAACAAGCAACTTCAAAATCTCTTTGAACTAAAGCAGAAGAAACAGGATTAAGGAAATGAATGGCAGCTATATAGTTATGAATAAATGACTTCCAAGTCATCCATCATGATTATCTTTAACATTCTATATTAGATAATTATCAGTTTAAAATATATTTTTAATCTTAAGATATTTTATATAATCATAAGTGTATCCACAAAGAAAATATCAACAGAATATGCACTAAGGGAAATGGGAAAGAAATCAAACCATATTACCCCCTAAAAAGTTCACCAAAATATAAAGGAAGGCAACAAGACAGGTAAGGAGAGAAAAAAAAAAAACTACAAAACTACAGAGCAATTAAGAAATAGGTTCTTACCCATCAGCAGTTACATTAAATCTCTGTTTAAATTAAACATGCAATTAAAAGAGAGAGATTGGTTGAGGAAGTAAAAAATAATGAGTATATTGTTTACAAGAAACTTACTTTAAAGCTAAGATCACAATGCAAAAAATCTAGAAATTATTAGCAGAAAAAAAGTGCAAATATGTAGAAAATAGACAACTAATGCTTTAACAACAAATGGGGAATTTGAAAATATTTGAAAACAAGAAAGAAATTGCACATACAATACACCCAAACCTTTGGGATGTATAAAAAGCAATGCAGAGGCCAGCAATGTGGCTCACTTGGTTAATCCTCCGCCTGCGGCGCTGGCATCCCATGTGGGTGCCGGGTACTAGATCTGGTTTCTCCTCTTCCAGTCCAGCTCTCTGCTGTAGCCCAGGAGGGCAGTGCAGGATGGCCCAAGTTCTTGGGCCCCTGCACCCACATGGGAGACCAGGAGGAAGCATCTGGCTCAGGGCTTCTTTTTTTTTTTTTTTTTTTTTTTTTTTTTTTTCGGGTCTGCGTAGTTCCGGCTGTAGTGGCCATTTGGGGGATGAACCAACAGAGGGAAGACCTTTTTCTCTGTCTCTCTCTCACTCACTAACTCTATCCATTAAAAAAAAAAAAAGCAATGCAAACAAGGAATTTTAAATTCCAAATTCATACATTAAAAAACATGAAAGAAGGGGCCGGTGCTGTGGCACAGCAGGTTAAAGCCCTGGCATGAAGGGCTGGCATCCCATATGGTTGCCGGTTAGAGTTCTGGCTGCTCCACTTCCAATCGAGCTCTCTGCTATGGCCTGGGATAGCAGTAGAAGATGGCCCAAATCCTTGGGCCCCTGCACCCACGTGGGAGATCCGGAAGAAGCTCCTGGCTTCTGGCTTCAGATCTGCCCAGCTCCAGCCATTGCGGCCATCTGGGGAGTAAACCAGTAGATGGAAGACGTCTCTCTCTGTCTCTACCTCTCTGTAACTCTTTCAAATAAATAAAAGAAATATTTTAGAAAATGAAATATGTCAAGTATACAACCTAATTTTAAATCTCCAAAAATAAAAAAATTAAAATCAAAAGTTAACAGTATGGAAAACATAATAAATATCATAGCACAGATAGATAATAAAAAAAGAAGAAAAGAAGGAGGTTTTAATCAACAAAATTGATAAACCTCTAGCTAGAGTAAGAACAAAAAAAGAAGACTCAACCAAAACCAGGAACAAAAGTGGGGGTATTGCAACAGATACCACAGAAATGTAAAGAAGTATGACACTAATTTAAGCAGTATATGATTACTGTTTGAATAATGTGTAAGAAATACTAAACTCTAGACACATAATATAATAAGATTGACTCATAAAGATATAGAAAATATAAAAATATTTGTAATTAGTAAGGAGATCAAATATATAGCAAAACCAATAAATAAGTAGATAGATGGAAAGTCCAGAGCAGATGGCTTCACTGCAGAATTCTACCTAACACATAATGCAGAATTAACACTAATCCTCCTCGAAGTCTTCTAAGAAATAAACATGAGCACACTCTCAAACTGAGTGCAACAAATTTCTGAGTGCAACATTACTCTGATACCAAGGCTCAACAGTGACCATATAAGAAAATTATAGACCAATATCCTTTGTGAAAATCAGTAGCAAAAATGAAATAAAATATTAGCAAATTAAACCCAATAGCATGTCAAAACTGTTATGCACCATGAAAAAGTGTAATTTAAGTTTCAGATGGAAGAATAGCTCAACATACAGAAATCAATACATTTAGAGTAACATGGTAGTATAAAAAGTAAAAAATAAATAACAATCTTAATTCAGAAAAATGATTTAACAAAATTCAATCCCATTTCAGGAAAGAAAAACCTCAAAAGTTAAGTATAGAAGGAAAATTTCTAAATATAATAAAAATCATAAGAATCTAATATATCACAGCAAACCGTAATAAAAAACCACAAAAAAAATTTATCTAAAACCCAGCAAGACCAATTAGACAAGACAAAGAAAGGACATCCAAATTTGAAAGGAGCAAGTGAAACTATCTATTCTTGCATGACAGATGATATATATATCATATATAGATAAAATTATAAATATTCCTCCTCCAATTTTAAAAACTGCTGCATGATTTGAGCAGTTGAATTTGTATTTGCAGTTGCATTTCCATAAACCACAAAGCTAGCTAGAAAGATGTATGTGTATACCTTCTTTAGATTGTCTATTCAAGTACTTTTTTCAATTTAAAATCAGGTCATTTGAGACTTTATATAGTTATAGAAGTTTGTTATATATTCTGAATTATAAGCCTTTACCATATACATTATTTGCAAATATTTCTTTTATTTTATATATTTTTCATCATACATTTTATTTCCTTTGTTACACAGAAGGCTTTAATGGATGGAATTGGAAAATATTATACTAAGTAAAATAAGCCAGGCAAAGACAAGTACTGCATGATCTGATTTATTATTGAGAATTTAAAAGAACCACTATCAGAGTAGAATGGTGGTGACCAAGGTTGGGAAAAGGCACTGGGAAGATGATGATAGTTAAAGAGTACAATTCAGGTTTTTTTTTTAGATCTGTATAGTATGATGAACATAGTTTATTTATTTATTATTTTAATTTATTTGACAGAGAGTGAGAGAGAGAGAGACAGTGAGAAAGGTCTTCCTTCTGTTGGTTCATCCCCCAAATGGCCACTATGCCAGAACTACGCAGATCTGAAGCCCTGAGCCAGGTGCTTCCTCCTGGTCTCCTTCACTGAGCTCCCGGGCCACAGCAGAGAGTTGGACTGGAAGAGGAGCAACCGGGACTAGATCCTGGCACCCACATGGGACGCCAGCACTGCAGGTGGAGGATTAGCCAAGTGAGCCAAGGTGCTAGCCCCTGAACATAGTTTATAATAATAAAATGTACATTTTAAAATTGCTAAGAGAGTAGTAATAACAAAAAGAGTAATAATAACAAAAAAAGTTATTTTAGGTGCTAACTTGATTAAATTATTCTGTGTTGTATTTGTGAGCTTTAATGTCACTCCTATCCCATAAATATACATAACTAAAATGTGTCGATTTACAATAAAAATTTTAAAAATTATAAAAAGTACACAAATGGCCAATGAGCATATGGAAAGATGCTCACCTTCACTGCTCCTGTCACAAGAAAGCGTCTCAATGGCATGATAGCTGAAATCAAAAAATGTATATGAACAAATAACTGTATGATTCTACCCATATGCAGTAGTTAATACAGTCAGATCTTAGAAAGGTGATTACCAAAGATTGTGGAAAAGAGGGGAAATTGGTCTTTAGTACATTCAGAGTTTCAGCATTGCAAGATGACATAGTTCTAATAGTCTGTTTCACAACTATGTAAGTATGCTTAACAATAATGAGCTGTATGCTTACCAATGGGTAAGATGGTAAATTTGGCATTATGTGTTTAAACAATTTCATCTTTTAGGTGAAATTTTCATAACATGGAACTAAGCATTTTAAAAGGCACACTGTAGTGGCATTTAATATATTGACACTCTTGTAAAAACCACCACCTCAACCTACAAAGTAACTACATACATTAAATCATTCCCATCACTTGGTAACCATCAACTTATGTTTCTATTTCTATGGATTTATGTATTCTAGGTATTTCAGAAAATGGAATCTAATAATAAATACAAGCTTTGGTTCTGGCTTCTTAGAATATTTTTAGAATCAATCCTTATTGTTATACACATATGTCATTACTTCATTCTTTTTTATACTAAAACAATTCCATTGTATATACATCACATCTTGTTTATTTCTTTATCCCTTAATGAATAACACAGCTGTATCTAACTTTTGCTCATTCTGAATAGCACTTCTATGAATATTGGTATACAAAAATCTGTATAAATCCCTGCTGTTGTTTTTGGGTAGATAGCCTGAAATGGATTTTGAACTAAAACATTGAGTGATAGAGTAATACAATGTTTAATATTTAATTCACAAAATTACATATACATTTATGTGCCATCTAATGAGATTTCATTCAGGTCAGTGGTCATAAGATTATATCACCTAGTGATGTTCTTGCCATCTTAGTTTGTATAAGTACACTCCATGATGTTCACACAACAATAGAAATGCTTAAGGATGCATTTCTCATAACATGTCCCCATTATTAAGCAATGCATGACTGCATTCATCATGTATAACATGTTTAAGTATTTATAACTTGAAGAATGGCTAAATTGACATAATTAAGGTATAAATAACCTACATATTTATCAATTTGTGTGTGTTTGAAAGAAGACAAAATCTACTCTCAGCAATTTTTAGGAATACAATGATTGTTAACTACAGTCTCCAGATTGTAACACAGATGTCTTGAATTTATTCCTCCTGTGTAACTGAAATCTTTTATAATTTAATAAAAATCTCTTAACTCCTTTCACCTCTGCAGGCCCAGGTAATCAATTTTCTGTTACCTCCTTCTGAGTTCAGTTTTTTAGAGCCCACATAAATGAGGAATCATACATAATTTGACTGGCTATTCCAGGCTTATCTCTCGTAACATTTGTGTGCCCTCCAGATTTATCTATGTTGTGAAAAATAGAAGAATTTCCTTGTTATTTTGAGGTTAAATGTCATTCTATTGTGTATATTTATGCCACATTTCCTTTAGTTAGGTTGTTTCATGTCTTGGCTATTATGAATTTCACTGCAATGAAAACAAGAATGCAAACTTCTCTTCATGAAAATGGTTTTATTTTCTTTGGATGTACTCACAGTGCTGTGATGGCTGAATCATACTGTAATTGAATTTTTTAAGAAACCTCTATATAGTATTTTCCATAAATGCTGCAGTAATTTACAGTCACCTTAATAGTGTGCTAAAGTTTCCCCTTATCCATATCTTGTTCAGTACTTACTAATTTTTTTCATGTTAGGTGATATTTTATTGTGGTTTTTATTTCTATTTCTCTATTAATTGGTGATGAGCATTTTTCATATAATTGATCGTCATTTGCACATATTCTTTTGGAAAATGTCTATTTATATTCTTCATTTGAAAATTGATTTGTTTGTTTTCCTACTGTTAAGTAGTTATAGTTCTTAACATATTTTGTATAGCAACTTTTTAGCACAGTCATGGGGACGCAGCTGCTGAGAGGCTCTGCACCGTGCTGGAGGGAGAGGTGAGACAAAAAGCCGCAGTAGCCCAAGACATTGGTAGAAAAGCACAGGAAGAGCCTAGAGGGAACGAAGCTTGAGTCCCCATTGGGGAGTGTATACCAGCTTAACTAGAGAAGAGAAAAAAGTGAAGGGGACAGTACGGACACGATTCTCTCTCTACACACCTTACAAAGGTGTGCAAGAACAGCAGGTGCCATTTTGGACATACATAGCAGCTCCACCAGCTCAGGGCTATGCCTGGCCTCAGCCAAGCAGATAAACCTGACTTTGGTGTGAAGTAATAACAGGAGACTAAGACCTAGTGAATGTGTGGAGCTTATGAACCAGGACTGTGAAAAAAAATGAGGGTGTGTTGGAGAACTTAAAGCATGGCTGAGACGTGAGGAGTCTCCGTATGAGACGCCACAAGCTTGGTAACCTTGGCTACCCGAAGAGAAACATTGCAGGGGAATCTGAGCTTACGCTGAGGACTTAACTGATCTTTTCTGTGGTCCTTAGGAGAGAGCAGACAAATATTATATGCACTGGGGCTAGTGCTTAGGCACTGACTGCCATCAAGGAGAAGAGCTCAGCTGAGCATAATTATTTACCTTCTGGATGAGAGAGAGAGAGAGAGAGAGAGAGAGAGAGATTGATTTACCAGCCCAAACCTGGGTGTGTCACCCTTGGCACACCCTTAACCCTGAGAACTGTACAGAGCTCTCTGGCCACACCCACCACAAGCAGAAAGTCCACGTTATATAGAGTCATAGTAAAACGAGAAAAGCCATCATAGCAAGGAAAAAAAAAGAAGAAGAAACCAAAGAATATCTCCATAATGCCAAACAACAAATGAAGAAACCAAGGAAACAAGAATAAGGAAGACATTATGATGCCCCCAAATGACCATGAAATTCCAATATAAGATTATGAAGATGATGAGATAGAAGAAATGCAAGATACAGATTTCAAAAAAAATTATGATAAGAACATTTGGAAGTTATCAGAAACAAATTATTGAAATACAGAAATCCATACTGGACAGGGCAGAAAATCTCTCTTGTGAAAATGAAATCTTAAAGAGGAATCAAAATGAAATGAGGAATTTAGTAGAACATTAAATTCTGATATTGAAGAGAAATTAAGATGAAATGAAGAATTCAATAGATCAAATGAAAAATGCATTTGAGAGCCTTAGAAACAGAATCAGTGAAGCAGAAGAGAGAATATCTGACATAGAAGACAGAGCACAGGAAAGTATACAATTAAACAAAAGAAAAGAGGAGGAAATTAGAAATCTAAAAGATATTGTTGGGAATCTATAGGATACTATTAAAAAAAAAACCAACATTCAGATTCTAGGAGTTACTCAAGGTGTGCAGAGAGAGAAAGGATTAGAAGGCCTTTTTAGTGAGATGATAGCAGAAAATTTCTGGATTTTGGAGAAGGACAGAGACATACAGGAAGCACATAGAACCCCCAACAAACATGACCAAAAGAGATCCTCACCACGACACAAATCAAACTCACCACAGTGAAACATAAAGAAAAGATTCTAAAATGTGCAAGAAAGAAATATCAGATTACTCTCAGAGGATCTCCAATTAGACTCACAGCACACTTCTCATCAGAACCCTTACAGGCTAGGAGGGAATGACAAGATATAGCCTAAGTACTAACAGAAAAAAAAAAAAAAAACTGCCAACCTAGAATATTATACCCTGCAAAGCTCTCATTTGTGAATGAAGGTGAAATAAAGACCTATCATAGCAAACAGAAATTGAAAGAATTTGTCGCCACTCGTCCAGCCCAGCAAAAGATGCTTAAAGATGTGTTACACACAGAAACACAGCCATCAATATGAAAGAAGGTAAAGGAAGAAAACATCTCAGTAAAAGATCATAGGAAGTTCAAAGCATATATTAGAAATATCTTTGGGAAAATGGAAGGGAAAAGTTACTATTTATCAAGAGTCATATTGAATGTAAATGGCCGCAACTCTCCAGTTAAAAGGCACAGACTGGCTGAATGGATTATGGAACACAACTCATCTGCTGCTTACAAGAAACACATCTTTCCAACAAAGAGGCATGCAGAAGTGAAAGGTTGGAAAAAGATATTCCATTCCAACAGAAACCAAAAAAGAGCTGGCATAGCCATCTTAATATTAGACAAAATAAACTTTAACACAAAAACTGTTAAGAGATAAAAGAGGGGCACTATATAATGATTAAGGGATCAATTCCACAGGAAGATATAACGATTATAAGTGTATATGCACCTAATTACAGGGCACCGGTTTATTTAAAAGATTTGTTAAGGGACTTCAAGGGAGACTTAAACTCCAATACAATAGTACTGAGGGACTTCAATACTCTACTTTCAGAAATAAACAGATCAACTGGACAGAAGATCAACAAGGAAAGAGCAGTTTTAATGGACTCTATAGCCCAAATGGATCTAACAGATATCTACAGAACTTTTCATCCTACATTAAAGCATTTAAATTCTTCTCAGCAGTTCATGGAACCTACTCTAGGATTGACCACATATTAGGCCATAAAGCAAGTCTTAGAAAATACAAAAGAATTAGAATCATACCATGTGGATTCTCAGACAACAGAGGAATGAAGCTGGAAATTAGCAACTCAGGAATGCCTAGAGCATATGCAAACACATGGAGACTGAACAACATGCTCCTGAATGAATACTGGGTCATAGAAGAAATCAAAAGAGAAATCAATCTTAAAGTCCATTGTAGTTCCCAAAGGATAAAAAGGTCAGTTATATTCATGACTTCTTTAAATTTTACAATTTGGGGGCTGATGTGCAGCAGATAAAGCAGCCACCCACCACACCTACATCCCATATGGGCACCAGATTCATGTCCTGGCTGCTTCACTGCTGATCTGACTACTTGCTAATAGCCTGAAAAAAAAGCATAGAAGATGGTCCAAGTTCTTGTTCCTATGCCTCACATGTGGGAGACCGGGATGGGGCTCCTGGCTTTGGCCTGGCCCAGCATGCCCATTGCTTTTGTCTGAGAAGTAAATCAACAGTTGGAGAATCTCTATATCTTTAACATTCAGAATAAGCAAGTAAATCTTTAAAACAAACAAAAGTCCTTCTCAGGGAGCTGGTTTCTTTAAAATAGCTAAATAAATAAAAAGACAAATAAATAAATAAATACATAACTACACCTTGTACCTGAAAGCTTATAATCACAATGTGTTGTCAGGTGCTTCAGGGTATAGCTGGCCACAGATCAGCCAAATCAGCACCTAAGGGCCACCATAATATAAAGTTTTTGTTCTCAGTTTGTTATTACTGATGTATTAGTTTAGATTACTATCATTGTTTAAAGTGTGTATTGATCAATATTTATAAAATGATTGTTTATTTATCTTTATTTTTACATTTCTGTAAAAAGAGGAAGTTCAAATGAAAATTGAAACTTTTGCAATATTAGGGTCTCCCTGTATTTCCTTGAAGCATCCTGTAACGTTGCTTCCTAGTGTTCAAATCAAACATATCCAAAAGAATGTGGAGGGCTTTAATAATGTGATGTGTCGGCCGGCGCCGTGGCTCAACAGGCTAATCCTCCGCCTTGCGGCGCCGGCACACCGGGTTCTAGTCCCGGTTGGGGTGCCGGATTCTGTCCCGGTTGCCCCTCTTCCAGGCCAGCCCTCTGCTGTGGCCCAGGAGTGCAGGGGAGGATGGCCCAGGTGCTTGGGCCCTGCACCCCATGGGGAGACCAGGAAAAGCACCTGGCTCCTGGCTCCTGCCATCGGACGAGCGCGGTGCGCTGGCCGCAGCGCGCTGGCCGCGGCGGCCATTGGAGGGTGAACCAACGGCAAAGGAAGACCTTTCTCTCTGTCTCTCTCTCTCACTGTCCACTCTGCCTGTAAAAAAAAAAAAAAAAAAAATAATGTGATGTGTCTGACAGAAAAAAGAAATCAAAAGGGATGGTGAATGGGAAAGGTTACAAGGTGACTTCTCCTTAAACAGTGTTCTGTGCTTCAAATGATATGCTTCCCTATATGCATATATGCCATATATATATATATATAATATATAATTATTCAGCTGAGGTTCTATGTTCATTTATATCTATATGTTCCTAAACATTTTACATCTAGTTGATGGATCTTTCAACTTTCTGAAATTAAGTCATTGGAAGCTTCACTACTGCCATTCAATATGAAAGTGGGTAAGGTTTCTAATGCAGCCACCTCTTTTTTAAAAAATTACTATTAATTTATTCAGATACTTGTTGACACCAGATGAGAGAAATTCACTTCTGAGTGCATTTTGGAAATTATGAAGCGAGCTGTCAATATTTTTAAAGTGAATAATTTTGTTTATTGGAGTTTTTCTGATACATGTTAAGTGAAAATAAAACAATGTTTTGCCATAGGCAGTAGGAAAGTAAACTTTTCATGTTTCCATCTGTAGCTGTTTGGAGATTTGACCAGAGTTAGCAACATATGTCAAGGAAAGAACACAGAAGGTATTCATCTTATCTTCCTTTTTCAATGTACTCAGAAAATTTTATCCCATCTAAAATGGATTTATATATACTTACAGTAAAATTTAAAAGTGAATCAATATAAAATATTGGCAATGATACAAAAAGAACAATATTTATAAAGTGATGAGTATTATTAATTGGTAAATCTAATTTATAACAAAATGTGGCAATATATCAGAAATTCTACTAAGGCATATTCTAGTTTTAAACCTAAGTATGTCATGGAATGAATAGTTATTGAACACTTCAAAAAACTGTAAACATCTTGTATGGCCTTCAAAAATGATGATAGAAGACTCATTTAATTATTGGATATAAATATTTATATAGTGTTAACAGAGTATACTTGTAAACATTCATGCATTTTATAAACTAATTTAAAAACAATGTCAGAATATAACAAAAGGAATCAAAATAGTGTATTATAGGCATATTCAATGGAAAAGAGAAAATATGCAGTTATTTTTGAGGATGAAAGGAAGCTTCAAAATTATACGTAAGATCTTAGAAAAATTTCACAATTTACTCTTCCTGGCTAGTGGGTCTTGGGTGCCTGTACCCACATGGGAGATCCAGAGGGGGCTCCTTACTCTTGGCTTTAGTGTGGTCCAGCCTTGGCTGAGTGTCCATTGGGAAAGTGAAGATCTATCACTCCCCATCTGTAATTCTGCCTTTCAAATAAATAAATACACCTTTTAAAAAAATGATCAGGCCGGCACCACGGCTCAATAGGCTGATCCTTCACCTAGCGGCACCAGCACACTGGGTTCTAGTCCTGGTCGGGGCGCAAGATTCTGTCCTGGTTGCCCTTCTTCAAGGCCAGCTCTCTGCTATGGCCCGGGAGTGCAGTGGAGGATGGCCCAAGTGCTTGGGCCCTGTACCCCATGGGAGACCAGGAGAAGCACCTGGCTCCTGCCTTCGGATCAGCGCGATGCACCGGCCGCAGTGCATTGGCCACGGCGGCCATTGGAGGGTGAACCAACGGCAAAGGAAGACCTTTCTCTCTGTCTCTCTCTCACTATCCACTCTGCCCGTCAGAAAAAAAAATGATCAGGTCATTGTTTGAGTTTTATATCTATATCTGTCTATGCATATTTATAATTCAACTAAATTTCATAATATATATATTCATATTAGCCATTATGTTTTAAAATAATAATTTTTTATCTCATTGAGCTCTGAACCAACAGAATGCCCTACCCAAAAAGTGCTAAATTAAAAATGGCTATCATTCTTGTTTCATAAAAATTTATTTATTTTAAAGGCAGAGTTTAGAGTGAGTGGGAGAGTGTGAATCCATCTGCTGATTCACTCCCCAGATGTCCTCAATTGCTGGGGCTGAGCCAGGCAATTTATCTTGGTCTTCCATGTGAGTTGCAGAGGCCCAAGTACTTGGGCCATCCTCCACTGTATATACATATATTATAGATTAGCAGGGAGCTGGATTGAGTGTAGAGCAGCCAGGAGTAAACTGGTTGCCATGTGGAATGCCAACATTTCATGCAGCATAAACTATTGCACCACAATGCTGGCCTCCTTATCGTATTTAAAGATTACTTATCAGAGTCCCCCAATAGCTGTCACTATGTACACATGTATTCTAAAGATAACAGTACAAACCTATCTGGAAATTTTGATTTAATTAAATGCTAAATATAAAATCTGGATTTCCATTCCAGCTGCAAATTCACTTAAACTGGTTTCCATGAATACATGTTTTTGTCATTTGAGTTATTCAGATTGGATTCATTTATTTACAGAAGCTGCAAATTAGGAGCTTTTCTAAACTCATAGGGCCATGGGTTTTATTAGCATCAAAATGAGAGACTCATGTTCATAATCAATGGAGCTGGATATGAAAACAAAGGCAAATTCCAAGCAGGTGTCAGAAAAGTGCAGGGTGGTAGTGGTGTGGTGTAGCAGGTAAATCTGCTGCTTGTGATGCCAGCATCCTACATGGCACTGGATAATGTTCTGGCTGCTCCACTTCCTATCCAGCTCCCTGATAATGGCATGGGAAATGCAACAAAAGATGGCCCAAGTGCTTAGTCTCCTGCTACCCAAAGCCTGGCCCGGCGCTGGCCCTTGTAACCGTCTGGAGAGTAAACCTTCTCTCTATATAATGCAGATTTTCAAATAAACAAATCTTAAAGAAAAAAGAACAGTACAAGGCAATCCTGGCATCTGTTTATAGTGAGACACTGGCTTCCATTATGAATTTCCTATAACGCACAGCCTGATTTAATGGAAGACAGGTTAAAGTCTCCCATAGGTAAATATTTGACAAGTCTGCATAGTGAGGGTGAAAAACGTAACTTCCTAATGAAACCTATAAAAGAAAAAAAATTTCTGTCAAGAATTTCTGAATAGTCTTCCAAATTTATATCATTCTCCTGCAGTACAAATAGCAAGAAATGTTTGTATGTGTGTATATTTTAAAAATATATCTGTATTGAGACTGTTTGTTATGGATTATTTTATGTTTTTGCATTTGGTTTTGGTCTTCCTGGTATCACAGCAGCTTTTATCATAACAGCATTTCATACAACTACTTTTAACCTGAGCATTCTAATTTCAACTTGTCAAGGACAAAGAGAGGACATGTGAGGGAACTGCCTGACAAGAGGCAGATATTTGTACACCAAGAAATGACATCCTGTACTCCCCTTGTGAATTGAATGCTTAAAATTCAAACTGTCTTGTTCATGAAGGGTATTTAAGGCAAAAAAGAATTTCTGACAAACATCTTTAATAAAACTCATGTCTCCCCTGTTGGCTTATACCTCATTATACTGTAATTCTGGGTCTCAATTTTATACAAATGCATGCAAGTCATAGGTAAATTTTGGTTTTTATAACTGCCTCCTCTTCTATTTCTGTGTACTATGCACCATACTACCATGTGTGTTGCCTGCTGACTACAGTTTTTCCTTGGTATTCATATGAGACTGATGACAATACCCCCTATATATAGCAAAATCTGAATACTCAAGCCCCTTATGTAAATTGGCATAGTATTTGCATATGTACCATGCATATTCTCCAATATATTATAAATCATGTGTAGATTACTCATAATATCTAACACAAAGTAGATGCTATTAAACAGATGTCATTCTGCATTGTTTTTGAAATTATGATATGGATAACAATGGAACATATAGATACAAATGTATTTTTCCAAATTATTTTCAATCAACACTTGGTGGAATTGTAGGATGAATAACTGAGGTGAATAGAGGGCTACCTCTATAATCTAAATGTCTGGGCAATAAAGCTACTATAAAGACTATGACCACAAAGAGATAAACATGAAGGAACCTTACTAGAAGTGGCATAGGCATCTTCTCAATTAGAATTGTTTTCATGTGTGAGTAGGCATTATCATGTACTTTAAAGGAAAAAATATCCCTTAAATGAGACGCACACACTTATCAGTCACTTCCTCTGGTTATATGTGATGGTTATTTCAAATATCAAATTAACTGGATCACTTGGAGCCCAGATGTTTCATCAAATATCTTTGACACTGGGGACAGCATTGTGGTACACAAATGGTATCATTGTTTGTGATAATGGTGTCCTATACTGGGGCCCTGCCTACACTGCTTCCAATCCACCTTCCAATTATGCCGGCAGGGAAAGCAGCAGAAGATGATTCAAGTGCTTGGGCTTCTGCCTTTCATGTGGGTAACCATGATGTAGCCTTGGCTTTTGACTTTGGCCAGGCCTAGACCTGGATGTTACAGTTATTTACTGAATGAACAAGATGGACAATCTTCTCTCTGCCTTTAAATAAATATTTTACAAATTTACTAATATGTGTCTTTCATGATAATTGACAATAAATTTTTAAATGTATCATAATACTGATTATTTAGGCTGAGACTTTTTATTGATCTTGAAAGAGAAGACTTTCCTCCATTTAATATTTTACCTCACAGTTTTATTATTCTGATAAATTTCTTTTTAAAATTTAACTCTTGCCGGAACTGCAGGTCAATAGGCTAATCCTCAGCCTGTGGCGCCAGCACACTGGGTTCTAGTCCCGGTTGGGGCACCAGATTCTGTCCCGGTTGCCCCTCTTCCAGCCCAGCTCTCTGCTGTGGCCCTGGAGTGCAGTGGAGGATGACCCAAGTCCTTGGGCCCTGCACCCCATGGGAAACCAGGAGAAGCACCTGGCTCCTGCCATCAGATCAGCACCATGTGCTGGCTACGGCTGCCATTGGAGGGTGAACCAACAGCAAAAGGAAGACCTTTCTCTCTCTCTCTCTCTCTCTCTCTCTCTCTCTCTCTCACTGTCCTCGCTGCCTGTCAAAAAAAATATTTAACTCTTTATCTTGCTCAACTTTTTAAAAAATTTTAACTGGTATATAAAAGTTTACAGTATCTCAAAATTATTGTGGAATATGGAATTAAAACAATCTTATTTTGCTGTAAATTGTTGAAATTATTAAATATTTTCATAATGCATATTTTTATGATTTTTTGAAACCCTATTAGTTGTAGGGTAATGTGATATTTTAATATATGTATACATCATGCAATGTTTACCAGTGTAAGATATTTTCTGAAATATACATTTCTTTATATTTAAAATATTTAATATAATTTCTTATAGCTAATTGTGTTAGAAAAACATATCATAGCTATTTATAGATACCCTACCATGCAACATCATGTAAGAATATCATATTTCCATTTTCCGACTGTTCTTTGTGTTTTTCTTATTATAATACCATACTATTTAAAAAATCTTAACCTAATTAAAAGTCTAAATGTAAAGCTCTGTGTTCTATTTTGCTTAAATTTTCTCTGGATATTTTGGGTCTTTTGTGGTTCCAACTATTTTCTGTATTAATTATTTCTATTTATATGAGAAATATCATTGTTATTTATATTGACACTACATTGAGCCTGTATATTGCCTTACACAATAATCCCTGATCACATCTTTCCATTTCTATGTGTTTTTTTCAATTCTTTTTGACTGACTGACATTTATATAAATAACTCAAATGGTTCAAGTTATTTAAACTCTGACTTACTGCTCTCCAAGTTGGATATGTTTAATTTCTTTCTAATTTAATTGCTCTAAATAAGACTTTCAGTATTATGCCACATACTATTGCTTAAAGTGACATTCTTGTCTTTTCCATATCTTAAAGAGAAATGGGATAGGGAACAACTATGACAAATGTTGACTTGTTGTGTATGTCCTTTATCTTATGTCCTTCTGTAATTTCTTTGAAGTGTTTTCATTTATAGGTGCTGGATTTTATAAAATGCTTTTTCTGTTCTTATTGGAATGATATGTTTTTTTTCTTCATGGTGAAGGCTCATTAACATGCTTTTGGATTCGATTTGTCGGTATTTTGTATCTGTATCATTCAATGATATTGATGTGTAGTTTCATTGTTGCATTTTTGCTTTAGGATCAGGGTGACGCTGGACTCACAAAATGAGTGTAAGACAATCCTCCTCTGCTTTTTGGAATAACTTAAGAATAGGAATTTGTTTCTCTCTAAAGATCTGGTAGAATTCAACACTGGTATCATCTTGCCCTGGAATTTTCTGTTATAGGAAACTCTTTATTACTGATTTAATATCAATATTCATTATGGTTCTGGGTAGGTATTCCATTTCCTCATGATAAAATCATCATAAAGTATGTGTGTTTGGGATTGTATAATTTCTTCTGTGGTGTTGGCAAATAATTGTTCATGAGATTCTGTAGTGTCACTTGTAATTTGTCCCTTTCAAACACTCCTTTTTTTTCTTCATCTAGCAAGAGGTCAATTTTTTCTTTCTCAAGAAGCAGCTCTCTCTACAGATGTATGATTGTTTCATAGAAAAACTAGGAATTTTTTTTAAAAATTATTGTAACTATTAAGCGTAACTAGTAAGTTTGTAAGATATGAAATCAAGTTACAAATATAAATTGTATACTCATACACAAACCCCAAACTATTAGAAATTGAAACAGCATCAATAATATGAGGGTACTTCAAAAAGTTTGAAAAAAAATAATTAAAATATCTGTTTATTGTAGTCAAAAATATTTGAAATCTATGTATAGTTTTTTCATAGTATGCAATTTCCAGAAGACTTCCTAGTATGCATGCTTTTATTTTATCTTTTTCATAAACATTTTAATTCCATTTTATTAATATTTCAAGAAATGTATTATTTGAAAGATCTGTTGCTCTGCTTTTCATCTACTGCTCTACTCCCCAAAGGGCTGTAATAGTCTGGGCTAGGTCAGGTTGTGGCCTGGAAATCCATGTGGTTCTTCCACATGTTTGGCAGGAACTCAAGTATTTGGATTATCATGTGCTGCCTTTCTAGGCATATAAAGAAGCTAAATTAGAAGTTGAACAGCCAGGATGTGAATTGTTATTCCATTGTGGTTTGCCAGCATCCCGTGTATCAGACCAAGAAAATGAGAAGAAATTAGAAAAAATTAAAAAACAGTGCAGGAGCTATATGGAATACTATCAAACATCCAAACATACAGGTCTTAGCAGTTGCCTGAAGGTGTGTAAAGAGAATGGATTAGAAATCGTATTCAGTAAAATAATTACCAAAACGTCCCCTGTAAGGAGGAAGAAAAGGACATTGAAGAACGGGAAGCATATAATGTACATGGCCAGAAAGTAACTTCACCCTGACACATTGTAGTCAGACTTTGAGCAATAAATCTTAAAGACAATATTCTAAAGTGTTCACAGGAGAAATGCGATTGTTTTCAGAGTTTTTCCAATTAGACTCACAGCTCTCATCGGTAATCCTAAAGGCAAGTAGAGAGTGGAAAAACATAGCCCAAGTCTTAAAAGAAAAAGCTGTCAAGCACTCATTTATGAATAAAAGTGAAATAAAACTTTCATAACAAACAGGAATTTAAAGAATTTGTTACAACCTAGCATTACAAAATATGCTACACACAGAACAGAGACTGTCATCATTATGAAAGAATGTGAAGGCAGAAAATATTCCAGTAAAAAGATAAAGTTATTAAATGGATTAAAAACCAAGACTCATCTATTAGCTTCCTACAAGAAACACACCTCAACAACAAAGATATATGCAGATTGAAAGTTAAAGAATGCAAAGTGGCAGGATATAAAATTAATATGCAAAAATAAATAACCTTTGTATACAGAGATAATGCTATTGCTGAGAAAAACTTCAAACTTCAATTCCACTCATAATCACTACAAAAATCTTAAATATATGGAATAAATTTAACCAAAGATGTCAAGACCATTATGATGAAAATTATAAAACATTAAGGAAACAAATGGAAGATTTTTTGTGTCTTCTGTGTTAATGAATTCAAAGAATTAATATTAAAATTTTGATACTCCCAAAAGCAATTTAGAGATTCAATGTGATCCCAATCAAAATACCAACAGCATTTTTCTCAGATCCAGAAAAACTGATACTAAAATTCAGAAGGAAACACAAGAGACCCCAAACAGCTTAACCAATCTCATACATCAAAAACACAGCCATAGGCATCACAATACCAGATTTCAAGATATACTATAGGGCAGTTATACTAAAAACATCCTGTTACTAGCACAAATATAGAGCTATAGACAAATGGAGCAAAATAGAAACTCAGGGGGCCAGTGCGGTGGCGCACTAGGTTAATCATCTGCCTGCAGCGCCGACATCCCATATGGGTACTGGGTCCTAGTCCCAGCTGCTCCTCTTCTAGTCCAGCTCTCTGCTGTGGCCCAGGAAGGCAGTGGAGAATGGCCCAAGTGCTTGGGCCCTGCACCCATATGAGAGACCAGGAAGAAGTACCTGGTTTCTGGCTTTGGATCAGTGCAGCGCCAGCCGTGGTGGCCATTTTGGGAGTGAACCAATGGAAAGAAGCCCTTTTTATGTGTCTCTCTCACTGTCTATAACTCTACCTGTCAAATAAATAAATAAATATTAAAAAATAGAAACTCAGGACATCAATCTATATATCTATAATTAACTTATCTTTGACAAAGATGCTAAAATCAGTCTCTTCAACAAATGGTGCTAGGAACACTGGATCTCTATCTGCAGAAGTATTAAACCAGAGCCCTACTTTATACCTAACACAAAAATCCACAGGAATGGGTCAAAGACCTAAATCTATTACCTGATACCATCAAATTACTAAAAAAAAAAAAATTAGGAAAATGTACAAGACATTAGCATAGGAAAATACTTCTTGAAAATGACCCTGGAAGCACCTGCAATCAAAGCCAAAATTGACAAATGTGATGTGAAACTAAGAAGCTTCTGCCCTGCCAAAGAAACACTCAGAAAAGTGAAGAGGCAAGTGACAAATTGGAGAAAATATTTCCATATTGTGCAAATGATAATAGATTCTGGATATTAACACTTTAAGAACCCAAGAGAATCAGCAATAACAGAACAAACAATCCAGGTAAGAAATGAGTGAAAACTTAAAAGAATCATTTTTCAATAGAGGAAATTTAAATGGCCAAATGACACATGAAAAAATATTCAGGATCACTAGTCATCAGGGCAATGCTAATCCAAACCACAGTGAGCTTTCACTTCACTCTCTTTAGAATGGCTTTCATACAGCAATAAACAAACAACAATTGCTGGTGTGAATGTGGGGAGAAAGGTCCCCTAATCCACTGTTGCTGGGAATGTGATCTGGTAAAGCCATTATGAACAACAGTAGGAAGATATCTCAGAAAGCTAAATATAGACCTATAATATGACACAGCCATCCAACTCTTGGGAATTTATACAAAGGAAATTAAATCAGAATATGGAACAGTGATCTGTACCCCTCAAATTTATAACTAAGATATTTCCATCAGTTGTAGCCTGGATAAATAAAGTATTGTATATATACCCTATAGAATACTACACAGCAATAAAAAAAATGAAGTCCTTTAATTTGCAAGAAAATGGTTGCAATTGGAAACCATTATATTTAAATTACCAAGTCCCAAAAAACAAATAGTATCTAAAATGTAAAATATGATCATGTGCAATGGACATTTTGAGATTCCATGTCTGTTTACAGCCTTTGTCTTCTTTTGAGGAAAAATTTTTGTTTCCTCATACTATTTGTTGCATCTCTTTATTACTGTAAGGTTAAGTATAAAACAAACTGGAAGCAGATCAATAGATCTTTGTAAAAATTAAGAGTTGTATTAGGACAGAGAGGAGGAAAACGAGTGGGAAGAATCTGTTCATAAATTTGTATATATGAAGTACATAAAATTTGTATGCTTTAAAAGATTTCAAAGAGAGAAACTTCCCTTTGGAGCCTATGGTAAAGTATTTGAAGGAAGTGAACATTCAAAGTTGAATTTACTAAATTAATAAAGTTTTTATAAAGTAACCCCTCCCTGCACACAAAAGGCATCAGAAAGCTAAAGATGCTACATTCCTATAGAATAGAAGACCATCTAACATTTAAGCAAGCCAAACATCTCTTTTTGTAATGGAACACCTTATTGACAGTCTAAGAAAAAAGAAAAAGAAATGAAAATAAGCAATTTTAAAGAATATTTATGGAAAATACTACATAGTAAAAACAGAAAATAAGAAATAAAACATTTCAAACAATCAAAATAACCATTCAAAAATAATAAGACAAGAAGGACAAGAATATCTATATAACTAAACTAGCATTTGAGATACTAATCAGAATTCCAAGTTTCAGAATCTACTGGGATTTTAGTTTTGACTTAAAGAGAGGAAATAAATTGATAGATATTCTAAGTAAAACTTTTTAAGTAACATTTAGTAATAAATTGCTATCTAAAACCTGAATTTTGCTATACACAATAAAAAAAAAAAACACAAAATTCAGTCTGTTGGCATTACCATGGAATAATTTCTAAGTGAAAGATGAAATAAAATTCACTATTTCTGTAATAAGCATTTATAAAAATGTTCAAATGCAAGGAAGAAGAACAGTAATCTATTTTGCCATACCTTCTATATTCACATATGTAACCTCCGTTAATTCTCATTTATTCCTTATTGCAAATGTTTTAATCTCTACTTGGCATGTATTGAGAGACAGCAGTTAAGCAACATTCTCAAGGTTATAGAGCTAGTAAATGTCAAAGCCAGATTTAAATCTAGTTCTCTCTGTGTCCAGTTTTCTTTCCATTTTTCTCCTGAGAAAATCAAACAATCTATTGTACACTGTAAACTAGAGTTCATGGACATTCATGTGTAAATAACTACTTTTTAAAAATTTAACTGAGTTTTGCATGCATTAAATGTGAAAAAATACCAAAACTATATCAAAGAAAGTTTTATAAAAAGTAACATTTTTCATGAAAACCTTTGAAATTTAATTTTATGTAGAATATAAGGGATACAGATAAAAAGAAGAGTGAATTATGGCTTTACATTCTCTTTAGGATAGAGGTAAGAAAATATTAATTCTATAATAACCATGAAAGCAGGACAGAAAACTGACAAATTACAGTTTGTTTTTGTGTTAGAGTTTTTACTGTCCATCACAAAGATGAAGTACCAAAGTATAATAAAATAAAAATGATGAGTTTTTTAGTTCACATGACATCCCAGGCTGATTTCATTTGCAGCATATGATAGAATATGAATGAAACTGGCTAGAAGAGGATAAGAATAAATTAGGTAAAAATTTATTTTTTTTAAAACAAATGTGTTTATTTGAAAGCCATAATGAGAGCAAATGGGAGTGATCTTCCACCTGCTAGTTAACTCCTCAAATGCTTAGCCAGTTTTAGGCTAAGCCAGGAGTTGAAAACTCTAGCCTGATCATCCATATACTGCAGGAATTCAAGTATGTGAACTATCTTTTTTCTTATCTGCATTAGCAGTAATCCCACACTCCTATACCTTTTTTTCTTTTAATGTGGTTCCTTCCTGAACACTCATAAGAAAGATAGGGTACAAGAGCTGAGGTAGACCATTTTGAGGTATAGCCATAGCAAGCCATTTGAAGATTGAGCACAGGAAAGGAAAACTGCTGAAGACTCAAATATCTAAGCCTTACAATGATCTTGAGTCCTCTGTCATCTGCAACTACAAGGAGGGACTGAAAAGATCAACCTTCATTTTAAAAATGTACATAAGTTGAACATCATTTCATTTGATTATTGTCAATAGCCTTTGAGTATTTTCCTGCTGAACTATGGGCTTTTCACTTTTTATTTGTTGCCCTTTTCTTTAGTGATGAATTAAGCTGTTAAGCATACTATAAATTAATTGTATCTATAAACTACATTGAAACAGTTATCTTCGTATTAAAATCGCATTAACATAGGGGGATTCCAAGATGTTGGAACAGGGAAAGGGTATAATGCTCTAGGCTTGGGAAAAATAGGAAAGAATTGGAGGAAGTACATTCTCTGGGGAGAGTTAGAAAACTTCAATGGAAATACTACAGAAGGAAGAGGGATGCCATGCAGACACACAGCCTGAGCATGGACACAACATACAACCCCCACATCTAAGAGCTGGAGAAAATGCCAGCTTTGGAAATTGAGATGAGGTCAGAATGCAGCAGCCTGTGCCACTCGTGACACAACTGGAGGGAGAGCTTGGCATGAGTCTGCTGTGGAGCCTTAAAGGGGACAGAGTACCCACTAACCTAGGATTACTCTGAATCAATCAGAATAAAATCCATGAAATAAAGAAATGTATACATGACATGAACAATAAATTCTCCCGTGAAATTAAGGTTTTGAAGAGAAACCAAAATGAAATATTAGAAATGAAGGATTAAATAGATCAAATAAAATGCAGTGGAACCCCTTAACAACAATGTTGAGACAGAAGAAAGAATATCTAAGCAAGAATACAAATCCTTGTTAATTTTTCAGTCAGGCCAAAAAAAGGAAGACATTATAAAAATTAAAAAGTGTTAAAGCTTTATGGGATACTTTCAAATGCAACATATGAGTCTTAGATGTTCCTGAATCTGTGGAAAGAGACAATAAATTAGAAGGCCTATTCAGTGAAATAATTAACAGAAAATTTCCCTGATTTGGAGAAAGCAAAGGATGTGCAAGTACACAGGGACATAGAACTCCTTTTAGATGTGACCAGAAAATATTTTCATGATGATATATTGTAGTCAAACTTTAAGCAGTAAACCACAAAGAAAATAGTCTAAAATGTGCATGTGAGAAATGCCAGATTACTTTCAGAGGACCTCCAAAAAGCCCCACAACTGAATACTTTTCAGCAGAAACCTTGCAGGCTAGGATTGAAAGACATAGTTCAAACCTTAAAAAAACCTATCAATCCAGAATGTTGTACCCTGCAAAGCTCTCATTTATGAATGAAAGTTAAATAAAGGCCTTCCATAACAAACAGAAATTCAAAGAATCTGTCAGCACAAATCCAGCTTTACAGAAGATGCTTAGGGATGTACTCCACATAGAAGCAAAGATAGCCATAATTATAAAACAATGTGGAAGCAGAAAATTTTCCAGTAAAACTACAAAGGGAATCCAAAGCAAACAACAGGAGTATTTACAAAAAACCAGCAGGGCCAAGTTGTTACTTATTAATAGTAACTGAATGTAAATAGCCTAAGCTCTTCAATTATATGATACAGGCTGGCTGAATGGATTAAAAAACAGGATCCATTTATTTTCTACCTACAAGCTACAAACCTCACTACAAAGATACATGCAGAATGAAAGTAAAATGATGGAAAGTGATATTTCTTGCTAACAGCAAAAAGAGCAGGAATAGCCATCCTATTATCAGAAAAAATATAGACTTTAACACTAAATGCTTACAAAAAATCAAGGGAACTATGTAATGATTGTGGGATCAATTCAACAGAAAGATGTGACTGTCATAAATGTTTTTCCACCCAATGCTAGGGTGCCTAGTGACTTAAATCAAATGTTAGTGCATCTAAATAGACACATACACTCTAATACAATAGTAATCCAGGACTTCAGCAATCAACCTTCAGCAATGGACAGATTACCTAGACAAAAAAAAAAAAAAAAAAAAAAAAAACAGAGCAAATCTAGAATGTGGAGCAAATGGACCTAACTGATACCTAGAGAACCTACAGAACCTTTCTATCCACAGTTGCCAAAGAAATAAAAAAGAATCATTAAGAATTACTACAAAGAGCTTAATGCCAGCAAATTGGAAAATCTAGAAGTAATGTATAGAATCCTGGACACATACAATGTACCGAAAGTATATTAGGTCATGAAGACATGGAAAACCTAAACAAACTAATAACCAAGACAGAGGTTGAATCAATAATAAAGACCCTTCCAATGGAGAAAAACCCAGGACCAGATGGATTGATTCACTGCTGATTTCTCCCAGAGTTTAAAGAAGAACTAAATCCAATTCTAAGATATTCAAAATAATTGAAAGGGAGAGAATCCTCCTGAACTTCTTATATGAGGCTGCATCTCCTTAATTGCTAAACCAGAAAAAGAAACAAATAAGAAAAAGAAATGAATCAGAACTATAGACAAGTATCACTAACAAACATAAACTTAAAAATCTCCAACAAAATACTAGCAAATGAAATCCAAAAACACATCAGAAATGTCTCACATGTACAACCTGGGATTTATCCCTGGTATAAAGCGATGGTTCAACATTTACAAATCAATCAGTGTGAAACATAAAATTAGCAAATTGAAGAATAAGACAGATGATTAGTTCAATAGATGCAGAGAGGACATTTGATAAAGCATAACATCCTTTCATAATGTAATCTTTAAGCAAATTGGGTATAGAAGTAACATTCCTCAACACAAGCAAAGTAACTCATAACAAACCTATGGCCGGCATCCTATTGACTGGGAAAAAGTGGAAGCATGCCCATTAAGATCTGGAACTGTACAAAGATGCCTACTTTCACCATTGTTATACAAAATAATTCTGGAAATTTTTGCCAGAGCCATTAGGCCAGAAGAAGAAATCAAAGGATAAAAATCGGAAAGGAAGAGGTTAAAAAATATCTATTTGCAGATGACATGATTCTATATATATGGGGAACCAAGAGACTCTACTAAGGGACTTTTGGAACTTGTAAAAGAGTTTCGTAAAGTGGTAGGATATGAAATTAATACAAAAACATCAAATCAATAACCTTTGTATATGCAGGTAATGCCGTGGCTGAGAACTACCCAGATAAATCCCATTCACAATAGATAAAAAAAAAAAAGACCTTGGAATAAATTTAATCAATGATATCAGAAACCATTATGATGAAAATTATAAAAATATTACAGACATGAATAGAAGAAAACACAAAGAAAATGGAAAAATCTTCTATGTTCATGGATTGGAAGAATCAATATCATCAAAATATTCATATGATGGGAAGCAATTTATAGATTCAACATGATCATGATCAAAATCCTTCTCAGATCTAGGAAAAATATTAAAATTAACATGATAACAAAAGAGACTCAGAAGATCTTGAGCAATCTTATACAACAAAAACAAAGCCGAAGGCATCAAAATATCAGATTTCAAGATATACTACAGAGCAGTTATGATAAAAAACAGCCTGGTACTGGCACAAACATGGAGCTATAGACCAATGGGAAAAAAAACAGAAACTCTAGGAATCAATCTATACGTATATAATAAATTTATCTTTGACAAATAAGCTAAAATGAATCCCTGGAGCAGGAACAGTCTTTGACAAACAGTGCTGGGAACACTGGATTTCTATCTGCAGAAGTATGAAATAGATCCTTAGCTTACACCTTGCACAAAAATCCACCCAAAATGGATAAAAGTCCTAAATCTATAATCTGATACCATCAAATTACTAGATAAGATTGGAGAAACTCTGCAAGATATTGGCATAGGCAATATCTTGGAAAAGATACCAGAAACATAGGCAATAAAAATACAAAATTGACAAATGAGATTATAACAAGCTGAGTAGTTTCTTCCCTGCCAATGAAACACTCAGCAAAGTGAAGAGGCAACTGACAGAATGGAAGAAACTATTTGAAAACCATGCCACTGATAAAGGATTACTATCGAGAATCTATAATGAGCTCAAGAAAATTAGCAACAAACAATCCAGTCAAGAGATGGGCAAAGGATTTGAAGGGAAATTTTTCAAAAGATGAAATTCAAACAGCCAATTGCCACATGAAAAATGCTCAGGATCACTAGCCATCAGGGAAATGCAAATCAAAACCACATTAAGTTTCACCTTATCCCAGTTAGAATGGCTTTCATACTGAAATCAACAAACAATAAATGCTGGCAAGGATGTGAGGGGGAAAAAAAGCCTCCCTAAATTCAATGTTGTTGGTAATATATCCTGGTTCATCCATTAGGCAAGACAGTATGGAGATAACTCAGACAGCTGAAAATAGATCTACCATAAGACCCAGCAATCTCATTCCTGGGAATTCACTCCAAAATGAAATCAACATAAAAAGAGTTACCCTTAACCTCATATTAATTTCACCTCAATTCATAATAGCTAAGATATTGAATCAACCTTGACATCATCAGCTGATGACTAGATAGAGATTATGCATATGTACTCTATGGATTACTATCAGAGGTTAAACCATTAAATCTAGTCCTTAGCAATAAAATTGATGGAATTAGAAACCATTATATTTTGCGAATAAGCCAGTATCAAAAATACAAATTCCATATATTTTCCCTGATTCTGTGATAACTAATCCAGTACCTAAAATGTAGTGTATAGGAATGAAATGGTTGTTTTCATATTTGATGATCACTTACAGCCCTTGTCTCTACTGTGAGGAACAGTGTTTTCTTCTTCATACTATCTGTTAAACTCATTACTTACTGTAGGGTAAATCTTATGTTTGTAAAGTATTCTAAAAATAACTTATTATAAAAATTAAGAGTGTGAGCAGGAGAGGAAGTAAGAAGAAGGATAAGAGCATGGGTGGGAGAGTCGATAAGGTAGGAAAAATCATTATGTTCCTAAAATATATGTTAAATACATTAAATTTGTATACTTTAAATAACATTTTAAAAAATTTAAGAATCGTTAATGTGAAAAATAAAGTATCAGATGGTAAAATGATAAAGCATATTATTTTATTCCTATTCAACTAGAAAGATTAAAAATACTAATAGGTTTTTTGCAACCTGACAAAGAAATGGATCAACTGGAATCCTCAATTCATGTGCTGAGATGTAAATGAGTTCAATCATTTTAGAAAAATACACAAACATCTTTTGGCAGTTTTTCATAAAATTAAGTATATACACTTTTTGAATTCCCAGCAATTCCACTCCTAAGTTTTGGTGCAGAAGAAGGTATATGTCTTAAAAACTTTATAGAAAATTTTGATTTCCATTACCACATTTAAGGACCATGTAAACCACCTATCTTTACAAGCCAGTAAGACTGGCCACACTGAAGATAATCAGGAACCATTAAATCCCTAGATAGGCAGAGCCAGGGATCATAGCTTACCATGGAGGGGACTCAAGTGTAGGATCCACTGTGAGAACCAGTGGTAGGTTAGGAAATCCTGAACTGTAATTGAACAAATCAAATCAGAGTTTAAATGATATTTTTCTTTTTTTAAACTTTTATTTAATGAATATAAATTTCCAAAATACAGCTTATGGATTACAATGGCTTTTTCCCCTCCATAACGTCCCTCCCACCCGCAACCCTCCCCTCTCCGGCTTCCTCTCCCTTTCCATTCACATCAAGATTCATTTCAATTATCTTTATATACAGAAGATCAATTTAGCATATATTAAATAAAGATTTCAAGAGATTGCACCCACACAGAAATACAAGGTGTAAAGTACTGTTTGAGTACTAGTTATAGCATTAATTCACAACGTACAGGACATTTAGGACAGAGATCCTACATGAGAAGTAAGTGCACAGTGAATCCTGTTGTTGACTTAACAAATTGACACTCTTGTTTATGGCGTCAGTAATCACCCTAGGCTCTTGTCATGAGTTTCCAATGCTATGGAAGCCTTTTGAGTTTGCTGACTCTGGTTTTATTTAGAAAAGGTCACAGTCAAAGTGGAAGTTACTCCTCCCTTCAGAGAAAGGCATCTCCTTCTTTGATGACCTGTTCTTTCCACAGGGATCTCACTCACAGAGATCTTTCATATAGGTTATTTTTTTTGCCACAGTGTCTTGGCTTTCTATGCCTAAAATACTCTCATGGGGTTTTCAGCCAAATCCACATGACTTAAGTGCTGATTCTGAGGCCAGAGTGCTGTTTAGGACATCTGCCATTCTATGAGTCTGCGGTGTATCCTGCTTCCCATGTTGGATCGTTCTCTCCCTTTTTTATTATATCAGTCAGTATTTGCAGACACTAGTCTTGTTTGTGTGATCCCTTTGATTCTTAGTCCTATAATTATGGTCAACTGTGAACAGAAATTGATCACTTGGACTAGTGGGATGGCCTTGGTACATGCCACCTTGATGGAATTGAATTGGAATCCCTTGGCACGCTTCTAACACTACCGTTTGGGCCAAGTCAGATTGAGCATATCCCAAATTGTACATCTCCTCCCTCTCTTATCCCCACTCTTATATTTAACAGGGGTCACTTTTCAGTTAAATTTAAACACCTAAGAATATTTGTGTGTTAATTACCGAATTCAACCAATAGTATTAAGTAGAACAAAAATACTAAAAGAGATAAAGTATTAAGTTGTTCCTTAACAGTCAGGGCAAGGGCTGATCAAGTCACTGTTTCTCATAGTGTCCATTTCACTACTCTAACTCTGCCTGTCAATAAAAACATATTACCTGCTGGCATGTTATAGTAGCCTAAATGAACACCAGAATGGGAAATATTCAGTTCTTTTCCTCTCTCGATATACTATTCCATGTAAAAGATTAGGGAACTGAGAAATTCTTTTAATGTTCACAATAAGAAGACATTGGCACAATAAAAGACTGAAATTGAATTGTAGGGCTATATAAAGATTCCCAATCACACAAGCCTTATCACTATATGAGTAAAGCCATATATACAAATCATTGCTCTCAGCTAATTCAGCATGTCCAACTATCAGTGGAAAATTACAAGGAATATTAAAAGGGAAAAATAGAACAATTTGAAGAGACAGATGCAAGCATCAGACTCCAAAATGGCAAGAATGTTAGGCTTAAAATAACAGTGATTTAAAACATCTGTGAATGGCATTCTAAATCTTCTATTGCATAAAGCAGAAAACTTACAAGAACAGATTGGAAAGGTAAACAGAGAAGGAGATTCTAAAAACAAACCAGAGAAAAATTCTAAATGAAAAATGCGGTAACAGAAATAAAAAATATCCTTGATAGGCATACTAGTTGACTGGTTATGACTAAGAAAATAATGTCTGGGTTTGTGGATTTCTCAAAATAAACCTCAATACTGAAAAGTCAAGAGAAGAAAGACTGAAAAAAATGTCCAAGAATTCAGGAATAACAAAAGATCTAACTTAGATACCAGATGAAGAAAGAAGAAAAGCAATATATAAAATATGAAACAATGATGATTGAGAATTGCTCTATTAATGATGTAAATTAATCTCAGAAACCCAACCACAGATCCCCAAATTTCAAAGAACACCAAACAGACAAATGCCAAATACTTTAATTAAGCTTACTGTATTCAAACCACAAAGTCAAACATAAAATATCTTCTAGTGGGCATTTAGTCTACTATTTCAAGATTGCACATCAGAGTACCTAGGTTCTATTCCTGCTTTGGCTCTTGATTCCAGCTTCCTGTCATCACAGACCTTGTAAGGCCGAGGTAATGGCTCAGTGTAAAAGTCTCTGCCACCCAGAGACAAGAAATGGACTGTTCTCAGCTTCCAGCTTTGGCCATAGTCCAGCTATGACCATTCCGGGCATTTGGAAAGTGATACAGAAGTTAAATGCATTTTCTTCCTCCTTCCCTCCCCACCTATGCTTCCTGTCTTCCATTCTCTCTCCTCAAGTAGTAAAAAATTCTACAAAAGAAAATACCCTGAATGAAATCAAAGTGGAATATGGCTGAAAACTATGACTTCTTAGAAACAATGCTCTCTGATATTGGGGTGAAAGTTTTAAAATAGAAAAATAAGAAAAAAACCTAATTGTGTACTTTTGAAGATACTGTTTCTAGTACAGCTACTTTGGAAGATGTGTTAAACAAAGGAGTTCTTTAGAAACATGGGAAAAATGTTGCCAAAAACTCAGATTTTAAGAAAAGGAAAACATTACAAAGGAATAAATGAAAATAAATATTCTTATTCTAGATTAACCTGAGAGATTAACAATTGGTTAAAAATAATAACATGTGAAATGTATTATTATTTTATATCATATGAATGTATTTGCATATTTATACATGCATGATGTTAATGATAATAAAAACAAAGGTAGGAATTAGGATTATTTTCTTTAAAGTACTAGCAGAACCTGTTTTGCATGAAAGAAACAATGAAAGAGGGAGACAAAAGGGAACAAAGAATAAAGATTAAGGGCCAGGGCTGTGGTACAGCAGATTAAAGCTTCGGCCTGAAGCACCGGCATCCCTTATGGGTGCCAGTTTGAGTCCTGGCTGCTCCACTTCTCATCCAGATCTCTGCTATGGCCTGGGAAAGCAGCAGAAAATGGCCCAAGTCCTTGGACCTATGCATCTGTATGGGAGACTGGAAGGAAGCACCTGGGTCCTGGCTTCGGATCAGCCAGCTCAGTCCTTTGCAACCATCTGGGGAGTGAACCAGCGGATGGAAGATCTCTCTCTCTCTCTCTCTCTCTACCTCTCTGTGTAATTCTGTCAAAGAAACAAAATAAATCTTTAATAAAAAAACAAAAGATAATAAAGATTTAACTGATTGGTGACTGAACAGTAGTGGAGGGGAAATCAAATGGTTTTCCATGTCTCAAGCTGGACTGATAGAGTGAACTCCCTCCTCTTATTCAGGTGCTGTGTTAAGAAAAGACTTAGGGGCTGAGAGACTACATTCTTATAATAAGAATTATCTGCTGTGTTATGTTATTGTCCTAGAACTGAAAGAAATCTGGAACAAGTGAACTTAACTATTTGTTAGATACTTATGTAATCTCTTGAATAAAACAAAATAATTATAATAAATTTGGAAGAGCATAGAAAACATTGATCTCTATTAGTTGCATTTTACTATAAATAACATACAAATATGGTTGTTTTAACTAATTGCCTACAATTTGAAATAATACATGTAATTATATGTTTTATTGGCAAACTATATTTTCAGAATTAGATGAAAAATGATGAAGTGGTATTATCAAGTACTTATATAGAAAAATATATTTCTCCTACCAAAAGGAAAAGGTCTGTATGACTATGAAAATAAAAATGTTTCCCCTCCACTTCTAGATGTCTCAGAAACATTGACATTTCAGTGTCCTCAGATTTTATTACTACCTATTTTACTTTAATTTTTCCACCAAGAATCTCCAAGATTCAATGAAGATCCAATTCATTCCCAACCTAAGAGTCTCATACAACCTGTTTTTGAGACAAAAACTTCAGAAAAATTTTATAAAGTTTAATCCATGAATATAGTGGCACTCAGAATCAGGAAATATTCAGAAAAGTCTACTCTAAAATGGGGACAGACAGAAGTACACAGGAAGTTATGTGGAAAAGAAGCTTGACTGATCCTAACTCAGCATCTATCTTGCCTGGGCATAAATAACGAACCATTTGTCATATATGGACAATGTCTGAGTAATTGTCATCCTGTGATTTAAGACTTAGCAATGTACTACAAGAATATACTACTGTATATGCAGTTTCTTTTACAATAAATTAGGTTATACATTTTATGTCGAAGTTCTTAACAATTCTGTGCCAGAACTAATAAATATCTCAAAGTCTATTCTAGACAATGTACAGAAGAACCAATTCATAAAGGGCTGACCTTTATCAAGATCCTTTGATTATATAGTAATGATTATGAAATCTGAAAACACATCAGCCTATAGTTATAAACATGCATCTTGTAAAAATATGACACTAATATTATAAACTATTGACAAATCCCATGATGTCTAGAGGTCTTTAATTTTTTTTCTTGGATTGCTTAAATTCATAGTACTCTAGATCAGAAGAAGGAAAACATTTATACACTCTGAGAGTTTCTTAAGTGAGCTGGATCTATTAACAGTAAACTAGAGAAACTGTAAGAAAAAGTAAAAAGCATAATATTTCTCCAAGAAAGTAAAATAATCATCTGTTTTACAATTGAGATTTTTGAATTTTGGAATACATGAAAGAAAGCATGTAGAATATGTGTGCTTTTTAATAGGTGAGTGCTTTCCTCATTTTATTCTTCACCCTGTATAGGTGCACTGTACATCTGTATCTATTTCCCAAAAGCATTCTTAACAATCCAAATATTTTTCAAGGGTATTCATTCTTCACTTTCATCATCACAGATCGTTGTGGAAATTGGTTTTATTGAGAGTAGAGTAGTGCATAGCTTCTATGAGACAGTTGAAAACTGCTATGAGCAAGAATAAAATTGCAAGTCCTGAGAACACTGTTGTCCTCATGGGTTTTCTCTGTAGCATTTAGACTGAACCCATACCACCTAATGTAATCCTATGTGGTACTTCTCTGAATTATGACTCATAATATTAGAAAGCACACTAATACAACTCTAATAGATTGACAAATTCGGAGACAAATGTTCACTTTGTGTGGCAGACATACAGAGTGACAGTAGATCAAGTAAGAAGGAAAAGAGTGGCTCTTAGGATTACTAGGTTATGAAGAAATGTTCATGGTAGATTTGGGATATGACTGCGATAAGCTGAAAGAACTGTGGGACACGAGATTGTTAAGAACAGGATGAGCACAACCTCAGGGAGCGTACATGCATAGCAAATCTGTGGGATGATAGAGAGGTCACCACGGCCAACAATGGAAACTGTATGCTATGAGGAAAGAAAGTCTACCTAAGTAAGAACATAAAGGAGAACAGCTTTAGGGCTTGCTATAACAAAATCAGTTGCCATCATTTATGGGTGCCAGTTAAAGCTCCGGATACTCCACTCTGGGAGTGAACTGATAGATGGAACATTCTCTATCTCACTTACTCACTCTCTCCACTCCTCCTTCTCCCTCTGTACTTCTGCCTTTCAAATAAATAATAAATCTTTAAAAAATAAGCTATCATATTAAAACTCGTGAATATTTTTACTATCCTATTTGCTCTTGAAAAAGATAAAAATAAAAATTATTTAGAGAGCTCAGAAGATGCAGTTTCTAAGTATAAATGTTGCTGTTATTTTTCTTAATAACTTTATGTTTGATCAAAAAGTGAATGATTATAGTTTTGTCTGAACTAAAAATAATTCCATCTCATTCATTAATGAGAAGGGCTGGTCAGGAGAATGACTGGCAACAGGGTTTGGGAATCTGATATAAAGGAGTCAAATGAAGGGAGGGGAAACTAGGATACTTAGAAGTAACATACAACATGAGACACATTTACTCATGGCTGTTGTGGCCATTTGTAGAGTGAACCAGCAAATAGAAAGTGGTTCTCTGTTATTCTGCCTGTCAAATAAGTAAGTACATCTTATAAAGGTAAAGTATATAAAATGTACATGAGTTTTTAAATCAAATTATGAATATAGTGAAAGATGACTTAATATGTGTACATTAAATTCCTACTGGTAATCAAATCATAATGTAAAAGATGATATAATATTTATGACAATTTATCTATGGCTCAGCAAACTAGGAGCAATAGGAATGAAACCTAAAGTGACAATTTTGAGTACTTTAAAGTGGCTCAACCAGAGCAGAAAGGTCTGAGTGATATCTATCCTGGTTTGATATTGGATTCTCCCTTTACCAGATTGGACTTCATTTTAGCAGTTGCTGCCTGGTGCCCTAAAACTTTCCAAAAGTTTTTTTTTGTTCTGAAGGTCTTTCCTACTAAAGCTTTAACAATAAATCTAAATATATCTTTAAGTCCCCACTTTTTAGTACATAGGCATGCATAAGTGGAGGAAACCTAGAGAACAGAACTTTCTGTCACATAGTCTGCACATGCACAGATGAAGGAAAATCCCATAGAACCAAGGAAACCAGGACATCACCAGTATTCCAGAACCTACTCAGAAGTAAGAAGTTCATTGAACAAGGAAGTCCAGAATTACAATTCCTTTTTACCATGCTGCTCTGTTTCCAAGTCCATCTTAACACAACATGCTCATCTGCATTACTGCATACAAGATTACTCCTCTCTAATCTATAAAAATTATCCCCAGACCCCCAATCCAGGAGGCAGATTTGAGTTATACCCTCCTTGCTCAGCAGTAGGAAAGCCTTCTGCTTCTCACAGACTGGCATTGCAGATGTATTAAGAAGCAATGCCAATGAATCCACATCATTTTATAATAGGTTAAGAAACAGAAGTAGATCTCCAATAAAGAATATAAAAATAATGTAAAATTAACAAAAAATCAATCTGCTTGGTTATCACCATGATTTTAGCCAGTACTCCTTTCTCAGATTGATGACTCCTATTGTCAAATCCTTCTAACCACCACCTTTGTATGAAGTATGATCCACACCTGCATAGAATTTATATCATCAAATACATGGGGTCGATGTGTCTACAGTCAAGCACATTTAGTTCTAAAACCATCTGGAGTATAAGCTGTTTCCATATGAAGGAAATTCCAAATGGATAATGAAAATAAATATGTTAATTTTGGTATAAAACTTTCTGAAATTTATATGTAGCTTTTCTAGGATGTGTTTTCCATGAGTATTTTGAAAACCCCTCATATTCATGAATTTCAGTTTATGCAACAAAATAAGCATCATTTATTTATATTTTCCATGAGCTATTTGAAGTACCATCATTGTTCCTAATTTGCTTTGCTTGCTTCAAATAGAGGAATAGTCTAGCTATTAATGCTTCTAGCTATAAGGAGTTAAAAACAAGTAGTAAGTAGAAAAACAAACCTTGTTTCTTAAGAGTATACACAAGGGCTATAAACAATAATCAATTCTCAAAATATCAATTTATTGAGTTCTTTATTTAGTGGATGGTTAAGCTTGTTATGAAGAAATTGAAAACATATCGTTGTAAAAATTAAAAGAAAAAGAAGAAAAGGAGGGAGGGGGAGGGGAGAGTGGGAACCATCATTATGATCCTAAAATTATATATATTAAATACATGAAATTTGTTCCCTTTTTATAAATAAAAAAGAAAACATACAGAAACAAATAGAAATCAGGAAAAACATAGTGAGTTTGGAGTTCTACTTCACAATGACTCTAACTTTCACAATGACTCTAACTTTGGGTTTATATGAAGGAGCATTGGAGAAAAGGCTAAGCTGTAGTTACAAAGAGACCCCCCAAGACACACTAGATTAAATAACACTGAAGCTTATTTCTTTTAAGTGCAGTCTAAAGGGATATAAGCTGTCTAGACTTCCAGACTTGTTCATTCAGATACTAAACAGCTTTCCTATTGTTGTTTCACTATCCCATAGAGTGTTGTCCTCTGTTAAAAGGAATGGGATGCCGAGATTCTCACATTCAAGCTCAAACGAAGGAAAAAGCATAGTGTGAGCAGGGAGTGTTATATATGCTTTTTGAAATTTGTTTTTGAGGCTTTGACTATGATCAGTGTTTATCAAGTGGCATGTTACTCCAGAGAGGAGATGTCCCTGCTTATAGGAAATAAATTCAGTAAAGATATGATAAATCTTTCCTTGTTAAAAAAAGGCAATTTAAGGTAGAATGTCCATGATATTTTTTAAGTGAGTGATAAACATTATGTCAAGCTGCTGAGATTTGGTGTTGATTTGTACAGTAGTTAATGACTTTAAACTTCAGTAATGTTTTCTTGACTAAGGTGTATGGAGTTCTCTTGCCAAAAATGCTAACCTTTTCCCTATAATTTTTAAAAGATGTATTTATTTGTTTAAAAAGCTGTCAACTAAAACAAAGGGAGAGAGAGAGAGAAATCTCCTATCTGCTGGTTCACTACCCAAATAGGGACAATGGCTGGGGTAGGCCATATCAAAACTAGAAGCCAGGAACTCAATCCAGAACTCCACGTTGGAATTCATTCCCATGTTCTTTTGCTTTCCCCAGCACATTAGTGAGAAACTGAGTCAGAAGTAGATCAGTCATGCTTATTACAGCTCAATTAATAATAGCTATGATATGGAATCAACCAAGATACCCATTAGTTGATGATGGGATAAGGAAAAATGTGGTGGGTGTACATATAAGCACACTATAGAATGTTACTCAATAACAACAAAGAGTGAAATCCTGTCTTTCTCAACAAAATAGATGCAACTGGAAGCCATTATACTTGGTGTAACAAGCCAGTCTCAAAAAGACATACAGTATATTTTCACTGATCTTTAATAATAATAGAGTACAAATATGTAATATATGAGTGACATTGACATTTTGAGAACTGATAATTGCTTAACCCCTGTCTCTACTATTGAGGAATAATGTTTTCTTAGTATACTAATTTCTTAGTATTCTAATTCTTAGTATTTGTTGAATTTCTTACTTAATGGAGGGTTAATATTATGAGTATAAAATAAACTGAAGAATGTCATTGTAATAATTAAAAAAAACAGAATAAGAAAGAAAAGAAGAAGTTGGGTGGGAGTGTTTCTGGAATGGAGGAGAGTGTAGAAAATATCCCTATATTCCTAAATTTGTACATATGAAAAACATGGAATTTGTTCACCTTATTTAAATAAAATTGAGAAAAAAATGACATAAATTACCTAATTTCAGAAATATTGAATAAAAAAAGCAGAAGGAAAGGGGAATTGGGTAAAAGAGAGGAGATATAATATGAACTTACAGCCAAAATGAATTCATTCAAGAAGAAATATAAACTCATAGAGTTGACGAACTGCTGCCATGTACACAGAACATACAAGTAGCAGGAGGACAAGACCTTAGTTACAGGCTGGGTTTATATAGCACAAGCTAGGTAAGGGCCATGGGGTGGGGTGCAGCTGAGTTAACGTTTTAACGTTGAATTCTCAAACTTCCTCTCTTCTGGAGAACATTTCAATGTTACTTAGCTTCAATGAGGATTACAAATAAAATAAATAGAAATACCACAATATATAGCTTTAGAATTGCTATAAATACTTTAGACTTTACAATTTACTGTTAAAATTCTTGTAATTTTCATCTCAAAACTGTTTCAAATACATAACAAAATGAATCAGTGAGCTGTTGATTCACATTGTAGTATTCAACAGAAAATTAGCAATTATATGAATACAAGTTTTTCTAAAATATATATATTTTCCTGAAGAAAGCACAAATTATTATTCTGTTTTCTCTTATATTTACATAAATGTATTTAAGTGCACATGTATATCTTCATTAGAAATTTTAATTAACCTTTATTTATATGCTAAAATAGTCTCATTTTAATTTGAATGAAAATATGATGAATGATTAATCATTTTCCTTTCCTGTTATAAATTACCCAGCAAGAAGCATTTGCAATACAGAAAAATCAATGTATTTTATAATTTTCTGGTATACTTTGTATTTTGTTTGTTATCCAAATATTTTCAACGCCAGCAAATGAAATAGGATAGAGTTAACTTTTTTTTTTTAGACAGGCAGATGGACAGTGAAGGGAGTCAGAGAGAAAGGTCTTCCTTTGCCGTTGGTTTACCCTCCAATGGCCACCACAGTCGGCGTGCTGTGGCCGTCACACTGCACTGATCTGAAGGCAGGTGCTTCTCCTGGTCTCCCACGGGGTACAGGGCCCAAGCACTTGGGCCATCCTCCACTGCACTCCCAGGCCACAGCAGAGAGCTGGCCTGGAAGAGAGGCAACAGGGACAGAATCTGGCACCCTGACCGAGACTAGAACCCAGTGTACTGGCACTGCAGGCGAAGGATTACGCTATTGAGCTGTGGTGCTGGCTACATATTTTTAAGTTTAATATTTTGGGCCGACCAAATTGTGCTAACTTCTATAATTTGGTTTAATCAGAATTTCAATACTATATTAGAATTTTTCTAAACATTACTCTAATATCAAATCAGTCAGTAGATGTAAATGTTTAGTAGGATAATTATTACTTTTATTATAGAGCCTAGATCAAAATATGTTCCCTAAACATAATTCCTCCACCCCATTAAAGAGGAAGTTTCTGTTGATTTTCACATGTTCAGAGTTAAGTTTTGATGAAATGTTTTGCTATTGCTTACTGCCAAACTCAGTATTAGTATTTATTTCTCCCTAATTACTCAACAGCAGCAAGACTCCAACAAAACAGGGATAAAGTGTTCTTTAATGTAATTCAAAACTGAATGTTGGAATATTGGCTTTTTTTTTGGGTGGGGGGATTCCATATGAATTGTACAATTTTTTTTCTAATACTGTAAAGAATACCATTGCTATTTTTATAGGTGTTTCATTGAATCTGTATATTGCTTTAGGTAGTATGGACAATTAATTGTTGGTTCTTCCAATCCATGAACAAGGGATGTCATTTTTTGTCCTTGATGCATTCTTTCACAAATGTTTTATGATTTTCATTGTAGAGATCTTCCACTTATTTGGTTAAATGTATTCCAAAATATTTGATTTTTTTTTGTGAATGTTATGACTGGGATTTCCTTTTTGATTTCTCTTTTTGATAAGTTCATCATCTGCATATAAAAATCTATGTTTTGTGTTTATTGTGTAATACACAACTTTATTTATTTTTTATATATATAAAGCTTTTATTTAAAGAATATAAATTTCCAAAGTACAGCTTATGGATTACAATGGCTCCCCCCCACACAACTTCCCTCCCTCCCGCTACCCTCCCCTTTCCCGCTCCCTCTCCCCTTCATTTCACATCAAGATTCATTTTCAATTCTCTTTATACACAGAAGATCAGTTTAGTACATATTACGTAAAGATTTCAACAGTTTGCCCTCACATAGAGACACAAAGTGAAATTATTGTTGGAGTACTAGTTATAGTATTAATTCACAATGTACAGCACATTAAGGACAGAGATCCTACATGATTTTTTTTAAAGAATTGATTAATTATCTATGCAATTTCCAGTTTAACACCAAGATTTTTTAATCATTTTCAATTATCTTTATATACAGAAGATCGATTCAATATATACTATGTAAAGATTTCATCAGTTTGCACCCACACAGAAACACAGTGTAAAAATACACAACTTTAATGAATTGGTTTATCAGTTCTAATAGTTTTCTGGTGGAGTCTTTATGTTTTTCCATGTACAACATCATGTGATCTGCAAACATTAAATTTTGACTTCCTCACTTCCAATTTTGATGCTTTTCAGAGGTAATACAATAGATATCTTCAAAGTTTCCTAAAAGATATAGTAATTAAAATAGCATGATACTGTAATAAAAACCAACACATACATCAGTAGAACAGAATATAGAGTGCAAAATTTCATCAATGTACACACAGACAACAGATTTTTGCAAAAGTGACCAAAATACATTATGTACAAATCATAATCTCTTCAATAATGGTACTCGCCAAACTGCATGTACATATGTAGAAGAATTAAATTAGATCTCTACCCCTCACCATGTACAACAATCAAGTAAAGACTTGAGACTGTGAAGTTCCTTGAAGAAAATATAGGGGAGACACTTTAAGACATTGGTGTAGATGATCTCTTGAATGAGACGTTAAAAGCCTAGGCAACAATAGTAAAACTAGGTAAGGAGATTATATCAAACTCAGAAGATTCTTCACATCATAAGAAAGAATAGGTAAAGTGAATATCCAGCAGACAGAATGGCAACAAATATTTTCAAAGTGCTTATCCAACAAATGATTAATATTCAGATATATCAGCAACCACAAAATAAAAACAAAACCAATAATGAAAAAGAACCTCTAGTTAAGAGCAAAAATTCTCTTCTCAGATTTTTTGAAAATGTTTTTAGAAACTCACCCTAAAACTCATATGTAATCACAAGACACCCTGGATAGCTAAAACAATCCTAAATAATAAAAATAAATCTTGATGAATCAAAAGACCATATTTCAAGACATATTACAAGGCAGTTATAATCAAAACAGACCAGTACTGGCACAAAAAATAGATACGTGGACCAATATAATTAACCTAAAATTCTACAACCCAGTGATTTTTATTTTTGACAGGCAGAGTTAGACAGTGACAGAAAGAGAGACAGAAAGAAAGGTCTTGCTTTTCCATTGGTGCGCTCCCCAAGTGGCCACTATGGCTGGTGTGCTTCAGATGGTGTGCTGTGCCCATTGGAAGCCAGGAGCTATGTGCTTCCTCCTGGTCTCCCATCCCGGGTGCCAGCACCGCAGGTGGAGGATTAGCCTAAGAGCCGCACTGCTGGCCCCACCAATTTTTAACAAATGAACAATCCTTTCCTGGAGAAAGGCAAGTCTCTTCAATAAATAGTGTTGGGAAAATTGGACCTCCAAATGTAGAAGCATGAAAAAAAGACCCATAATTTATACCCTATACAACATCAAGTCACAATGAATCAGGGATCTAAATCTAAGATCTCAAGCCATCAAATTACTAGAGGAAGATGTAAGGAAGCACTACAAGAAATTACTGTAGATAAAGAATTCTAGGATAAAATTCTAGAAGCACAAGCAATAAAGGTAAAAATAGATAAATGGGTTTGCATCAAACTAAGAAGTTTCAGCACTGCAAAAGAAACACTCAATGAAATGAAGAATCAGCTGACAGAATGGAAGAAAATATTTGCATACTATGCTTTTAATAATGGATTAAAATACAGCCATTGTAATCCATAAGCTGTACTTTGGAAATTTATATTCTTTAAATAAAAGCTTTATTAAAAAAAAAAGTAACATTTCTGAGTTTATGCTCCAATATATTTACATTACCCTATGTATACTACAGTGTTTTTATGTAAAAACTTTAATGTCTCTTTGTTTGGATTGGAATCACTGTTAATAGCTAATGTACATTCAAAATAATGCACAACTCTGTCTGACATCCTTTTTTATTTCAGCCTTTCTCTATGTGTCAAGTCATGTTAATCCAACTAAGTTGTTATTTACAGCCTATAAAATAAACTCTGAAAAACAATGGCAAAAAAAAAAAAATACAGGATTATAAGGAGCTCTAGAAACTCAAAAATAACAATACAAACAATCAAGGTAAGAAATGGACAAAGGAGGAGCCAGCGTTGTGGTATAGTGGATTAAATCCTTGGCCTGCAGTGCCAGCTCCACATATGGACACCAGTGTGAGTCCCAGCTGCTTCATTTTCAATCCAGATCCCTGTTAATGCACCTGGGAAAGCAGCAGAGGCTGACCTAAGTCTTTGAGCCTCTGCAACCAGATAGCATGCCCAGAGGAAGCTCCTGGCTCCTGGGCTTCAGATCCTCTCAGCTCCAGCTGTTGTGACCAATTGGAGAGTGAACCAGCAGATGAAACACTCTTTTTTTCTCTCTGGATCACTCTCTCTCTCTCTCTCTCTCTCTCTCTCTCTCTCTCTCTTTCTCTCTGTAATCTAATAAATAAATAGATAAATAAATAAAATAAATTTTTTAAAAAGACATGAACAAAGGAATATAAAGAAATTTTCAATGTGTGGAGTTAAAAATGGTCTAAACATCTGAAAGAATGTTTAGGATCACTAGCCATCAGGGAAAAGCAAGTAAAACCCACAGCCAGTCCCAAAAACATGTTTTCCCTGCTCTATAGTAACTAATATAGTACAAAAAAATTTAATTTGTAGGAGTGAAATTGGCATTTTGAGATTCAATGAATTTTACAGCCCTTGTCTCTACTGTTGAGGAACAGTATTTTTTTCTTCTTCTTCTTCTTGTCATTTGTTGAACTCTTTTACTTTGTATTGGGAATATCTGATGAGTATAAAGTAAACTGAAAGAAGATCATTGTAAAAACCAAGAGGGAGGCCGGCGCCATGGCTCACTAGGCTAATCCTCCGCCTTGCGGTGCTGGCACACCTGGTTCTAGTCCCAGTCAGGGCGCAGGATTCTGTCCCTGTTGCCCCTCTTCCAGGCCAGCTCTCTGCTACGGCCAGGGGGTTCAGTGGAGGATGGCCCAAGTGCACCCCATTGGAGACCAGGATAATCATCTGGCTCCTGCCATCGGATCAGCGCGGTGCACCAGCCGCAGGGCGCCGAACGCGGTGGCCATTAGCGGGTGAACCAATGGCAAAGGAAGACCTTCCTCTCTGTCTCTCTCTCTCACTGTCCACTCTGCCTGTCAAAAAATAAATAAATAAATAAAACAAAACAAAAACCAAGAGGGAATAAGAAAGGAAGGATGGGAAATGGTTGGACATGGGTAGAAGGGTGGGAATTATTATTATGTTCCTAAACCTACATATATGAAACACATAAATTAATCTACCTTAAATTAAAAGAAAAATTCAAAACAAACCACAATGAGATTTCACCTAACCCCAGTCAGAATGGCCATCATCCCAAAATCAAAAAAAAAAAAAAAAATCAAATGCTGTGAGGTTGTAGAAAAAATGTTACACAAATACACTGTGGGTGGAAAGTAAACTAGTATGGCCATTATTGATGATGGTGTGGAGATTCCTCAGAAATCTGAACACAGGTATAACATATGACCCAACCATTCCACTTCTGGGAATTTATACAAAGGAAATGGAATCAGCACATCAACAAATTATCTGTACCCTGATGTGTATTGCAGCACAAGTCACAATAGCTAAGATACAGATTCAATACAGATGTCCATTAAAAGATGAAGAGAAAGAAAAATTGTGGTATGTATACGATGGAATACCACTCATCCATAAAAAGAATGAAATCCAGCTTTTCACAACAGTGGATGCAACTTGCGACCTCATGCTTATTGATATAAACCAATATTGAAATAAACAAATGTGTTTTCCGGCAAAGGAAGATCTTTCTCTCTGTCTCTCTCTCTCACTGTCCACTCTGCCTGTCAAAAATAAAAAACAAAAAACAAAAAAACAAAAAACAAAAAACAAAAATCAAATATTTGATTTGTAGTAACTAATATACGGAGTACAAAAAATGTAATGCATATGACTTAAATTGACTTTTGAGATCTGATTATTTTTTATAGCTTTTTTCTACAGTCTTGAAGAATAGTGGTTTTTCTATTTAATAGTTGTATAAATCTTTATTTAGTGGACATGTAAGATTTTAATTATCTGAAAGTATTTAATCACAAAATTAGAAGAAAAACAAGAAAAAGGAGGAGAGAAGGTAGTGTGGGGATTATTACTAAGTTCTTATAACTTGTATGAAATACATGAAATGTGTTCCCTTTATATCAATAAAAATTAAAAAGGAAAAATGCAATTTAGAGAAAAGATCAATACTGTAATCCATTCCTAAAACTTTCCACAAATAGAATTCCATGTGTAAAGTCCAAAATAAAAATAAAGAAAATAGCAAATGAGCCTGATTAGACAATTATCAAAAGAAGAAATGTAAATTCCCAAAAAATCCATGAAATAAATTCTCAGTATCACTAGGCATTAGGGAAATGCAAATCAAAACCACAATGTTATATTATCCCATCAGAATAGCTATTGTCCAGAAGACAGAATATAACAAATGCTGGCAAGGATGTGGAGAAAAGTGAACTCCACATTGTTGGTAGAAACACAAAGCAGTACAACCACTATGGAAAACAGTATGAATATGTCTTAAGAAAAATTAATAGACTTGCCACATGAGCCAGCAATCCCATTACTGGAACAAATTCAAAAGACATGGATACCACGTGAGCCAGCAATCCCATTACTGGAAGAAACTCAAAAGACATGGACACACTATGTCAAAGAGATATCTGTACTGTACCCTATGTTGTATGTATGTACTGCATGCCTATAACAGCACTGTTCACAGTAACTAAAATATGAAATCAAATATGATGCTCATCATCAGATGAATGCATAAAGAAACTGGCATACATACATACACACACACAATGGAATATTATTCAGCTATAATAAAGAATGAAATTCTACAATTTACATCAAAATGGATACAACTAGAGGGCTTAATTTTCCTTGACATAAGCCAAACACACAAATAATGGATATTTCCCCTTGCATTTGGGTGCTTACATTTAACACAATAGAAAGCAACAAAAATAAAATGAACACATGCATCAGTATTGCTGTAATTATAGTTTATAGTTAGGAATGATCTACAAATATAGTTGTAATCATCTGTGATTTTAAAATTTATTCTACATGAATGAAATTGACGTCTTTTCATTTGAGTATTGTTTAAAACATTTGCCTATATTCATGTTGTACTACGTTCTTATATTATTTTACTTGTGAAACTCTTCATGTAGTCAAGCATTAAGCTTGTGACTATAATAATAAACTAAAAATTTTATCTCAAAAATTACAAAGACCAGAGAGAGAGGAAGAAAGGGTGGGAGTGATCATTATCTTCTTAGAATTACATCAATGAACTACATTAAACCTTTTCTCTCTATATTAATAACTAAAAATTAAAAAGTAGAAAAATTCAAAATGGAAGCAGTTGGTGGGCAATTAAATAAGAAGTAGAATAAGAAAAGGTTATTATCATGGGCCTTCTATTCTAAACTGGTTTATTAATTAGGCAAGTGGGTGGTACTTAGTTCCTATAATATTATGGGCCCATGAGTATGATTAACTTTATTATAAAATCAGAAAAATGAGTAGTATAACATTGAATACATAATAATAATTTGGGCCTTGATTATATTAATTTCTTTTTTCTATACCAACACAGTTGTAAAATAAATAATGCAGATTTTCCTTTTTAATAAGCTCACTATCAGTTTCACTATCCAAAATTAAACATTAACTGTGATAGTGCAAGCTATTGATGTCAGTTTAATAGATGAGATGCTTTAGATTTAGTTTGGGAAAATATAAGTTGTTACAGGTTCCTATAAGCTCCAAAAATATGATTTAGTCAGTGACAGTAATTTTTGTCAATTGCATTGCATGCTTTTATATATCATGTTCACCAACAAATTTGAAAATTTAAAGAGGAAGTAAGAAAAGAAGTTGATGTAATTAAATGCAATTAAAATAAACTATTTAAACTGTTTAAATGCTTGCTATACATTGATTTTTCATGCTGGGGCCTGACACATGCTTTTGCTACTGTAATATTTGAATTTCCAAATGATTGAGTGGTCAATATGGAAAATGCATTGGAATAAATAATGTTCAGACCTATCAGAATGAATTTGCAGCAATAATATAGAATAAAATGAGTTTGATAGAGATTTAGGAGGTTTAATTTTAAAATTCATTCATTTAGGAGGTTTAAATTTAAAATTCATTTCATCCAGTAAGCTTTATTTGTGAGAGATATAGGAGGAGTCAAGATGGTCTAGAAAGTTATTGACTTACCTAATTGAGTTGGTCATGCTACTAACTAAAACAGTGATTGCAGAAGTGGAGACATTTTCTTTGAGGGAGTAAGATGTGATTAATTCAGAGTTCATATCAGGGTATGAAATGTACATAGCAATTAGTTATACCACTCTAAACTAATTCAGGAAATGAAATGTCAAGGAAGAAGAACGCACAGATAGTTTTGCAACCAGGAATATGAAAGAAGTCACACATAAGGGCATAAGAACTGGGAGACACCAAGAATAGTATAAATGGAATAAAAAGGAGTAATATATGAGATGATTAGTGTTCTGCTTAAGATGTGAGTGCAGTATCTAAAGATTGTGATGCTGCAAAAAATAAGTTTACAGAGGGAGGAAACTGTGAAAAGTTAGACAACTGAAAGATATCCATAGCATTTTGCAGGAAACTGAACATGGGTGGCATTTGTGCCAGTAGTCTTGTGAAATATCATAGCAGAAACCAGATTACAGAGGTTGAGAAATTTATGACAAAGAGAGAGTAAAAGCACAAAATGTCAGAAAGATTCTAATAAAGCTTATCTCCTATGATTTCTTTTCATCCCTGTAGAGCCTTTGAAAGGCAAGAAAATATGTCATATGCTCAAAGGCTCTTGGTTTGAGCAGGACTAGTGATCACAAAATGTTTCAATACTGAGGGAAAGAACTATTAAAGTGGGAAGATTCAGAAAAGAGAAAAATTCATCAATGAATTCACCTGACAAGATAGATATGAGACTATAATACAAGAAGAGTCATCACCTTACACAAGAGTTTTACTCTCTATTAACCTTTGTAGTAGTGGAAGGAGTCAGGAAAGGTGATTATAGGTAGAAGTAGAGGAATAAAATATTGATATATTTCCACATGCTGATGTACAGTGATAACAGAAATATTAATCATATTTATGGCACTTCTGTTATGCCCTCTATGTTTCTAAGTATGTACTTTTTACATACATCCATGCATTACCCTTGTGAATTAGATAGATTCACTATTCAGAATTATGATGTTGATTTGTAGAGGTCTAATGATGTGGGGATAAATTATGGGATACTGACTAAAGAGACAATTTTAAATAGTCACTATGAAAAATCACTAGACATTACTGAGTGGCCACATGGAAATGGACAGGACGAATCTGGAATAGCATAAAACTGACTGGTCAGAAAATTCTCTGGGTCTGGTGCTGAGATGTAGCAGGTAAAGCTGCAGCCTGCAGTGCTGGCATCCAATAACAGCGCCGATTCGAGTCCCAGCTGTTCCACTTTGGATCCAGCTCTCTGCAATGACCTGGAAAATCACTAGAAGATGGTCCAGATCCTGGGGCCCCAGCACCCACATGGGAGACCGAGAAGAAACTCCTGTTTCCTGGCTCCTGGCTTCGGATCTATGCAGTTCCAGCCGTTGCAGCCATCCGGGGAGTGAAACAGCGGATGGAAGACCTCTCTCTCTCTCTCTCTCTCTCTCTCTCTCTCTCTCTCTCTCTCTGCTTCTCCTTCTCTCTCTGTGTAACTTTGACTTTCAAATAAATAAATAAATCTTAAAAAAGAAGAAGAAGATTCTCCTCAGCCCTTTTGACAGTTCCTATGGAAAAAAAAACAGAAGTTGGAATGGGAGAGGTGCCTGATGTTGGTGTTTTCCAGGTAAACACAGCAAACGAATTAGCAGACAGAAGGAAGCAGAGTCAGAAGCGGCCCTGCAGATGTTCAAATTAAAAAGGAAAAAACTTATGCTCTTTCAGTTCAACAAATACATTATTTTATATATGCCGATTTTCATAATACAGATTTTCCATAAACTTTGATTTTGCATGGATTTAAAAATTATACTAAAGTACATTTAAATTTAAAGTCTATTTTACATGAAATTTTTGGAGTGCCATTGTATGTACAAAACTATAAAGGCTCCACCAAAACCTCTTAGAACTAGTGAATGAATTCGGTAAAAGCTGCAAGATTAAACATTAATGTAAGTCTAATTACAATTTCTTTTTTTTAATAATGCTTTTATTTAAAGTATATAAATTTCCAAAATACAGCTTATAGATTACAATGGCTTCCCCCCCATAATTTCCCTCCCACCCGCAACCCTCCCCTTTCCCACTCCCTCTCCCCTTCCAGTCACATCAAGATTCATTTTCAATTCTCTTTATATACAGAAGATCAGTTTAGTACATATTAAGTAAAGATTTCAAAAGTTTTCCCTCACATAGAGACACAAAGTGAAAAATACTGTTGGAGTACTAGTTATAGTATTAATTCACAATGTACAGCACATTAAGGACAGAGATCCTACATGGTATATTTTTTTTAAAATTGATTAATTTTCTATGCAATTTCCAATTTAACACCAAGTTTTTTTTTTTCATTTTTAATTATCTTTACATACAGAAGATTGATTCAGTATATACTGAGTAAACATTTCATCAGTTTGCACCCACACAGAAACACAAAGTGTAAAATACTGTTTCAGTACTAGTTATAGCATTACTTCACATTGGACAACACATTAAGGACAGATACCACATGAGACGTAAGTACACAGTGACTCTTGTTGTTGATTTAACAATTTGACACTCTTATTTATGGCGTCAGAAATTTCCCTAGGCTCTAGTCATGAGTTGCCGAGGCTATGGAAGCCTTTAGGGTTCTCCGACTTTGATTTATTCCGACAGGGTCATAGTCAAAGTGGAGGTTCTCTCCTCCCTTCAGAGAAAGGTACCTCCTTCTTTGATGGCCCCGTTCTTTCCACTGGGATCTCACTCACAGAGATCTTTCATTTAGGTCTTCTTTTTTTTTCCAGAGTGTCTTGGGTTTCCATGCCTAAAATACTCTCATGGGCTCTTGAGCCAGATCTGAATGCCTTAAGGGCTGATTCTGAGGCCAGAGTGCTATTTAGGACATCTGCCATTCTGTGAGTCTGCTGTGTATCTCGCTTCCCATGTTGGATCATTCTCTGCCTTTTTGATTCTATCTGTTAGTATTAGAAGACACTAGTCTTGTTTGTGTGATCCCTTTGACTCTTAGACCTATCAGTGTGATCAATTGTGAACTGAAATTGATCACTTGGACTAGTGAGATGGCCTTGGTACATGCTACCTTGATGGGATTGTATTGGAATTCCCTGGCACGTTTCTAACTCCATCATTTGGGGCAAGTCCGATTGAGCATGTCCCAAATTGTACATCTCCTCCCTCTCTTTTTCCCACTCTTATATTTCACAGGGATCACTTTTCAGTTAAAATTTAAACACCTAAGAATAATTGTTTGTTAATTACAGAGTTCAACCAATAGTACTAGAATAAAAAAATACTAAAATGGATAAAGTATTACATTGTACAACAACAGTCAGCACAAGAGCTGATCAAGTTACTGTTTCTCATAGTGTCCATTTCACTTCAACAGGTTTTCCCTTTGGTGCTCAGTTAGTTGTCACCGATCAGGGAGAACATATGATATTTGTCCCTTTGGGACTGGCTTAATTCACTCAGAATGATGTTTTCCAGATTCCTCCATCTTGTTGCAAATGACCGGATTTCATTGTTTTTGACTGCTGTAAAGTATTCTATAGAGTACATGTCCCATAATTTCTTTATCCAAATGTATGCTTTGAATTCCCTGTGATCTTTTGCTGTGAGGTTCCCTTCGTTTACCTTCTTTCATGTTGATGGCCGTGTTTCTGTGTTTCTGTGTGTAACACATCTTTAAGCATCTTTTGCAGGGCTGGACGAGTGGCAACAAATTCTTTCAATTTCTGTTTGCAATCAAAGGTCTTTATTTCACCTTCATTCACAAATGAGAGCTTTGCAGGATATAATATTCTGGGCTGGCAGTTTTTCTCTCTTAGTACCTGGGCTATGTCTCGCCATTCCCTTCTAGCTTGTAGGGTTTCTGATGAGAAGTCTGCTGTGAGTCTAATTGGAGCTCCTCTGAGAGTAATCTCATGTTTCTCTCTTGCACATTTCTATGCACTAACAACAAACTATCAAAATAGGTATGACAAAGTAATATTTAAAAACTAAAAAAGACTGCATATTTAGGAGCAAATTTTCAAATAGGGTAAGAACACATACACTGAAAACTATAAACAGTATTGAAAGAAATTGAAGAAAACAGAAGTAAATGGAAAATTATTCCATAAACCTGCATACAAAGTTGATATTGTTTTTAAAATGCCTTATTGTTCAAAGTGGACTACAGCTTCAGTATAATTCTACAAATACTCCAATGATGTTTTTCAAAGTAACAGAAAAAATAATCCTAAACTGTGTAGAGTGACAAGAGATGTCCCAAAGCCAAGGTTATTTGGAGCAAAAGGAAATCTGGAGCATCTCTCTGACTCAAAATATACTACACAGCTATGCTAAGCAAAACAGCACATTAGTGGCATTAAAAATAAGCAAAGAAGAAGACATATAAGACATATAGACCAGTGGAACAAATCAAGAGGCAGATGCAAAAATCTGCATTCTTATGTTCAACTGATTCTTTTTTTTTTATTCACAAATGCACCAAGAACATACAATGGAAAAGCACAATCTTTCCAATAAATGTCATTAAAACAACTGATTATCTGCAAAGCAGAACATTAATATTAGACTTTCATGTCACATCACTTAAGACTTAAATTTAAAATCTAAAACTGCAAGGTCATTATAAACATTGGGGGAAATGGCCACATTGCATTTGTTGGATAATGATTATTTTTTAATATGAACCCAAAAGCATATGCCACAAAAATGACAACAAAGAAATTATATTCAATCAAATTATAAAGGCTTCTGCTCAGCCAGAGAAAAAATCAGCAGTGTGAATAAATAGCCTAAGAAGTGGGAGAAAACATTTGCAAACAATACATTTAAAAGGGTTCAATGTCCAAAATATTTAAGGAACTTGTACACTTCAAAGTAAGAAACCAATTAAATGGCCATTGGGCCATCATTGTGGCATAACAGGTGAAGCCATCACCTGCATATGGGTGCCCATTGAAGTCCAGCTGCTCCTCTTCAGATCTAGCTCCCTGCTAATGCACCTGAGAAAGCAGCAGCAAATGGACCAAGTTCTTGGACCCTGACACCCATGTGGGAGACCTGAAAGAAAACCCTGGGTCTGTATATAAAGAGAATTGAAAATGAATCTTGATGTGAATGGAATGGGAGAGGGAGCGGGAAAGGGGAGGGTTGCGGGTGGGAGGAAAGTTATGGGGGGGGAGCCATTGTAACCCATAAGCTGTACTTTGGAAATTTATATTCATTAAATAAAAACTTAAAAAAAAAAAGAAAACCCTGGGTCCTGTCTTCGGTCTGACCCAGTCCTAGCCATTGCAGTCTTTTGAGGAGTGAGCCAGAGGATGGAAGATCTCTCTCTCTCTCTCTCTCTCTCTCTCTCTATATATATATATATATATATATATATATATATATATACACATATACCTTTCAAATAAGTAAATGGACCAAAAATATGAACAAATATGTCTTCAACTGGCCAACAAGTCTATGTGAAGATGCTCAACATCAGGATAAAATGAGAAATGCAAATTAAAACCACAATGAAATATCACATTATACTTGTTATAATAGTGTTATAAACAAGAAAAAAAGGTTACAAATGCTAGAGAGGATATGAACAGAAAGAAACCATTGCACACTGTTGGCAGGAATATAAATTCATATGGCTATTATCAAAAAGAGTATGCAATTTTCTCAAACATTGAAAATAGAATTGTTACATGATCCAACAAGCCTACTACTGGGGATATATTCAAAGGAAATGAAATCAATATGTTCAGGAGACATCAGCACTGCCATATTCACTGAAGAGATATTCACAGCTAAGATATGGGAAAATCTCAGGTGTCAATGAACAAATGTATCTTTATACACAATGTTCAGTCTTATAAAAGAAGGGTATCTTCTTTTATAAGGATATTTTGTCATTTGTGATAACACATGTGGACACAGAGAACATTGTTTTTAAGAAAAATAAGAAGGCACATAAAGATAAACAGAGTTTTATCTCACTTATAAGAGAGTACTATGCTTAGTGAAATAAGCCAATTCCAAAGAAGACAAATATGTGTTTTCCCTGATTTGTGGTAACTAATATACAGAGTACCAAAAATGTAATGTATCTGACTGAAACTGACAATAGGAGATATGATTATTGTTTGCGTCCCTTGTCTATACTCTTAAGAAACAGTGGGTTTTCCACTTAATATTTATTGAATTCTTTATTTCGTGTAGGATTAAGCTTGTGATTGTAGAGTAAGTTGAAAGTATGCCATCACAAAAATTAAAAGAAAAATAAAGGGAGGAGGAGGCAAGGTGGGAGATAAGGAGGGAGGCAGAGAGAATGGTAAGCATCACTCTGTTTTTTGTTTTTTTTTTTTATTAGACAGGCAGGGTTACACAGTGAGAGAGAGACAGACAGAAAGGTCTTCCTTACGTTGGTTCACTCCCCAAATGGCCGCTATGGCAGGCACACTGTGCCGATCCGAAGCCAGGAGCCAGGTGCTTCCTCCTGGTCTCCCATGCAGATGCAGAGCCCAAGTACTTGGGCCATCCTCAACTGCCTTCCTGGGCCACAGCAGAGAGCTGGACTGGAAGAGGAGCAACCGGAACTAGAACCCCACACACATATGGGATGCTCTCGCTGCAGGCGGAGGATTAACCAAGTGAGCCACATTGCAGGCCCCTATCACTCTGTTCTTAAGACTGTGTGAAATACATGAAATCTCTTCCCTTTGTAAAAGTAAGTATATAAAAACATAATAAAATTTAGAAAATAAACGGATGGAACTTGAGGTAAGGAGATCAAGAAAATAAACTAAGTCATCCTCAAAATTGTATATTCAATCCAGATTCATTACACAATCAATTACAAAGATGACCAGCAGTCAGATGTTCTGAAGGGATGAACCAAAGTATTTGATAACTCAAGACAGATTTTCAAATTAGAGAAAATAAAAATAAAAATACTCATTTTTTATTTATCATACGAGAAATGTGGTTCTCCTACTTCCTTTCACTTTTTCTTTGCATAATTTATGCCAATTAAGCATTTTTGTCTTGCCACTTTCTGCTTCTAGCAAGAGTTAGCTATGCATAGAATAATAACATATAAGCAAAATAATTTACTTGCTGTGTTTTGTGTCCATCTAAGGGACCTACACATGCTAATCCAATTATATTTCACATTAGCCTCATAGGGTAGATAGTAGTATATCCAATTTGCAGATGGAAAAATGGAAACACTAAGAAGTTAAATAACTTTTAACAGCTAAAGTGCATAGATGAAAGCAGATCTCTCATTTGAATAGACATACAAATTCCATTTAGAACCAACGGAAGATCCTCAGTAGGTGCATCTACTAGGAAGTATTTTCTCAGAATCCTCATGTTTATTAATCAGTGTATATAGTTTTGATATCTGGGGTAGTCTTCAAAATCTAGTCCTCCCTCTGCCTGAAGATAGGAGTCATTAACATCCTTCCTCAGTTTCCTGGCATAGCACTTCTCCTTTTTTGGCAAGATGAATCTGTGCTAAAGGGCAACAAATTCTTTCTCCTTGGTTCTCTTCAGGTTTCTGTTCCCAGAATTTGATTAGTACTTCAAATCTAGCTAAAATTCTGGGTATGGCTATGCCTAAAATAGATTATTCTCTAGGAACGAAGACACTTTGCATTGTCTGGAATCTGTAATGCCTTGATCTGACCAACAACCTTCATGGTGCAGAAGGCACTGAAGATGAAAAATTCTAATAGTTTGATACTGGTTTCAGTTGTATTACTTGAACAATATATTTTAAATGTTCCATTTTCCCTAGTTTTGTTACAGTTATGTTCCTTTTAACTTTCTTGCCTTCATGTTGAAGTCATTTTTCAAACTAAATATATCAACATCATTCCATTTGCCCACTAGAAACTGCAAACCAAGCAAGAAGGTGAGCCACATTGAAAGTGGCTATTGTTAGATAAGCAGACCTATTGTTAGATAAGCAGAATATATTTTACATAAGAAAGAACAATATCAAAGGGAATGGTAAGTGGCATGGTGCAAAATGAAATTAAAGACATAACAGAAATATATCTTTTCTCTCCCTTTTCTGAGACCCCAGTCTTCTCATATTAAAGGTTATATAAACAATGAAATGGAGAGCAAATGGAAGGTGGCATAATTTAGCTGCTTTTCAACAGAACAGCATTACTTTTTTTTTTGGATTCAGGGTTTTTTTTTAAGATTTTATTTATATCTTTGAGAGACAGAGTTACAAAGAGAGGGAGGGACAAAAAGGTCTTCCATCCACTGCTTCACTCCCCAAATGGCCACAGCAGCTGGAGCTGGCCAATCCAAAGCCAGGAGCTAAAGGCTTCTTCTGGGTCTTCCATGTGGGTGCAGGGGCCCAAGCACTTGGGCCATCTTCCTCTGCTTTCCCAGGCCATCAAAAAGAGATGTATCTGAAATGGAGCAGCCGAGACTTGAACCGGTGATCATATGAGATACTGGTGCTGCAGACAGAGGCTTAGCCCACTATGCCACAATGCCAGCCCCCTGGATGTGGTTTTAATATTCAAGAGAGACCCGCATTACAGAACCTTCCCAGGACACTGGCGAGGATGGGCAAGAGTTTGCACCGGGAGCTGGGATATACAATCACCTTGCTCTCGCCTAGCTGTGTTGGGCCTTCTTCAGCAGCTAGTGACAGGGAGGCCATAGCCCAGTCCCTCCGCCCAGAGTCCCAGCTGGGCTGGTGGAGAGATTGGCTTCCCTGGCACCATGTCCCAAAGCAACAGACCCCAGCATACCCATGCCTTCTGCCACCCTCTGCGAGGGAGGGGGAGAAGAAGGGAACTCATTCAGTGTCCAGCTGGAGCTTGTACCACACGAACACGCAGAAGGCTCACAACCACAGGGCTATCTCGGTGGATAAGAAAAGGCTTCTGACCAAGCTCCAAACATTTCGTTACCAAAATACACAGATGTAGGAACAGACGGAAATGACCTCCAAATTCTTTCCCCCTGGGGCCAGCGTGGTAGTGCAGAGTGTTAAGCAGCTAGAGATTCTAGCAGTGCCTGCCAGCAGCCCTAACAAGAAAAGAGCAGCCTTCTTCTCTGCCTACGACGTCCAATGTCCAAAGCTCCCAGGCTGGTTGCCCTACAGGTTCCATCAAGGACTCCCTCTCCAGATGCACTGGGCCCGTAACCAATACAGGGACCAAACACAACTTGGAAGCCAAAATGCCGCCAACACCACCACCAAGCAGACCCCACCCCCTTATGGCTCCAGGTGTTGCCCTCTTGTCTCCTGCTCTCCCCAACCCAGCGCCTCTGAGAACCGCAAACTCTACCTGGAACCCAGAGAACAGCATTACTTTAACATCAAAATAATTTTCAGCAAAATTAGGCTCACACAGGAGAAATTAGAAGAGTTTTATGCCTTGTGATATCTATAATGTTAAAAAAGATGAGCCAACACTTTAGAATGAAGATAATCAACTGCCTGGTACAAATAAGACACCCATGCAACGTCTGGCTTTATTTAATGATTTTCTCAAAGGAAAAGAAGGAAATGCTCAATAAACTGTATTTTTTACAGGATTAGTACACTTGACACTTATTCAGCTTCCAGGAACAGACTAAACTTGCTATTCCCTGTTACCTTATCTGCCTGAATGTACTGTAAACTATGAACCTTCTCTGGTACATTTAAACAAATTGCAGAAAGATAAAGAACCACGACTAAACTATGGCTTGCCATAGGAAACCAATCAGATCACAAAAGACATCTGAATAGATCATGCATTTATGAATATAAATTTAGATTACAATCTACTACAGCAAATATCGTAAGTCATACTCTTACTTGGAGAATAGACATAAATCTCTTTAGTATCCATATTGGAGAAGGCTTTTGTGACTTGTAAAGAAAAAAATTACTGTCAACTGATCATTCCAGTCGATTGATGATGATTGAACTAAGTTAGTTTATGATATAATTCTGTAACAAATGTAAAGATAGAAAACAGAAAAGGTAAAATAATGGCATGTTATACTGCTCTCAATCAGCTGGGTCTCAGCAACTCAAACATTTGCTGTTACAAAGGAATAAATGAAAAATAAGAAGTGGATTAAGGTTTTGTGGAAGGCAATTAACTTCATATATTCATTATTTCTGGAACATATTTTGTGCTTATTTGATAATTGTCTTTAAGTGTTAAAATAGGAAAATAATGCAATGATATGAGTTTTTAATAGCAAAATTTAGTTATAATATTAATTATAAAATTCCTACTGTAGATTTTTCCATATTAGCAGAATTATATTGGTTGAATAACTTGTTGTATATATGTGAAACATGGGGAAAAAAAAACCTGAAGTCATATCTCATTGTTTATAAGACACATACAATTAAGCAAATAAATTAGCCAAAGTTACCTTGAAGTTCTAAATCCTGATTTTGCACATTGTCACATTTTATCAAAATGGGCACATGAAAAGATCATCTAGGATTGAATTATATTGAAAATGGAAGTCTGAAATGTTAGAGAATAGTTCATTAAGGAGACAGCACTGGAGTTATGGTTTGATATCCACACAGGATTTAAAAAAGTTACTAAGGATTATCTTCTGAGACACAATAAATGCAATTTGGCAAGTCATAATAATCTGGTAAATCTTTAAAAGCTGAATCTTTTGGAACTCTTAACTCCAGCTTCCATTGTTGGGCTATAACTTACTCTCTAGGCTGTCTTAGATATTCCCTTGTTTTTATGTTTAGCTATGTACTGTGTCATTTCCAGACCAATTCCTATTAGGAAGAAATGGATGCCATTTTTGATGTTCGATAGCCTTTTCACTGAGACCACCACCAACTTCCACTGCAACTGCTACCCCACCCCAACTATATTACTTATAACCTGGTGTCTACTTATAAACTAATAATGACCCTTTAAGCACAAATTTAGAACTTCATTCCTAAATTCTTCATCTTCATGCCCCTCTTCCATATGTACCTTAACCTTTAGAAGAAATCTATTAATAATCATCAGGTAGTACTATTTATTATTTGTATTAAGAATTGTATATGATGGAGCTATGTGTTTGGTAAAGGAAAAAAATATCTGCAGGTCAGTATGAGGATTTCATATAGGATTTGGAGTGGACATATGGAAGACTGAAAAGTAAATGATAGTCAAACAATAGAGCCATCTACCATATGTAGGCTGAGATTCTTTCATAACATATTCTTTTTGCATTTATTTCATTTTCATTATTTTAACAGATTCAATGACCTATAGATACAAGTCTAAAATATTTCCTTCTTTCTTCCTTCCCCCACATCCTCTTTACTTCAACCTTTCTGTCATTTATTTTACTTTTTGAGATGACATATTTTAAATTTACATTTCAGCAAAAAGGCTTAATATTTCACTGAATAAAAAGTTTAAGAAGTAAAAAGCAAAAAGACCTAGTTTAGTGGGAATATAGACAATGGCTATAAATAATACTTGAATAGAAAAATGTTCATTTCACCCATATACAGTTTGTCAATTAGTCATTAATATCATTCAGTGAAATAAAACCAATGACAATGTAACATCTCTATATTTCTTGTGTTGTCACATGATAATTTCATTTGGACTTTAAATCATTTCCTCACAACAGATTAGGCATAGTAATAATTTTATGCAGATTGTAATACATAATATATTATTTAAATATTCATTTACTCATTAATATAGCGATCAGATTTCATGTATTTCATATATAGAGTTCGAAGAACATAATGATAATTCCCACCTTCACTCCCTCACACCCTCTCTCCTCCTTCCATATTTTTCTTTAAATTGTTTTGATTATATACATTCAACTTAAATTATAATCACAAACTTAATCTTCCACTAAATGAAGAATTCAGCACATAAGTAGAAAGACCACTGTTCCTCAGGAATATAAGAGCTTTAAATAATAAATCCCAAGATGTCAATTTCACACATGTACATTTTTTGTATCCTGTATATTAGTTACCACAAATCAGCAAAATATGATATTTGCCTTTCTGTGACTGCCTAATTTGACTAAGCATAATGGTCTCCAGTTGCATCCATTTTGTTGCAAAAGGCAGGATTTTTTCATTTTTTATGACTGAGTAGTATTCCATAGTGTGTGTATTTGTGTGTCTGGGTGTATATCACATTTTCTTTATCCAGTCATTAGTTGATGGACATCTGAGTTGAGTCTTTATCTTAGCTATTGTGAATTGAGCTGCTATAAACATGGGGGTACAGAAAACTCTTTCGTGTCTGATTTCACTTTATTTGGATAAATTTCCAGGTGTGGGATAGCTGGGTTATATGGTAGAAGTATTTTCAGATTTCTGAGCAATCTCCATACTGCCTTCCACGATGGCTATACTAATTTGCATTTTCACCAACAGTGAATGAAGATAACTTTTTCTCAACATCCTCCCCAGCATTTTCTGTTTTTTGACTTTTGGATGATAGCCATTCTAATAGGGATGAGGTCAAATCTCATTTTACTACTTATTTACATTACCCTGATGGGTAGTGATCCTGAGCATTATTTCATGTGTCTGTTAGTCATTTGAATTGCATCCTTTGAAAAATGTCTATTCATGTCCTTTGTAGTTTTTGTAGTTGTAGAGTTTCTTGAGCTCTTCATAGATTCTGGATATTAATCCTTTTTCATTTATATATTAGAAATATTTTCTAAAATTCTGTCGATTGCCTTGTCATTTGGTTGAGTCTTTACAGTGAAGATGCTTCTTAGATTGATGTAATCCCACTTTGCAATTTTTACTTTTATTGCCTGTCCTTCTGGGGTGTTTTCCAAGAATTCTTTGCCTGTGTTAATGTCATAACAGTTTTCCCCAATGTTTTTCTCTAGTAACTTGATGATACCAGGTTTTAGACTTAGATCCTTCATTCATTTAAAGTTGAATAAGGTGTAAGATAAGTGTCTTATTTCATGCGTATCAAATTTTCCCAGCACCATTAGTTGAAGAGACTTACTCCAGGTATTGATTTTAGCTCATTTTTCAAAGTTAAGTGGACTGCAGATGCATGGATTGATTTACATAGTTTCTATTCTGTTTTGTTGGTCTAGATGTCTATTTTTGTGCCCATACTAGGCTGCTTTAATTAAAACTTCCCTGTAGTATGTTTTGATTTCTGGCATTGGGATGCCTCCAGCTTTGTTTTTGTTCTTTAAGATTGTTTTAGCTATTTTGGATCTCATGTTTCCATACAAAGCATTTTTTGTTTTGTTTTGTAGATCTAAGAATGTTGTTGGTGTGTTGATTGGGATCAGATTGATTCTGTAACTAGCTATGGATTGTATGGATATTTTGATGATATTAATTTTTTTCAATCCACTAACATGGAAGATTTTCCATTTTTTGTGTGTTCTATTTCTTTCTTCTCTTTTTTAAATATGTGTTTATTTGAGAGAGTTACAGAGAGAGAGGAGGAGAGACAGAAAATGTCAATCTGCTGGTTCATTCCCTAGATAGCCACAATAAACGGGTTTGGACCAGGCTAAAGTGAGGAGCCAAGAGCTCTCCCTAGAGCTCCCACATGGGTGGCAGGGGCCCAGAGACGTGGGCAATCTTCTGCTGCTCTCCCAGGCATATTAGCAGGGAGCTAGGTTCGAAAAGGAACAGCTGGGACTTGAACCATTGCCCATAAGGATGCTGGCACTGTAGGAGGTTGCTCAACACACTATGGCATATTTCTGGACCCTGTTTTCTTTCTGTAATGTTTTTTCAATTTTTATTCGAGAGATCTTTTATGTTCTTGGTTAAATTTATTCCTAGATATTTAAAAAAAATTTGCAGCTTTGTGAATGGTACTGATCTTGCAAGTGCTTTTTCAAACCTGGCATTGTTTATGTTTACAAAGGGTATTGGTTTTTGTGTGTTGAGTTTATATCTTACAACTATACAGAACTCTTTTAATATGTTCTATGAGTTTCCTATGTATATAATCATGTCATCTGCAATAATTTGACTTCCTCCCTTCAATTTGTATCCCTTGATTTTCTTACCTAATGGCATTTTAACTGGGGAGAGGTGAAACCTCTTTGTAATTTTTATTTGCATGTCCATGATGGCTGGTGATCCTGAGCATGTTTTCATATGTCTATTAGCCATTTGTTTTTCTTTGTAAAATGCCTCTTCATGTCCTTAGCCCATTTCTTTTAAGATTTATTTATGTACTTGAAAGGAAGAGTTAAGTAGAGAAAGAGAAATCTTCCACTCACTGGTTCACTCCCAAAATGGCTGCAATGTCTAGGGCTGGGCAAAAGCCAGGTGCCAGGGGATTATTCTAGGTCTTCCACAGGGGTGAAGGGGCCCAAGCACTTGGGCCATATTCTGCTTTCCCAGGCACATTAGCAGTTAGCTGTATTTGAAGTCAAACAGCTAGAACCAGAAATAGCTCCCATACATTTGCCAGCCCCAAAGGCAGAGGCTTAACCCACTAAGCCACAATGCCAGTCCCTTAGCCTATTTTTTAACTTGATCATTTGTTTTGCTGTTGTTGAGTTTCTTTGATTTTTGGCAAAGAATCTTTTCATGCTTGATAATCCTTATTATCAGTCACAGGAAAGAATGGATAACACCGGTTTAGATATGGAAAACCGATGGACAATCTATTTGTTTTATTCAATCAGGGCAGTAAAGTATAAAAATATTCTAATACTGGCTTAGTGTGGATCCAGCACTGACTGAAAAAATTAGATAAAAAAATGTTTGATAATTTAAGCAGTTGCTCACATGATGTATTTTCTGGGGGTTGAAGAGAGGTGATTAACTCATAGATTCACATTACTCAGTTTATTAAAGGAGATAGTACTATGCATATATTATGAAAATTCAGTGGAGTAAGTTGCATGATAGGAGAAAATTTGAAATGTCATGAAGCACAAATAAATCACACCAAAGTTTTCCATCCAAGATTTATATTTTCCTACATAAGAAAAACTATATTCAACCTGTCACGTTCACCTTTGCTACCCCGACATACTGTGAAAAACAAAGAAGATGTTTAGTCTTTAAGTAGATCTATCACTTTTCTTGAAGCTACAAAAAGATCAGAAACTCCACAACAACAAAACAAACAACCCACTCAAGAGATGGGCCAAGGACCTTAATAGACATTTTTCCAAAGAGGAAATCCAACTGGCCAACAGACACATGAAAAAAGGTTCAAGATCACTAGCAATCAGGGAAATGGAAATCAAAACCACAATGAAGTTTCATCTCACCCTGATTAGAATGGCTCACATACAGAAATCTACCAACAACAGATGCTGGCAAGGATGTGGGGAAAAAGGGACACTAACCCACTGTTGGTGGGAATGCAAACTGGTAAAGCCACTATGGAAGTCAGTCTGGAGATTCCTCAGAAATCTGAATATAACCCTACCATACAACCCAGCCATCCCACTCCTTGGAATTTACCCAAAGGAAATTAAATTGGCAAACAAACAAACAAACAAACAAAAGCTGTCTGCACCTTAATGTTTATTGCAGCTCAATTCACAATAGCTAAGACCTGAAATCAACCTAAATGTCCATCAACAGAATACTAGATAAAGAAATTATGGGACAAGTACTCTATAGAATACTATACAGCAGTCAAAAACAATGAAATCCGGTCACTTGCAACAAAATGGAGGAATCTGGAAAACATCATGCTGAGTGAAATAAGCCAGTCCCAAAGGGACAAATATCATATGTTCTCCCTGATAGGTGACAACTAACCAATCACCAAAAAGGAAGCCTGTTAAAGTGAAATGGACACTGTGAGAAATGGTGACTTGATCATCCCTTGCCCTGACTATTGATGAACAACTTAATACTTTAATCCTTTTACTATTTTATGTTCTACTTAATACTATTGGTTGAATGCTGTAATTAATACACAATTATTCTTAAGTGTTGAAACTTAACTGAAAAGTGATCCTGTTAAATTTAACAGTGGGAATAAGAGAGGGAAGAGATGTACAATTTGGGACATGCTCAACTGGACTTGCCCCAAATGGTAGAGTTAGAAACGTGCCAGGGGATTCCAATGCAATCCTATCAAGGTGGTCTGTACCAATGCCATCTCACTAGACCAAGTGATCAATTTCTGTTCACACATTACTAAAATCTAGGGGCAGAATTAATAAATGTGAGAAATAGTGAGGTGTATTCACTGTGATGGAACCATAGAGTGCCTTAATTAAGATGCCTTTATTTTATTGAGATGCATAGAGAGACAGAGAGAGATCTTACCCAGTAATTCAGACCCCAAAATGTCTGCAATAACTTGGCTGTTCTAAGACCAAAGTCAGGGCAGGAACTTAATTCAGGTCTCCCACATGCATAGGAGGAACCCAATTACTTGAGATATCACCTCTCCCTTTCAAGGTCTACATTAGCAGGAAGCTGGAGTCTGAAGTCAGCAGCAAATCCAGGCCTTCTGATGTGGGACATAGGAATCCTATCTACATCCTAAGTGCTAGGCTGAATGCCCCAAGATGGACATTGTTTAAATGTCATGCTCATTTCAAATCAAAATCATACAAATGATTATTAAATGAAAGTGACTCAAGCTGCTTAACGTATCCTAATAGATTCTGACATCTGTTATCACATTTGACAGTAGATAAGAAGCAAATTTACTTTCATGAAATTCCAGTGACTTAGCACAATATGTGGACCGTCTCACATTTTCTTGTCCCAATATCATTACCATCACTTTGGTATCCTAAATAACTCTGGACATATATTCCCAAGATTCCATCACCTAATACAACGATCCTGCAAAATAAATTTATTTTCCTTCCAGCAGATATAATTGCATCAAACATGCAACTAGATAAGAACTATCATTTCCATTCTGGATGAAGACTTTAATTTTCAATTTAGAGAGAATTCCATGTCCAATATCTTACACATGGCCTTCTTTTTTTAGGCCCTTTGCTAAACTTCTATCCGTTTGATAGGTGGATGAATTTCATTCAACTTAGTGATGACTTTCTTAAGGACCTGAAAGTCATTCTTTTGAATACTAATCATCAAAAAAGATAGGGTTTCTTTTCTCAGACTCTGTGGAAGGATAGAATCCTAACTTTAATCATGGCAAGCTAACAGACACATTTGGACTAATTACATTTACACTGATAGGTCCTTTGTCAGCTTTCACATTCCTGATACTACTTGAGCACCTGCATCAACCCCCTGCTTACTCCCTCATTCTCCCTTAAAAATACACAGTCACCTCTGCAAATTGAAATGGAGCTCAGCTGCTTCAACTTTATCATTAGCTATTGGATAGAATCGGTTTCATCACTTTAATGCTTGGCTGTGTTTATTTTTGAGGGACAACATATGATCATATGGAAAATTGCATTAACACTTAATAGTCTATATTTGTGCCAAGAAACGTCCTTGGAATTAGAAGCCCTACAAATAACTCTGACAATCTTAGAATTGACTGCTATGCTGTTTCATTAATTTTCAAAAATAACTTCTTTAGATCCAGTACTTTACATTATATTTTTTGCAGCAAATATCATCCTTAAAAACACATTTATAACTTAGCAAATGGGCCTCACTCTGCTACATAAAACACCATTGTTACCTAATTTGTTGGACTTATTGATATTCATATACAATGTCTCATTGTAACAATCCTGTTTTTACAATACTTTTTCCTTCTAAGTTCCTAATTGTAGAGCAGAAATCATCAGTTTCTGGTCACAACCTGTGACTTGTCAAACTGGACTGCACTTTCATGCAAAACATGTCTTTTTCTAGACTTTTAGCTTACAAACACCATACCCCAAGCATGATCCTAGTAATTTATAACTGACTTTCAAATTCTATAGCATCCTGAAGGATTCAGATTATCTACCAACTTGCCAAGCTCCAAGGATCTCTAATTAATGATGTTCCAAATAAGTTCTCTTATATTCCAAGGACATCATATCACCTTATCTGCCATTTTCATCACTCATCACTTCAAGAAAGACAATATTTGCATAGAATCTATTCACTATTGTCTATAAGTATGATCTTTCAATTTATGAAATAGACCTAGGAAAAAAATTAGCTGCTTCAAAATTCTGCACTTAGTAATCATTTATGTACTATAGATATTGAAATTATTATATCATATGATAGGTAGGTAGTACAATAGATTTATTAATGGAAAAGAAAACATCTTTGTAGCTACACAGTTCCCTTGCCTGCTCCCAACAGGAATTAGTCACAAATTACCCATTAAGTAATTTTTAAATTGCCACTTGCATATGTTGAATCCTAGACTCAGTCTCAGAAATTCCTATAATTCCAACTCCATATGATTCTTTGATTGCTACATTTATGTGACTTTTTTTTCATTTTCCTGTTCAGAGATATCACAACCAAAGTATATTCTGACCATCAGGTTTATATATGGTCCCATGTTTGGCCTCTTCATTTTGCTTGACTTTTCCCAAATACTGCTACTACATGTTCCATGTCATTTCCAAATTCTAGATTCCTCAAAATTATGTTGTTACCATGTTTTTTGTTTTGAAAATTTAGACTAAGTTTTGTCTCTGATTTCTCATTCTGGAAAAAAAAAGCTGATCTGTCAGAAAGCAACTTGGCTAAGCTCAAGGGCCAAGATTTGAGGACATCTACAATTACAAAAAAGCATACCAGGTAAACTTTTTGTTTGCTGTGTGCTATACTAGGTATAGGTTGTGAAAATTGTTACTTCCACAAGGAAGAGTGTTTAATCATTTTAATTGGTATGGCATGTACACTTGGCCTCATATCCAATGGAAAAGCAAAGGAGAAGTTTTAAATACCAGATACAGCTTTTTGACCATAACTCTGTCAGTTATTAAGTCTTTACCTCTTAGCTTGGTGAAAGGAAGTTGAAAGCAGTCACTCGGGTTTGTGTCCCAAACGTGGTCTTGTGCTGTGGTGATCACTCTATCAAAACAATGTTAGTGACTGAAAAGGTACTGAGGATTCTATAAACTAAAGCTTCTCCTAGAACATTGATCAGCTGCTCTATGCTGGACCAGTGAGTTACAGAAATAAATTGATCTACCATTCATAATTCTTGACAAACAGCCTAGGTAATTTATTTGAGTGTTCTCTTTTTATCCCTAAAGGAACCCACTAAACCCCTCCCCAATGGGGTAAATGGTGTTTTTGACTGGAATTTGAGCTCCCTAATTAAGGATTCTAATGCCTTTTGTTTCATAGATCTTCCAAGTCTCCTTAAACGATTGTAGTGATACTTCTTCATGATGCTAGTCTGCCCTGAAATTAAAGTTAGGATTCTGCAAACCGCATTTATTTTTGCTGCCTGATTCAGTATTGGAACACTTAGCAACTCCAGTTATGGATAAGCACTGTCTCCTTGTTTTTGTTTTTCACTTCCTCAATTGCTAGTCAACATTTATTTTAATAAATTTAATCTTCTAAAAGAATTGGTATACATACAGTTTCCTGACTAGACACAGGCAAGCGCAATGGTCCATAGGGCCAGTAAGGGATGGTATTGTGGCACAGCCATGCAAGCTGCCACCTTCAATGCCAGTATATAATATGAGTGTTGGTTTAAGCCACTGGTGCTCCACTTCTGATCCAGTTTCCTGCTAATAATGTCTGGAAAGCAGCAGAAGATGGCCCAAGTGATTGCACACACACACACACACACACACACACATACACACTCACACACCTGCCCTGTGAAATCCTGATGGAGTTTTAGGTTTCTGTTTGAAGCCTGGCTCAGCCATGGCCATTACAGCCATTTGGGAAGTGAACTAGCAATGAAAGATCTCTCTTTATCTGTAATTCTACATATCAAATTAATATACAAATCTTGGTTTAAAGAAAATATATTTATCATTTATTATACATAAGCTGCCAAATACAGAGTTACAAATAAGTATTTCCTAACATAGTATCCACTGTTATTATATCATTTGTTACCTATTATTTTTATTCTTTTTGTTTGTTGAAACTTCTAGTAGCAATCTCTAAATTTTAAAATCAGTATTAAGTATTAATCTGAGTGTAGTTGTACAGATTAAACATAAGGATGTATTCTAATACTATAACTTTTATTTAAACATGATGATTTAAACCATATATTTGATTTGTATGAGTACATATAAAATTTTATGTAAATTTTCAACATGAAAATGTATCCAGGAAATTGGGAATAAAGCTTAACAAAGAATTTAAAAGATGATAAACAGTAAAACTTGAAAATACAGCAAAAACTAAGTCTAAATTTTGCAATGGGTATGTTATGGACATTGAGAAGTAAAAGATGATTCATACATAACTATACGCACACACACACAAACACCTACAAACTATATTCTGCAACAAAATGGATGAAACTGGCGACTATTATGCATACTGAGGTAAGCCATTTCCAAAAAGACAAATATCGTGTTTTCTCTGATATGGAGTAGTTAATATAGAATACAAAAAAAAATATAAGAATGAAACAGAAAACTTTTGATTAACCATTATTTACAACCATTGCATATATTCCTGTGGCCTGAAATGCCGGCATCCCATATGGGCGCAAGTTCGAGACCCAGCTGCTTCACTTCCTGTCCAGCTCTCTGCTGTGGCCTGGGAAAGCAGTAGAAGATGGCCCAAGTCCATGGGCCCCTGCACCCATGTGGGAGACCCAGAGGAAGCTCCTGGCTCCTGGCTTTGGATCGGCACAGCTCTAGCTGTTGAGGCCAATTGAAGCATGAGTCATCGGATGGAGAACCTCTCTCTTTCTCTCTCTCTGCCTCTTCTCTCTCTGTTTAACTCTTATTTCTTGAGCTTCTGGCCATATTTCTTCAACAGTTCAATGCATAGCCTTGTTTTAGATGTGTGTTATTTATCTGTTTAAAGACACCTCATTCAGCATGCATTGTTGATACATCAACATTGAATTCAAAGCCAACAGCAATTCAATTCATGCCTGAATGAAGCTTATCTAACACATATGTTTTCTCATGAGACACATCATAGACCTTTCTTCTGCCTGGAAAATATAGGCAACACTTTAATACTATGCTCAGTGGCCAATGAAACAGCAAAATGATGATCAAAAATTGCACATTTGCAAAAAAGGTAGAAATAACCAGTCTATAAAAAGGGCACATGTTCACATTATGAGAGAGAAAGCAAGAAGGCCAAGCATTGCCTTATTCTACCTAAGCTGGAGAAATGTTTTTCAGATAATTCCATTTTCTTGCTGTTCTGCAAATGCACATTAATCATCACAGTGTTACCACGAATATTGATTCTGTGGTTACAAATATATTTTAGTGAGTAGATAACTCTATAAATAAGAATTAACTGGATGTTGCATTATTTCTGATAGGAATTAGCTTATAATTGGTTTTAGATGAATAAATATAAACTTCAGAATAGCTATATGGGTACTTATAGAGTTATGACTCTTTGTACTACAAATAAACTTGTTCTTATCCATGTAAAATAGCACATCAAAATAAACTGATTGAAAATTAAAGATATTTCTTAAGAATAGAAAAATAAATTTTAATTTCATTCTAATAGAATTTCTAGCAAGGATCTCATACACTTAGTTTTAACCCTCAATCTGTTTAAAAGTTATGGTTTACAGTTAATTTTAAGTATGGCTATCAATTAAGCTATTCCCGACATTTGGATGATTCTTCAACCGATCCTATAATGATCAAGAGTTACTGAAGTATGCACCGAAGGCATTAGAAATGGCAGTCATTACTAATGTGTTTTCAATTTTAAATAATATTTTATTAAATTTTAGAATGAACAAGGTAAATTTAATTAAAATATTTTTAAATTCAATTAGAGAAAATAAAAAATAAGACAGCTTTAAAATATGAGCACTGAATGTCAATATCACCTTATGCTTAAAACATATCATGTTCTACCTATTTCCTACAAAATTAAAGCACGTTAGGTCAATTTAACCTGTTCTCTATCTGTTTCAGTCCTCCTGTCTCCCACCACACTCCTCCTCCTGCCTTTTCCAAATCTCCACCTCCCTACATTTGTGTACACAATAAAGGTAGGAGAGTATTACACAGTGATTTTGAATCAGTGTTCTGAGACAGACTGTGTAGCTTTACATAAACCTAAGCAGAATCACTGAATGCTGATTTCTTTCTCAATATCTTCAAGTTCATTTTCTTTCAATATATAAGAATAACGAAATAAGCCAGTTCCAAAATTACCAATCTCTGATATCTGGTAACTAATATAGAGAGCACAATAATTTAATGTATATGGGTGAAAATGACAATATGAGATTTGATTGTTCTTCATAGCCCTCATCTATATTCCCAAGGAACAGTGATTTTTCTACATACTTGCTGATTAAGTTTGTGATTATCAAGTAAATTGAAAGCATGCCATTGCAAAAATTAAAAGAAACATAAGAAAAGAAAGAGGAGACAGTGAGAGCAAGGGAGAGAGGAAGGCTGCAAAGTATCACTATGTTCTTCAAACTGTATATATGAAATACATGAAATGTGTTCTCTTTATATAAATAAAATACTAAAGCCTAAATTTCTATTTGAAATTTAAGTGAAATGATGATTATAAATTATTTACAAACTAAGAACTAAATATATACTCTAATTATTGTTAGCATACTTTTTAAATGATGATGAGCACAAGGGCTTGGAGTTTCTGCTAAGGAATTGTCTCAGCCTACAATCCTCATCCACCTTTAGTCACCTGCTTAATTATCTTTGGCCTTTTAATTCAGTGCAAATGTAATATCTTGTAGAAAAATCTCTGCAAAGCTCTGGATAGAATGAAATAAAATGGTCCCATAGTGCATATAATGTTATGGATACACTCAAGTTCTTGTGGAATTGCCTGTTTAGATTGCTGACTTCCCCACCAGGCTGAGTAGCTCTAGGAGAGAGAGTCTATCATATTCATCTGAGGATCCCCATTCCCTGTTCCATTACATTGCTCATAATATGTATTTGATGTCTTTGTTGGTAAACTGACCCCATGAAAACAAATAATCAACTTTGTACTTTTCAAAGTAGCTCATATCATGCATTCGACAGAACTTGAAGGGTGAAATAAATTAAACCTATTTTATCCCCCTCTCCAAACTTATTTTCCCTATCTTTTGTCCTAAAATATTCTGAACATGTATCCTTGAGGAAAACTGGCTGAATACCAGCCCCTCTGCCTTTTTCCCTCTGGCTCACTGCTCCTGTCTCCCACATTGTGCAATCTCTGTTACTGAAGTTCTGTTCTGAACAGCCGGCTTCATGATGACACAGTATTGACTGCATCCAACATGCCTCCTGACAGCTATCTTCACAAATAAAATTTAAATTGAAACTATTCCAAAAAACATCTATGACCTCAAGAAGATTTATCAGCTCTCTTGGTGTGTGTAGTAAATGAAAAGTTATTATTCTCTCTTCACACAAATCCTGTCTGACAGATGGTGTTTTGTTATTTTAGGAAAGTAGCAGTCCACTGAGTCTTTAAGAGGTTCCTTTAATAGTCCCATTGCACCATTTCCACAAAGCTTTTGCTGCCCTCCAAGAGAACACAAATAATAAATCTTTCTGTAATACAAGTACAGAGAAATAGGCATCTCTTAGAGTTATAAGATGATATTAAGTATGAAAATGTGTAGGAAAGACCTGTATAAACCATCAATGCTTTATAATTATGTGCATAAAAACAGGAAATCTATGTTTCCAAATAAGTTACCTGACCGATATTACTTTATAGTCTCTCCATGTCTCCAAATGGCACTAGCCATTTAAAGTCATTCTTGTCACTCAAGCATCTCTGCTCTCAATGTAACATTTTCCTTGTATCCCTAAATTCTACCCAGTAAGACTGGCTTTATACTTATTACTACCCTTAATACCACATAAATGGAAACAAAAATAGAGTGAACTTCACCTAGAGAGCCATGAGTTCTTGTGAAAATCTGAATAAAGAAGTGACACTGCTCCATTTATGAGTCTCAGGAGTCAGCAATCATTTGTCATTGTAGATAGACATCTTCAGAACTGCACTACATATTCTGAAATTAAATGGTTGGAAGCGGAGATTATTACTTAAGGTCATTATATGATTACAATTTGGGGAAAGACAAAAAATATGCTGAGAGCAGCAATTTGTACTTTGAGAAGAAACTTTTGCTTGTTTTTCTTGTTTTACTGAACATAAGATGCATTTCAGGTATATTAAAAGAAATCATGGGATAGAGATTGTGGGGCAGCAGGTTGTGCCACTGCTTGGGAGACCTGTGTCCAATATGAGTGCTGAGCTTTGAGTTCCAACTCTGCTTTGAATCAGGATTCCGGCTGACATGCACACTGGAAGGCAGCTGGTAAGGCTCAGGTACTTGGGTCTTCATCGCCCACATTGGGCACCCAGATAAAATTCTTGGCTCCTATTTTCATACTAACCCAGCCCTGACTATTGTGGGAATTTTGAGTTTTAGGGAATTAACCAGCAGATCTCTCTGCCTTTCACCATATCATTCTGCCTTTCAAATAACAAAAAATAATAAATGAAAATTTGAAAAATAAATTTAAAACACAGATTGAATTTAGTAATTTTACATTGAATACATATATTAAATATAAAAATATAAAATTATAAAGGAAATATACATATCTAACCTGACTTGACATATTTTATACATTTATGTTCTACATTAACATCAGTGACCCTTAAAAATTGGGGTGTAAACTAATACAACTATTCTAGCAGGGATTTTGTCCATATCTCACATCAAGTTAAAAAATTCCATGCATATCTTTGATCCTACAATTTCACTGTTAAACGTTAACTGCAGCTTGGCAGTATAATCTAATATTTGCAATGTGAATATCAAATTATGACTGTAGGTAGCAACATGAACCAATATTGCTAAAGAACTAGTGACTGAATATAAAGTGATAAAGAAAATGCTTATTTAACTAAACTCCTCCCCCCAAGGGATTCTAAACAAACTCAATTTTCTGAGTTTTTTCACAAAATGGATTGCATCTGAGTTATTTTAGTGTGCATAAATGTCGGTTTTCATGCAGTATACTTACTTTTAAAAATGTACAATCACCCATTATGCTTTTAAGTGTGGTCTCAATAAAGATCATGAAAATGCATACATAAATATTATGTCTGAAATTCAAACAATGCACCAAATTACTTGTTTTTAAAAATTATACTTTTGGGACCGGTGCTGTGGTGCAGTAGGTTAATCCTCCACCTGAGGCACTGGCATCCGCAGTTCTAGTCCCTGCTGCTCCTCTTCCAAACCAGTTCTCTGCTATGGCCTGGGAAAGCAGTAGAAGATGGCCCAAGTCCTTGGGCCCCTGCACCCGTATAAGAGACCAGGAAGAGGCTCCTGGCTCCTGGCTTCGGATTGGTGCATCTCTGGCTGTTGTGGCCATCTGGGGAGTGAACCGACAGGTGGAAGATCTCTCTCTCTGTCTCTACCTCTCTCTGTAACTATGTATTTCAAATAAATAAATAAAATTGTTAAACAAAATTATACTTTTCTTTATACAAAACACTTTGCATTGCCTTTCTGTATAATATATTTTGCATGACTATCCCATACATCTTCTTTGAGGGATTTTACAATCTTTATTTATATTGATGTCTACTTGTTTAGTTTGTCAATCAATCAGCTTGCAGTAAGGCCTTGACTATCAGTCATAATCTCTACTCAGTTTGCAAAATAAACTTTGAGTCAGGAATAAATTTGGGTTTACAAAACAATTGCAGGCCAGCACCGCGGCTCAATAGGCTAGTCCTCTGCCTGCAGAGCTGGCACCCCCGATTCTGTCTCAGTTTCTCCTCTTCCAATCCAGCTCTCTTCTGTGACCCGGGAGTGCAGTGGAGGATGGCCCAAGTCCTTGGGCCCTGCACCCGCAAGGAAGACCAGGAGAAACACCTGGCTCCTGGCTACGGATCAGCACAGTGCACCAGCTGCAATGCACCAGGCATAGTGGCCACTTCGGGGGTGAACCAAAGGGAAAAGGAAGACCTTTCTCTCTGTCTCTCTCTCACTGTCCACTATGCCTGTCAAAAAAAAATTGCAAAGATAGACAAGAGAGTTCCTTTGTTATACACCATTGATGGTGATGTAAATTTGTACAGCCACTATGGAAACCAGTATGGCGATTAAATCAAATAATAATAACACATAGTAGAAATAGATTTACAATATGAGCCATCAATGCCCCTTCTGGGTATATACCCAAAATACATTAACACATTGTATCCAATATATACTTGAACCATAATTTTTATAGCAGCACTGTTCACAGTAGTCAAAATATGCAGTCAGCCAAGGTGTAAAACATCAGATGAATGGATAAACATGATATATATAAATATATATATTATATAATGTATATATATATACACACAATGGGAAATTATTCAGCTATAAAAAAATTAAATTCTACCATTTGCACAAAAAATGAATACAACTGGAGGACATCATGTTGAGTGAAATAAGGACACAGAAAGACAAATACTGAATGCTCTCCTTTATATGTGGGTGCAAAAATGAAAAAAGAAAAAAGTCAAAAAAGAAGAATAAAAAAGAAATAATTATGTGTATCAGTGTTTCTCCAAACATAATTTTATTGAATTTTGGTTATATCTTTGTTAAATAGCTATGAATGATAAATTACTATAGTTTAATAATCTGTGATTACTTTAAAATTTACTGTATGTAAATCAAATGGTCAACATTCGATTATTGTTTATAGCCTTTGCCTATATTCTGGATGAACTGGAGTCTTCTCACTTTCTATTTTTTGAGCTCTTAAAAACTAAGAGAGTAAGAAAGGAATGAAGAAAGGGAAGGAGGGAGGGAGGTATATATCATATTCTTTGAATTATCTATGAACAATGCTGAATCTGTGCTCCTTAAATGTTTTTATTTTTTAAGATTTTATGTAAAGTACACATATATACAGATTTAGGAACATAGTGATACTTCCATTCCTATATTCCTCCTGCCCATGCTCCCACCATTCTCCCTCTTCCCTCTCTTATTCCCACACTTAATTTTTACAAAGATCTACTTTCAGTTTACTTTATACTCATTAGACTAACCCTACACTAACTAAATAGTTCAACAAATACTATGAAGAACAAAAAATAAATAAATAAAAATCCACTGTCCCTTGACAACAGAGACAAGGGCTATAAATGATCATTGAATCTCAAAATGTCAATTTCTCACCTACACATTTTAAGTACCCTATTAGTTACTACAAATCAGAGAAAATATATAATAGCTGTCTTTTCTGAATTCACATTAACATGAGAATGATGAGAATTCTGTTGTGGTAATTATTAGGTTTTTATTGTGACATTGAGAAGATACATGTGCCAATAACTTCCTTTTATAAAAAGAAAAATTAATTCCTACATAGTTTCTCTAGTGCTACAATCTTATGTGTTCAAAGTATCTTTGTCAAAAAGGAGAAACCAACACTGATTCATGAGAATCATTGATTGATTCATTGATTCATTGATACATTGATTCATTTGATTACTAAAACCCCAGGCTTACTTTGAATATCTCCAGATTTTCCAATAATGTTCTCTTTCTACTCTTGGGTTCCATTCAGGAAGCTACATTCTATTTTGTTTGGTCCCTCTTACCCTGGCTCTCTCCCAGTGTTTCATGGAATTCATCATCAGGGATGTGTTAGGAGTACTTCTCTGTACTTCATAATCTATCCTTCAATGCTTCTCTGATTTTTGTTTCTCACAGTCAGGTGGGAGTTCCTGAGTTTGAATATGACAAGAGAAGTTCAATATATTTTGTATTACATTGTATCATTGGCCTCACCCCTCCTTCACACTCAGGAAGAGTAAGCAGAGTTGACAGATTAAAGTATTTTAGAAACTATGGAACTTCATATGAGAATATTCTGTTAGTGAATGGGGTTAAATACTGATTGTCACCAAGACAATTTGGCCCTCATGGGGAATTTGCCAGGGATTCTAGGAGCTCTGCAATATGTAGAACTCTTCTGTTACATATCATTCAAATGTGAATGTCCCTCCAGATGTTCCCATAAAAGAAAAAAAAAATCATTTACAAATATCTGAACCTAGAATCAAACTCCGTTGTACAAACAAACAATAATATTTTCCATGGATTTGATGTATGTTAAAAGTCCCAGCACTACAACAGCCAAGTAGGTTAAGGTAAAATTTTCCAGTTTCTAGGGACACAATCAAGGTTTGATTCATTGTTTTAGAAAACTATGTCACTGATAGTAGCATCATTTATGATATGCAACAAATATAACTTCTGATATATTTTAGGTATTACATTTGTATGATCTTACATAAACAAATCTGTATTTATTTGTCCTTTATTTTAATGGCAAATAAAATGTGACAGTAATTCAGTTGAACATTAATTTATATTTTTAAGAATCTAAACTTCTTTCCAAATTGATACAGCATGTGGTTCCTTAGAGTAATTATTCTAAGAACTTTCTCATTAAGCATCTTAATTTCTTATTAATTGTTTTTAGAGTCAATAAAGGCACTGCTTAATTTTTAAAATAGTGTACATTGGTTGGTTATAAATTTTGTTGTTATTAAAGATTCACGTACTTATCTGAAAGGCGCGGAGAGTACAGAAAGAGGGAGAGATAGAGATGGATAGAGAGAGCTCTTCCGTCTGCTGGTTCACTTTCCAAATGGCTGCAATAGGCCAGGCGGAAGCCAGAATCCATGAGTGTCATCCAGATGGCCTATCAGTGTGGCAGTGGCTCAGGCACTTGGCTATTCTCCACTGCTTCCCCAGGACCATTGGCAGGAATCTGGATCAGAAGCAAAGCATCTGGAACTCAAACTGTCACCCTTCTAGGATGCCATTGTTGCAGGTGGCGGCTTCAGTCCTCTCACAATGCCATCTCCATTCTGATTATAGTTTTTACAAATAGTAGGATCATTACAAAGGAAATATTTATTGTATGGTTGGTACTGTGGTGCAGTCATTAAGCCATTACTTGAGAAACCCATATGCCTCATATGAGTGTCAGTTGAAGTCCTGGCTGATCTGTTTCCAATACACTTTCCTGTTGGTATGCCTGGGAGACAGCCAGTTATGGCCAAGTACTTGGATCCCTGCGACTCATGTACAAATCAGATTGTGTTTCTGACTCCTTCTTCTGGCATGGCCCAGCCCTGGTAGTTGTAGGCATCTGGGGAGTATATCAGCAGATGGAATATTTCTTTGACTCTCCTGTCCCCACCCCCATCAACCTGCATTTTAAATAAATAAATATTAAAATATTTATTAAAAAGAGGATTTTATATCTAACATGGTTGAGAATCACATGGTTTTAATAACACAATGCTGAGATCTGACCATCTACCCCAATTAAGTTCACTAAAACTGACAAGGTGTTAAACTTCAAGCATTCAAGTTCAAGTTTCATGTTTGGTCATTACTGCAACACTTGTAGAAAGCAGGGTGACTAGGGAACACACTGCAGATAGTCCAGGTGTGGGAGCATTTTCCTGGGGTAGTTATTAGTGGCAATCTCTTTGATCTCAAAGTGCCCCATATTTGATGTTAAAATATTTTTCTCATTTAAAATTGTAGAAATAAATAAAAAGGAAAAATGGTAGAGGGTGTCAGATAATACTGAATAGTAATTTATTTACTCTGACCAATCATCAGACCACTTGAAGAAGCAGGATTTTACTTTACAATACGTCTTGCCCAACACAAACAACTCTGGAGGGGCATTTGGCAGAGCAGTTAAGATGCTGCTTGGGATGCCCATAACCCCAGGCCTGGGCTTGAGTCCCAGCTCTGCTCTTTACTTCAGCTTCCTACTAATGTGCACCCCAAAGGAAGCAGGTAATGGTTTCAACAATATGGTTTCTGCCAACCATTTGGGAGTCCCAGGTTGTCTTCTGGGCTCCTGATCAGACTGCCCGGGCCATGTCTGTTCCAGGCAATTGAGGAGTGAACGAGTAGATAGAAGCTTGCTCACTTTCTCTCTCCACCCATACCTCACCTTTCAATTCCAAGTGAATAAATAAATACTTTAAAATAGCTGTTTCAAGGAAGCTAAATGAACTTCCAAAGAGCACATAGAAATGATGTAATACTCTAACAGCATGGCAAAGATAAATAAATATTAAAAATCAAGCAGAATTTCAATAACTGAAAACTACGCCAAGTGCAATTATAAATGTGATCTAAGTCATCAGTAGAATAGAGCAAACACAAGAACCAGTGAGCCCAAACAGCCTATTTGAAAATACACAATTGGAAGAGAGAGAGAGAGAGAGAGAGAGAGAGAGAGAGAAAAGAAAGAATTAGTAAGAATGAAGAAAATGGAAGACAATTTTGGGACAGTGTGACAAGAGCAGACATTTTAGTTATTGGGGTTCAATAAGGACTTGAGAATGCCTAAGAAGCAGACAGCATAGTTAAAGTGATATATCAGAAAACTCCCCAAACTGAGACAAAGATACAACTCTCCAGGTACAGAAAGGTCAAAGACCACCAGAAAGATTCAACTCAAACAAGTCTATACAAGGAGATATTACAATCTTGCTGTCAAAGGTTAAACATAAAGAGACAGTTCTGAAACCTGTAAGAGAAAAAAACAAATAACATATAATATGGTCCAGTTCACCTGACTGCAGACTCACAAAAGAAATCTAACATGCCAGGAGGGAATAGAATAAGACTTTCACAGCAGTAAAGGAAGGTATTTGCCAGACAAGAACACTGTATCTAGATATCTTTAGATGTGGAGAGAGATAAACAAAACATGAGAGACTTTCTCACTATTAAACCTGTTGTTGTCAACAACAGGAATCACTGTGTACTTACTTCTCATGTGGGATCTGTCCTTAATGTGTCGCCCAATGTGAAGTAATGCTATAACTAGTACTGAAACAGTATTTTACACTTTATGTTCTGTGTGGGTGCAAACTGATGAAATCTTTACTTAATATATACTAAATCGATCTTTTGTATATAAAGATAATTGGAAATGAATCTTGATGTGAATGGAATGGGAGAGGGAGCAGGAGATGGGAGGGTGCGAGTGGGAGGGAAATTATGGGGGAGGGGGAGCCATTGTAATCCATAAACTGTACTTTGGAAATTTATATTTACTAAATAAAAGTTTAAAAAAAGAAATACTAAAGGGAGTTGTTCAAATTCAAAAAATGCTTCTTTAAAAAATGCTAATATAAGAAGAAAACATCCAGTGGGTAGAAAATGTTTGGGTGGATACTGTTCGTGGTGCAGCAGGTTAAACTGCTGCCTGCAATGCTGGCTCACACATGGACAGTGTTTCAAGCCCCAGCTACTCCACTTCTGATCCAGATCCTTTATAAAAATGTGCCTGGGAAAGCAGTGGCAGATAGAGCAATTACTTTGAACCCTGCCAGCCAATGGGAGATCTGGACAGAGTTCTAGGATCCTGGCTTTGGCCTGCCTCAGCCATGGCTGCTGCATCCATGTTGAGAATGAACCAACAGATGAAAGATCAGTCAATCTCTCTCTCTCTCTCTCCCTCCCTCCTTCCCTCTCCCTTCCAAATACATGAATAAATCTTTAAACATGTTTTGGGGCTGGCCCTGTGGTGTACTGCATAAAGCTAGCTGCTGCCTGCAGTGCTGGCATCCCATATGGCACCGGTTCAAGTCCCAGCTGCTTAATTTCCTATCCAGCTCTCTGCTGTGGCCTGGGGAAGCAGTAGAGGATGGCCCAAGTGCTTGAGTCTCTGCACCAGCATGGGAGATGTAGAAGAAGCTCCTGGCTCCTGGCCTTGCATCAGCACAGCTCCAGCTGTTGCAGCCATTTGGGGAGTGAACCAGCAGATGGAAGACCTCTCAGACCTCTCTCTCTCTCTGCCTCTGTGTAACTTTACCTTTCAAATAAATAAGTCTTTAAAATATATGTTGGTAAGAGTAGCTATACAATTTCAGAATGCTTTAATATAATAAATATGATGTACAAACCATTCACAGCTTTAGTATTGAGATGAAAAAGCAACACAATAAAAATACAAATACATTAAGATATAGGCAACAGAGACAGACATAAAATGAAATATCAACAATTCAAAAAGAGGGACAGATTGATGCAACAGATAAGATGCCACGTGAGACACATGCGTCTGTTACGTGTTCCAACTCCGCCTCTAATTCCACCACCTGATTCCTTGTCCTCCTGCTAATAAGGATCACCTGTGGAGGCTGCAGGTGACGATTCAAGCACCTGGGTCCCTGACATCTCGTGGAAGACCCAGATTGGGATCCTACCTCCTGGTTTTGACCTGGCTCAGCCCTGGACATTGCAGGCACTTTCAGAATAAGCCAGTGAAAGGGAGATCTCTCTAGCAGTATCTGTCTCTAATTATTTGACTCTTTGCCTTTCAAACAAAAATAATTGGAAATATTTTTTCTAAAAAAATCCAAAATGCAGGGAAGAAGTAAATACATAGGTAGAGTTCATTATTTATAATTCTTACCTCTTATTTTGTTATAATATTTATTTTATTATATTACTCTTTAATATGTTTATGTCCACTTTATCATATTCCTACATATTATTATAATGTTAAGTTTCTGACATTTAAAATAGATTTTTATATCAAAGACATTTTCAGTAAGCTTTGTGGTAACCTCAAATCAAAATGAATGTAATAGATTTATTAAAATAACAAGCAAATATTCAAAACGCACTACTGAAGAAAATCAATTAACCACAAAGGAAGATTCTAAGAGAAGGAGACATAAAGAAAGGAACTACAACAAAACTAAAAAACAAGGATTACAATAACAGTAGTAAGACTTTACCTATCAATAATTACTTTAGATACAAATGGATTAAATTATCTAACTAAGAGACACAGAATGATGGAATGAACAAGGAAACAAGGCCCAATTATATTCTTATTACAAGATATTCAGTTCTTCTCTATGGATAGGCATAGACTGAAAATAAATGATATTTCATTTAAATGGAACTCGAATGTAGGAGTACATGCACACATAAAATAAATTTCTACTTAAAAGCAGTAATAAAGAAAAGGAAGGACATTCTGTAATGATGAATCATTCAATCCAGCAAAAGAAAATAACCATCAATAAATGGTCAGCAAATATAAGAGCACCCACATACATGAAGCAAATATTTGTGGTGGAATGAGAAGGCCATGCCAAGGTGGCCACTGGCAAGCGAGCGTCAGTTACTCAGGAATGGCTTTGAAACCCACCTGGCAATGGAGCCTGCCTGGCAACAGGCTGTGATTGGATGGCTTTGGAAACTGCCTGGCAACAGGCTATGATTGGATGGATTTGAAACTGCCTGGTAAAAGGCTGTGATTGGATGGCTTTGGAAACTGCTTGACAATAGGCTGTGATTGGTTGGGGCATAGACCGCCCCTTGACCAGATTGGCTGGTCTTGGCTATATAAGATGTTGTACCAACTGTAATAAACGAGTCTGCGGGCTGCTCGCCTCGAGCCTGCTTTCACCCGACTCCCGGGGTCTGTGTGTTGACTCCGCGCCTCTTGCCCCCACCACGCTGCTCCTCTCAGAAACGAATCCACTGCAACATTGTTGAGAAACTCAACTGCAACAAATATTAAGAGACCTAAATGGAGAGATATATTGCCATACAAAAGCAGCAGATAATTTTAGATTTAAGAAATGTATAGATAATTCAGACAGAAAATCAAACAAGAAACAACTAGCTAAATTACACTTTAGATCAACTGAACCTAACAAACCTCTATATAATGTTCTATCCAGGAGCTTCAGAATACACATTCTTCCCAACAGAACATGAAAAATTTTCTAGTATAGATCACAGTGCAGGTCACAAAACAAGTTTCTGTACATTTTTTGTAAAGTAGAGATCATACTGAATATTATTTCTGACCACGATGCAATGCAATGCAACAAAACTAGAAAACAATAACAAGAAAAACTTGGGAAATTACATATAAACATGGAAATTAAATAACTTAGTCCCAAACAACCAATGAATCACATATGGAATTAAAAGCAAATTTTAAGATGTTTTGAAATAATTGAAATTGGAAATGAAACATATCAACACAAATGTAATTCTGAAAAATAGTTCTAAGAAGAGCATTTATAACAATAAATCTCACATCCAAACAGTTCTCAAAGAACTTTATCACAGCACTTTATGGAATTATAAAACAAGATCAAATCAAACACCAAATTTGAAAAAGGAAAGAAATAATCTAACATAGTGGAGATAAATGAAATAAAGACCAAAATAACAATATAAAAATTGGCCGGTACTGTGGCTCACTAGGCTAATCCTCCACCTGGGGCGCCAGCACTCCGGGTTCTAGTCCCAATTTGGGCACCGGAGTCTGTCCCGGTTGCTCCTCTTCCAAGCCAGCTCTCTGCTGTGGCCCTGGAGGGCAGTGGAGTCCAAGTGCTTGGGCCCTGCACCCACATGAGAGACCAGGAGAAGCACCTGGCTCCTTGCTTCAGATCAGCACAGCGTGCTGGCCAGAGCAGCCATTTGGGGGTAAATCAACGGAAGGAAGACCTTTCTCTCTGTCTCTCTCTCTCACTGTCTAACTCTGCCGGTCAAAAAAATACAAAAATCAATGAATATAAAAGCAAATTCTTCAAAAACAACTAATTAAAATCCAAACACTCAGAGTAACTAAGAGAAAAGGGAGAACATTCAAATAAATTAGAAATAAAAAGGCTGACATTACAATGGACACTACAAAAAAATAAAGGATTGTCAAAGACTGTACGAACAATTATATGGCAACAAATTTCATGACTCAGAAGAAATAGATGCCTAAATACATATACATTACTAAGATGGAATAATGAAAAAACAGAATATCTATGTAGAATAACAAAGAGTGGCTTAAATTAACAATAAATCCATTTCCATCAAAGGAATGTTCAGGTCCACATGGCCACACTGCTGAATTCTACAAACATTTGTATAAAAATTAACACAAATTTTCTTAAACCATTCCAAAAAAATGAAATAAAGGAATTCTACAAAATTTATTTTACAAGGGCACCATTACTTTAGCAATAAAATCAGATAAGGACACATTTACATGTGTAAAATGACAAAGATGATTTCTCCAAAGCTAACATGATGGTAATTATTAGAGTTTTGGAAGGGAAGGAGTAAGAGAGGGATGGAGAAATTTGATCAATAGGTATTAAATTATTATACTTAAGAGTAAAAAGCTCTGCGGCTCATTGTACAACAAGGTGACTATAGCCAATATTATATAGTTCAATTTTTCTATAAAAAAAAACCCTATATATTAGGATTTTTAAAAAAGTGTTTATCATAAAAAGTCACATTTGAGGATTCCAAGATGGCTGAATAGGGAAAAGACATACTTCTTTAGACATAGGGAAAATAGCAGGAAAAAAAAAAAAGGAAGAGAAAGTACTTTCCCAGGTGAGAGTTATAGAGAAATTTGCAATGGAAATTCTACAGAAAGAGGGATGCCATGGAACAGCGTCGAAGTTATGGATTTGCAGTAATGAAGCAATGAACACGGATACCACACAATCCCCATAGCCAAGACTACAGGATACACCAGCTTAGGAGAACAAAGTGAGTGCACACTGTAGCAGTCCATGCCACCGGTGATTGCCAGAGGGACTGCCCTGTAGATAACACTGACTTTGAGTCCATCCTAGAGCGCCAACAGAGGACAGGGTAGCAGCATAATCCATTGGAAGAAAAGTACCTTTCTTTCTTCCCATCTCCCCACAAGGGCACCTAGCAACTGGCAAGGAGACGGCACAATTTTGACACTAGTAGCAATGGCAGAAGCTCTTGTGCACACCTGTGATCAAGGGAACTTACCAGAAGGAAATATCCACATTCCTCACTGACTTTGAGTCTGGCTGGGAGGGTTGACAGGGGTTAGACATCCACATAGGACTATGAGGTACCCCCCGCCTCTCAACATATCATGAGCTCCAGAGTTCAAATCACCAAGGCAGAGCACCCACAGTCAGCTAGCTCTGCTAACTTCTCTTTCCATTAAAAGGAAATTCTGCACCCCCACCACTGTGGGATCATTGCATGCTGTGACTTTTGGGAATCTGTGACTGCAGGATACGACACAGGGTATAGCTGGGTCTGTGAGCAAATACTGTGTCTGACAACAGAGGCTCAGAGCTCCCTGATTTCCTGGGCTGGGTCATTGCAGAATGAACCCATGCTGACACTGAGGAATGCACATATCCTATTTTGCAGTTCATATAGCAGCACAGGTAAATGTTGGCATCCACCATGGGCTAAACCTAGGTATTGACTGCCTTGCAAGAGAGGATGTCAGGATGTGGTTATGCCACCAAGGTGATCATACCCTCCCTTCCTGCTGAAAATATAGATCTACCACACCAAAACTGAGTGTCAAACTGGATACTTGCCTCACCCTGGAGCGCTGACCAGAGCTCCCTGCCCACAGCCAACACATGCTTCCTGGTATTCACTGAGGGAGCAGACACTTCATTAAGCCACAGAATAAATCCATCAGAGGAGAAAACCAACAAGTATTTTCACAAATATCCCCCAAAAATGCAGAAACTCAAGAAACAACAATAAGGAAGATAACATGACTCCTTCAAAGGAATACTACACTTCAATATTAGAATGTGAAGATGAGGGCTGGCACTGTGGTATAGTAAGCTAAACTTCCACCTGCGGTGCTGGCATCCCATATGGGTACTGGTTCATTTCTTGGCTACTCATCTTCTGATCCAGCTCTCTGCTATGGCCTTAGAAAGCAGGGGTCTAACTGCTTGCGGCCTTATATCCACTTGGGAGACCTGGAGGAAGCTCCTAACTCCCAGTTTGGATCAGCCTAGCTCTGGTTGTTGCGGCCACTTGAGAGTGGACCAGTGAATGAAAGATCTTTCTCTATGTCTCTCCAATTATTTTTCTCTGACTCTACCTCTCAAATAAAAAAAATAAGAAGATTAACACAGAGATATTGATGAAATATCTGAAAAGGATTTCAAAACAATGATCTAGGATTACTCAGAGACAATGAGAAGCAAATTCATGAATTAAAAAAGTCAACACATGACATGGAGGACACATTTTATCCATGAGACTGAGATTGAAAAGAAATCAAGTTGAAATATTAGAAATTAAGAATTCAATATATCAAATAAGAAATACAGTGGAAAGTCTTAACAGATTTGGTGAGGCAGAATATAGACTTGGTGAGGCAAGAAGACAAATCTATGGATGTATTTCAGTCAGACAAAAAAAGAATTTAGAAAAATTTAAAATAATATTCAAGACTTATGGAATAGTATCAATGAACCAACAAATGAAAATCATAACATGCATGTATTCTGACAATAATGGAATGAAGCTGAAAATTAACAACTAAAGAATCTTTAGAAAATATGCAAAAATGGAGACAGAACAACACAATGCAGAATGAACAGCAGATCACAGAATAAATCAAAAGGAAAATGAAAAAAATCCAAGAAAAGAATGAATGAAGATGTCAGTAAAACACATCCAAACTTAGGGCATATTCAAAAGCAGTGATAACAGGGAAGTTTATAGAAGAAATTGGTGCCTACATCAAAAAATTGAAAGGCTTCAAATAAATGAGCTATCAATGCACCTCCAGGACCTAGAAAAACAACAACCACCAAACCCAAAATTAGTAACAGGAAGGAAATAATTAGAGGTGAAATAAAATTGAAAAAAAAATGTAAAAGATCGGTGAAATGAAGAGCTGTTTTTTTTTAAAAGATAAAGAATTGATATACAATTGTCCCAACAAACCAAAAAAAAAAAAAAAAAAAAAGGGAGAAGTCCAAAATCAATGAAATCAGAGACAAAAAAAGAGACTTGGAAGCAATGGATACCATAGAAATAAAAATAGTCAAGTCAAGTATTACTACAAACTGCTATACACCAACAAATTGGAAAATCTAGAAGATCTAGAAGACATGGATAGATTACTAGACACATACAATCTACAAAATGTGAGTCATGAAAACATAAACAGACCAATCAACAAGACAGAGACTGAATCAGTAAAGAAGACCCTCCCAACACAGCAAAGTACAGGATCAGACAGCTTTAGTGCTGAATTGTACTAGGATTTTAAGGAAGAATTAATTACAATTCTTCTCAAGCTATCCAAAAACAATTGAAAGGGGGGAATACTCCCAAACTCTTTCCATGAAGCTAGCATCATCTTAATTCCTAAACCAGAAAAAAGACATAATGGAGAAAGACAACTATATACGATATCCCTGATGAGCATAGATGCAAAAATCCTCAACAAAATACTAGCTAATCAAATCCAACAATACATCAAGAATATCATTTGCCTGGATCAAGTGAGATTTATCCCTAGTGTGTAGTTATGATTCAACATTTTCAAATTGAATGAAAAAAAAAAAGATCTCTTTAGAAGCTACAAAAAACATTTGCCATAATATAGCATCCTTTCATTACAAAAATTGTAAGCAATTTGGGTATAGAAGGAACATTACTCAAGACCATCAATGCAATTCATGACAAACAAGGTAATACAATCGGAAAAGAGGAAGTCAAATCATCCCTTTTGCAGAAGACATGGTTCTATTTATAGGGAACCAAAAGACCCCACTAAGTGACTATTAAACTCATATAAGAGTTTAGTAAAGTTGCAGAATATAAAATTAACACACAAAAATCATGGCCATTGGGCTGGCGCTGTGGCTCATTTGGTTAATCCTCTGCCTGCAGTGCCAGCATCCCATATGAGTGCCGGGTTCTAGTCTCAGTTGCTCCTCTTCCAGTCCAGTTCTCTGCTGTGGCCCAGGAAAGCAGTTGAGGATGGCCCAAGCGTTTGGGCTCCTGCACCCACATGGGAGACCCTGGAGGAAGCACCTGGCTCCTGGCTTCAGATCGGCGCAGCACCGGCCAGAGACAGACATTTGGGGAGTGAACCAATGAAGGAAGACCTTTCTCTCTGTCTCTCTCTCTCACTATCTATAACTCTACCTGTCAATAAAAAAAAAAAAACATCGTAGCTATTGTATATACAGAAAATGCCATGACTGAGAAAGAATTTCTATGAGGAATCCCATTCATAATAACTATAATCAAAATACCTTGGAATTTATTTGAATAAGGAGGCGAATTATCTCTACAATTAAAACTACAAAACATTAAAGAGAGAAATAGACACAAAAGATGAAAAAATCTTCCATGTATATATAGATATATAGATGCTCATGTATATAAACGATATGGAATACTAATATATATGTTGTGATTTTATATATATAAACCGTGATTTTATGTATCTGTAAAATCATAAATGGTATAATTTAAATATAATATGGTATATTTTATATAATATGGTATACTTTATATATATATATATATATATAATATGGCATTCTACTCAGCCATAAAAAATGAATGAAATCTTGTCTTTTGCAACAAACTGTATGCAACTGGAAACCATTACATTCAGTGAAATAAGCCAGTCCCAAAAGAAACATGTTTTCCCTGATCTGTAATAACTAATAGAGTATCAAAAAATGTAATATGTTGCAATGAAATAGATATTTTGAGACCTAATGATTGTTTACAGCCCTTTTCTCTACTGTTGAGGAATAGTCTTTTTTTTTTCTTATTATTTAACACTTTACTTAGTGCAAGGATAATATTATGATATAAAATAAACTGAATGCAGATTATTATAATAATTAAGAGAGGGAATAGGAGAGGAAGGATGAAGAAAGGTGGAAGCATGGGTGGGATGGGGGGTAGTATCATTATATTCCTAAATCTGGTTTTATGAAATTTAATTTAAAATCCTATGCAAATAATAATATTTATAATAATAATAAACTTTACCCCACACCAAAAATGGATGATTCTAAAAACAATTCTGGAAACTTATCAGCTCCTTAAAATGTAAAGTGGACTGCTACCTTGTGTAAAAATTTGCATTTAAATGACTGTGAAAATAAATGACAATTCTGCACTGGAATATTTTCAACCAAGTCCAAATGGATAACCTGATTGATCTTACATCTTGCATCTTACAAGGAAGGAAATGTTATACAGATAACAAAACAAAACTATATTGAATTAAAAACATTGAGATATTGTTTAAAAAGAGATCAAAATTCAGTATTGTGCATGGGGATATCCAGTTTCTTGGTCCCATTTATTGATGATGCTCTTCTTTCTTCAATGTATATTTTTGATGCTTTAGTCAAGAATTTGTTGACTGTACACTTGTTGGTTCCTATTCTTATTTCTGGATTTCTATTTTTTCCCATTCTATGTATATATTTTTTTGCCATTATCGTTCTGTTTAAGTAATTAGAAGGCTGCAGTATGTCTTTAAATCAAGCATTATGGTGCTTCCAGGTTTGGTTTTTAATCTAGAATACTTTGGGGATTTATGGAGCTTTTTACTTCCATATGAACTTTTTGTTTTTTTTCTAACTTTCTGAAGAATGTCATTGATATTTAATGGTGATTACACTGAAGCTATAAATCATATTGGGTTGTATGGGCATGTTAATAATGTTAATTCTTCTAATCCATGAACATGATTAGCCTTCCCATGTTGTGATGTCTTCTTCTACTTCTTTCATCAGTGTTTTATAATTTTCATTGAAGAGATCTTTCACTTCTTGGCTACATTTAGTCCTGGGCATTTTATGGTTTTGTGCTATTGTGAATGTAATTGCTTACATGATTTCTTTTTGCAGCCAGTTCATTATTAGTGTATAAAATCTAATGATTTTGTACACTGATTTTGTATCCTATGACTTTGTATCCTATGAGAGTAACATTTTTGTAAAGCTCTAGAAGAGAGAGTGTGCTTTAGTAGATACTCAGTAAATACTCCTGGAAAGAAGCAAAGGAAGATGTGAAATAGACTCTACTCATTTTGATATCACCCTGCAGGAACATAGGTTAGGAAAAATCTCTGCTGTATTATTTATTTCCATAACTTCAAGTCTGTTTTGAGGTTTTAAGGCAAGCTGGAAAATCTCCTTTTCTATAGGTTATATGATCAGTTTTAGAATATGAATCAGCTGAACTTTCAAGACATAATTCAAATCATTTAACTTCTTTCCAGGTTCAATAAATCATTTTATTCATCATCCTTTTAAAAACTCTATAGAAACACTAATATCAGTTTCATTTGCTATTGAAACATAAAAGATAAAGCTTTGAAAAGTTTCAGTTGTAGAACTCTAATATGATTTTCTCTTCCTGATCTTGTACCCAAACCAACCAGGTTTCTTTCAGAAAGAGGAAACATTTTGAAACTGTTTTCTTTTGTAGTTGTTAGTGACAGATAGGGCTGTTTTGCAAAACCTCTATTTGCATCTGTGTTTCTCTTTGTTGCATAAAAGATTGATGAACCACTCAACCATAGTCTCCTGAGGATGGTATCTTTTAAATGGTCACTGAAATACTGTAGTTAGTTGTGCATTTCTGATTAGAGTTAATGATGATTCCATGAAGTCAATATTATAAATGTGAACAATATCCAAAGAAGCCTATTTTAATAAAAGTCCAAAAAGAAAAAAAAGTCACATGTTTGAGGAGATATATATATTTATCCTGAGTGAACATTACAAATTCTATGTAGGTATCAAAACATCAAATGATACCACATAAATAAAATAATTGCATTGTCTCTTTTAAATGTTTTTAAAAATTAAAACAAAAAGTTCTACAAGCCAGTATATTTGAGTATAGATGCAAAAATCCACAACTTGTACCAAATGAAATTCAACAGTACATTAAAAAGATCATGCACCTTAACCAAGTGAGATTCATGCAAGGATGTCTCAGCTATTCAGATCAATAAACATGGCCAGTGCCACAGCTCACTTGGCTAATTCTCTGCCTGCGGTGCCTGCACCCCAGGTTCTAGTTCTGGTCGGGGTGTTGGATTCTGTCCAGGTTGCTCCTCTTCCAGTCCCGCTCTCTGCTGTGGCCCAGGAGGGCAGTGGAGGATGGCCCAGGTCCTTGAGCCCTGCACCCGCATTGGAGACCAGGAGGAGGCACCTGGTTCCTGGCTTCTGATCAGTGCAAAGTGTCAGCTGTAGTGGCCATTGGAGGGGTGAACCAATGGAAGGGAGACCTTTCTCTCTGTTTCTCTCTCTCTCTCTCACTGTCTAACTCTGCCTGTAAAAAAAAATAAATATGCATAACACAGTACATCGTATGACCAACTCAATTGATGCAGAAAAGACCTTTGATAAAATCTAGCATCTCTTCATGATATAACTCTGAACAAATTATGTATAGAAAGAATGTGCCTCAAAATAATAAATGACAGCTATAACAAGCTAACAGCTTTCTTTTGAAAATATGAAACAAAACACAGATGATTGCTTTTACCACTTTATTAAGCATAGTGCTGGAAGTCCTAGACAGAGCAATTAGGCAGAAGAAAGCAAGGAGATTCAATTTGGAAAGGAAGAAGTCAAACTCTCATTGTGGGCAGAAGACATTTCTATATATAGAAAAACTCAAAAATTTCATTAAAACATTATAACAAAAACAAATTTAGCAAATTAGCTGAATGCAAAAATCAACAAGCAGAAATAGTAGCTGTTATAAAGCAATAACAAAGTTCTAAAATAGAAATCAAGAAAACATCCCTATTTTCAATAATTACAAAAAAACCACCTAGGACTAAATTTAATCAAAACTGTTCATAAATTGAAGAGGAAGCAAAAAATAAAATACATATACAATGTTCACAAAATAGAAGAATCAGTATCATCAAAATGTCTCTACTGCCAAGGTGATTTATAAATTTCTTGCAATCTCTATCAAAAGAGCAATGACATTTTTCACAGACATGAGAATAAAAAAGTAAAATTTTCCATGGAACTAAAGAAGAACCGAATGGGCAAAGCAATCTTAAGTTACTGTATTATCTACCTTTAAAACACATTACAAAGCTACAATAATAAAATCAGAATTGTATAGCTATAAAAACAGCCACCGAGATCAATGGAACAGATTAGACCAGAAGTTAACCAACTCATCTACAGCTAATTGATCTTTCACAAAGGTGCTGAGATCATGTACAAAAAACAACACTGCTGAGAACTTGCATATACACCTGTAGAATAAAACCAGACCCCTATTTCGAATCTTGTACAATTCAAAACTGATTAAAACCATAAGTGTAAGACTGGAAACTTTGAAACCACTGTACTAGAATACATGGGGGGATACTTCAGGACATTGGAATGGGCAGTTTTTTTGGAGCATATCACAAATACAAAGCAAACACTTTAAAAAAAAAATGATTTCAACAAACCAAAGAACTTTCTGCAGGGCAAAGGAAACTATCAACAGAGTGAGGAGGCAACTTACATGATGGAAGAAATTTATTTGCAAAGTATACATCTGACAAAGTATCAAAAAGGAATATACAAGAAACTAAAACAACTAAAAAGATAATCCCATTTAAAAATTGGGCTTTGAGGTGGTTGTTTGGCCTAGTAGTTAAGATGCCATTTGAGTTTGGATAGTTGTATCCCATTTCCTTGAAATACTAGATTTGAGTATTAGCTCTACTTATAATTCCAGATTCATGCTAATTTGAAACCTGAGAAGCAGAAGGCACTAACTCCAATAGTGGCTGCCTGTGGCTCCCAGGGGAGGCACGGATTCAGTTTATGGCCCCCAGCTGTACCCTGCCCCAGCTGCAGACTTTGTGGGACTCTGGCAAGTGAACCAGCAGATAGGTGTTCTGTTTGTCTCTATTTTATTCTGCTTCTCAAGTAAATACATGCATAATACACTTTTTAAAATGGGTGATATTTAAACAGATCTTTCTTGAAGAAAGTCATACAAATGGTCAAGACACATATGAAGGAAAAAAATGTACAACTAATTATCAGGGAAATGTAAATCAAAAACCACAAGAAGATAACTTTACTGCAATTAGATCAACTACCTAAAAGGCAAAAGATAAAAAATACTTGGAAGGATGTGGAAAAAAGAATTCTTGGCACTGTTTTAAAGAATGTAAATTAGTATAGCTACTGTGGCAAACAACATGGGAGGTCCTGAAAGCCTAATAATAGCACTACCATAGGATTCAAAATTCCATCCCATTACTGGGTATATATGGGAGGGAAATAGAATCACGTGATAAAAGTGTATCTACTCTCTCAACTTTATTGTAGCACTATTCATAATAGCCAATAAGCACACATAGACAAACTATTCATTAACTAATATGATACGTATACATAATAGAATACTACTTGGTCACACAAAGGATTAAAACTTATCGTTAGCAACAACATGAATTGAACTAGAGGCTTTTATGTTAGATGAAACATCCAAGCACAGAATAAGAACCACACAATCTCGCTCATATATGAAACATGTAACAGTTGATATCCTAGAAATGAAGAGTAGAATGGTAGTTATCAGAGGCTGTGGATATAAGCAGGCAGAGAAGGGGAAAAATATAACATGTACTAAGTTTTACACAGGAGTAAAGAGTTCTGGTGTTTTATTGTAAAGTAGGGTATCCATAGATAATAGATAATAACAATAGACTATGTTTTGGAGCCAGTGTGTGTGGTGTAGTGGGCTAAGCCACTACCTGCGGCACCGGCGTCCCATATGGGCTCCCATTCAAGTCCCAGCTGCTCTTCTTCTGATCCATTTTTCTGCTAAATCCTGGGAAGGCAGTGGAAGATGGCCATGTGCTTGTGCCTTGTACCCACGTGGGAGACCCAGAGGAAGCCTCTGGCTCCTGGTTTCAGAACTGCCTAGCTCCGGCCATTGCAGCCATTTGGGCAGTAAAAAAAGCAGATGGAAGAATTTTTTCTCATCATTCCCTCTCTCTTTCTGTAACTCTACCTCTCAAATAAATAAATAAAATCTTAAAAAATATACTGCATGTTTCTCTATTTAATAAAACCTAGAAGTAAGAAGTTTGAATGCTTTCACCATAAGGAAATAATAAACATTTGAATATATGTGTGTGTTCACCATGATTGGATATTATTCAGCATATACATGCATAGAAACATTACAGGCAAACCCTGAAATGTAGTTTTTGCTAGTTGCAAATAGTAAATAAATAAATAATAAGTGAACCTGTCCCCAAATAGAGTCTCTCTCCTTCCTGACTTGCTGTGATAGCTTCCATGTGGTTCTTGTGATACCATCAATCATGATGCCAATCCCAGAGCTGAACAGAAGCCAGCATCCTGCTGTTGGACCACTAGAATTATGAGGTAAATAAATCTCTTTTCTTTATTTGCAAATTACCCAACATCTGACATTTGTTACAGCAACAGAAAACTAACTAATATCATGATAATTTTTACCTAGAAAATGAGAGGAAAAGAGAGAATCTAAAGCTGTGATTAGCAGTAAGATCAATCCATCATAGTAGACATGAAACCAAGGGAGAGGGATATTTAATGATTTTTGTAGCTTTTTGCCAAGATATGTTTTATCTTGACTAATCAGAGTACTTAGCATTCGACTTGTGCAAGTATATCCAACTTCAAATGACTCCTCACACTAAGTGCTATACCTGCTATGGGCCTTAAAGGGCTACCTTTCTCCTGTCATTTATTTAACAAGTATCTATTGAGCATCTAATGTGTATAAGGGTACTTCATAGTGTGTGAAAATGTTTTTTTTTAACTTTTATTTAATGAATATAAATTTCCAAAGTATAGCTTATGCATTACAATGGCTTCCTCCCACCATAACTTCCCTCCCACCCTCAAACCTCCCCTTTCCCGCTCCCTCTCCCCTTCCGTTCACATCAAGATTCATTTTCAATTCTCTTTATACACAGAAGATCAGTTTAGTACATATTACATAAAGATTTCAACAGTTTGCCCGCACATAGCAACACAAAGTGAAAAATACTGTTTGAGTATTAGTTATAGCATTAAATCACAATGTACAGCACATTGAGGACAGTGATCTTACAGGATATTTTTTTTAAATTGATTAATTTTCTATGCAATTTCCAATTTAACACCAAGTTTTTTTTTTCATTTTCAGTTATCTTTATATACAGAAGATAGATTCAGTATATACTAAGTAAAGATTTCATCAGTTTGCACCCACACAGAAACACAAAGTGTAAAAATATTGTTTCAGTACTAGGTATAGCATTACTTCATATTGGACAACACATTAAGGACAGATCCCTCATGAGATGTAAGTACACAGTGACGCCTGTTGTTGACTTAACAACAGGTTTAATAGTGACACTCTTGTTTATGGCGTCAGTAATCTCCCTAGGCTCTAGTCATGAGTTGCCGAGCCTATGGAAGCCTTTAGGGTTCGCCGACTTCAATCTTATTCCGACAGGGTCATAGTAAAAGTGGAAGTTCTCTCCTCCCGTCAGAGAAAGGTACCTCCTTCTTTGATGGCCCCGTTCTTTCCACTGGGATCTCACTCGCAGAGATCTTTCATTTAGGTCTTCTTCTTCTTTTTTTTTTTTTCCAGAGTGTCTTGGCTTTCCATGCCTAAAATACTCTCATGGGCTCTTCAGCCAGATCCGAATGCCTTATTAAGGGTTGATTCTGAGGCCACAGTGCTATTTAGGACATCTGCCATTCTATGAGTCGGCAGTGTCTCCCACTTCCCATGTTGGATTGTTCTCTCCCTTCTTGATTCTATCAGTTAGTATTAGCAGACACTATTCTTGTTTGTGTGATTCTTTGACTCTTAGACCTATCAGTGTGGAAATGTTAAAGTTTGTTGGAAAGCATTTTTGAAACCTATGTACAGTTATTTTCATAATACACATTTCCTTGGACTATGTGAAGACTTTTATACACATAGATTTCAAAAGAATTTTTACAACAGAATAAATTAATCATTAAATTCCTTTACCCTTGAACTTTTGAATTTTCCTCTTAGATGAAACTAAAGGTATAAGTATCCCTCTGAAAGCAAAAAATAAAAAATAAAAAATAAAAAATTTAAGGTCCATGTTACATCTATTAGAGTTACACTGTGGAGGGAATGCCTCAGCTTCTGGGTTGTGGACACACTGTTAAGGATCTAAAGCAAATAAACTGTATTTAACTCAGGGTTGAAAGGTGCACAGATTTTCCAGTTTCAGATAGGGAAGAGCACTGTGGGCAGAAGTGGCACCCTGGAGGGTCCTGATATGTGAGGGACATTCTGAGCACTTGGCCAGGTTGAGGAAGGATCTTAATGTCAGACTGATGAATTAACATTTTTTAAAAAATTTTATTTAATGAACATAAATTTCCAAAGTGGATGGATTACAATAGCTTTCTCTCTCCATAACTTCCCTCCCCCCCACAACACTCCCCTCTCCCACTGCCTCTCCCCTTCCATTCACATCAAGATTAATTTTCAATTATCTTTATATACAGAAGATCAATTTAGCATATATTAAGTAAAGATTTAAACAGTTTGCACCCACACAGAAACACAAAGTGTAAAATACTATTTGAGTACTAGTTATAGCATTAATTAAACACCTAAAAATAATTGTGTATTAATTACAGAGTTCAACCAATAGTTTTAAGTAGAACATAAAAAATACTAAAAGGGTAAAGTATTAAGTTCTTTTTTTTCTTTTTTTGTTTGTTATATAGTTTTTTTTATTTAAAAAATGTGAATTTACAAAGTGCAACTTTTGTATTGTTGTGCCCCCCCCAACCTCCCTCCCTCCCATGGCCTTCCCCTCTTCCACTCCCTCTCCCATCCCGCCCTTCATCAAGTTTCATTTTCAATTACCTTCATATACTGAAGATCAACTTAGTATACACTAAGCAAGGATTTCAACAGGCTGCACTCACGCAACCACATAAGGTATAGGGTATTGTTCGACTGAATTAACATTTTTTAATGATCATGTTTAGAGCATAGGGAGAAGCATTAATACAAGGAGAACTTACTATTACATCGGTGTTTTTCTGCAGTGTTTGTGGAGAACATATTTGTTAGTGAATATTTTGAGAACCAAATAAGATCATACCCCAAAGATCTTAGTGCTGAAGCTAGCGCTGGGGACACCATAGATGACCCTGCCACAAGGGTTTCCCAGGCCCCTCCCAAGGACAATGCTGTTCTACTGGAAAGCGAGACCCTTGGATGAGAGGAAACTTCAGTCACTGAAGAATAATCCTAAGGAGAGAGAAGACATTTAGTCTTTGTAGTCCTTTTACTTCATTTTCAATGAATATAAAAGCAATGAAGAGATCATGTTTGAATCCTAAGAGAACTCTTATCTTGCAAATCAGTCATCCTTTCATATCTTTTTAATTCAGGCCACCCTTCCACACAGATTTGAAAGATTTCTTCAGCCAAACATCATTAAGTGCTAAAAAGCACCTGCAAAAGAAGACATGGCAACTTCTCAAAATGTTTAAAATAGGATGGATTCTAATCTTTCTTGGATAATTTAAAAGGCATCTTGTGTGATGATAGGGAAATGAAGTAGATGACCTATCCATGTCCTTTCTGGACTATAAATTATATGATAATGTATTCTAATAAGTCCTTCTACTTAACAAAATAGAAAATGTCCTCTTTTTGAACTCTGTGTTCTTTAAATTATTTTTTCCTGTGGAATTAAGAATAGTTTTACTTTAAAGCTAAATTGGGTATGAAATTGGTTCTAAGGTTTTTTAAGCAAAAATGTTACTTATTCCTTTGATTTTTTCTAATTTTTCAGGTAAAATATACTTTTAAATTTTTTATATAAAGAGAACAAGTTTTATATATTTCTTACACGCAGTTTTAAGAGCACAATGAAACTTTCGGATGCACCCACCCTCCCTCCCTCAGACCTCCCCTCCCTCCAACCTTCTTTTTTTGTTTTCTTTATTTTCTTTTTTTTATTTGACAGATAGAGTTAGACAGTGAGAGAGAGACAGAGAGAAATCTTATTTTTATTTAAATTTTACAATGATACGCTTTCAAATTCCTTTATAATGAAAAGGTTAATCCTCCACTAAATAAAGAAGTTAACATGTAGTAAGGAAGACAAATACTGCTTGTCATCCCTTATATGTGGGAGCTAAAACTTTACAAATGAAAAGAAAAAAGATTCTACACCATAATATGATTAATGGTGAAAATGTAACCTATAATTTAACTGCCTAGATATATTTCTGTTTAAAATGTGGCACCTGTTTGTCTGTAATATCCCAAATATGAAATCATTGCAGGTATCTTCTTGGCTGTGCTGGGATTCAATTTGTTTTCCAAAGGCCCTGCCTGAATTTCTACTTTTCCAGATGCCATTCTTGCTTTGTTCTTTCTCATCACATCTGCTCTCACCTACCATCACAAGTGAGACAGTATTTATTAGGTTATCTTCCAAGTTTGCCCACCACATCTACACTGAAAGACAAACGGTAGGTTTGAAGACTGACAGCATGCATTTAATATATCAAACTGCTCTCCCCTTCCCTTTCTCACTCTCTACCCCAAGCTTTTATGTATCATTAAATGCAGTCCATTGAAGACTGTCCACAAAAATGCAAAAGGAATTAAACGATTTAACTCTCACAGGAAATCAGTCAGCTGTCTGATACATAGTCATCACAGCTGTAAATGTCCCTCTAGAGATAGTGGACATCAAATACAGTTGTCTGTATTCAATTCAGTACAACATAATGGACCTAATGTATTACATTATTGACAAAAAAGTTCACTCAAGGATTTAATTGTGCATCAAACAGGTTTACAAACTATATTGCTAGTAGTTCTTTCATAAAGTAATTAGAGATAACATAGAGAGCCAGACAGATTTCAATTTTAGGCAAAGTATGGCTAACTTGTAGCATCAATAATCAGAGTACTTAAATATAAGAAAGTTCAATAATATCTTCATTAAAATTTTATTTTTGTTTATCAAACAAAAAAATAAGAACCATTTCACCATAGCATCTAAAAGTGTCAGGACTGTAGAGAGTAGCTTGTTGCACTGGGATGATCACTGTTAACTTCCAAAGAAATGGCATTCTCTTTTTTTCTCTTTGTTTCAATTACTCAGCATGTTTGTTAAGTACCTGGTGGGGTGTTAAGTGCTTTCAACAGTGTTGAGGATTTATTGCACCACCTCACTTATCTTGATTATAAACTCCAGGTAAGTACTATTAGTGTATAGATTTTACAGCTAAGAAAACAGATTCTGAGAGATTAAACCACTTGCTTATGTCATACTGCTAGTGAGTGTCACCAGGCAGCCTATAATCAAAGCCAACATGGTTAATCCCTGAAGAGAAAGCATAGGTTCATTCTTTTTAATATTTTATCTAAGGTATCTGTTCCTAGCATATTCTAAATATATAATATGAAATGTATTTTTCTACTTTTCAGGGCCATTGCTAGGTTCATTATCTTGATTGGCATGGTGATTTCTGATGGACGTATGCAAATTATAATATTTTAATCATGCATCAATTATTTTGTTAAAAATTAAGTACATTTTATAATGTAAAAAAATAGCTAGAAGCAAATATTTTTAATGTTTTCACCACAAACTAATGATAAATGCCTGAGGTGACTAATATGTCAAAGACAAGTCTAATCATTACACATTTTACACACAACAATAGTATGAGGGGCATTTACTAAGTCATAGAAAATACATATTTTTTTTTAATTTTTTTTTTGACAGGCAGAGTGGACAGTGAGAGAGAGAGACAGAGAGAAAGGTCTTCCTTTGCCGTTGGTTCACCCTCCAATGGCTGCCGCGGATGGCGGGCTGCGGCCAGCGCACCTTGCTCATCCGATGGCAGGAGCCAGGGCTAGGTGCTTTTTCTGGTCTCCCATGGGGTGCAGGGCCCAAGCACTTGGGCCATCCTCCACTGCACTCCTGGGCCACAGCAGAGGGCTGGCCTGGAAGAGGGGCAACCGGGACTAGAACCCGGTGTGCCGGCGCCGCAAGGCGGAGGATTAGCCTGTTGAGCCACGGTGCCGGCCGAAAATACATATTTTTTAAAAAAGCATGGATTTAAAATTTTTGGTACCAAACCTCAGATTTTTTTATCAACATTTTATATGCTTTATTGAAAGTTGACAAGTGCAACAGTTAAATACAGTGACACCTTACAACTGTGTAGAGAACATGCACAGAAATATACGCATAGAACTACTATACACGTAATATGCAGAACCCCTACTGGAAAACCCTTCTCACTAGCTAGAACTGATCATTCACTAGCTCAACCCAAGACTTTAACGAAACCGGGATTCGCTTCGGGACTTCTAGCAGCCAGATTTCAGGTTACACAAAGTGACTAACTCTGTGCCAAATTCTGACAATTTGTAGGTCTGATTTTTGTCATATAGCCTTCATGTCAATTTCTATATAAACGACAACTCACACCTCTTCAGCCAACCAATGAAACGTCTACATTTTAAATCTGTACAACCTAAATAGTAGTTACAGTCCTCTATGGTACAAAATAGTTACACTACGTACACAAATATGCAATAAGCAAAACAACCTTCCTGAAGAGATAGACTGGGTCCCAGCTACCTGTCACTGTCGTGTCACTCTCATGGTTTTGTGTCATCCACTGCTTTAAGAAGCACAGTACTATTGTGTGGATTCAGGTGACAGTCGTCGATTTGTACAATGAACTAAGTTCCCCCTCGTCCTAGTCACTTGGACCTCCCTTTCGGGTCGCTCCTGGGGAGAGGAGAGGAAGTCCAGTGGGGAGCTCCAGCCCCTGGTGACCCCATGCGGAACGCTATGTGCAGGCAGGATAGAGGCTCTCGGAGCAGGGGGTGGGGAACGGGGCAGGGATGGAAAGGCGCACGGCTCCATGGCGTCAATTAGGCCACTTTTCGGGTATCTGCCAAGCTGCACGGGGTACCAGTACATCCATGCTAATTCTCTGGTCAACCTTTCATTCACCCAACTAGGAAATTTATTCAAGCCGAAAGCATATGAGTGTTTAATATTGGGAAAAAGAGAGAATGGCATATGTCAGTCTCACGTCTCTTTTTGCAGCGAGTAATGAAATGGGTGACTGTGGAGGCGGATTCTCCCTAGGACATCATCTTCCGGTCTGTTCAGTTCAGACAGCAGCAGCCAGTTCTGCGGGGGCATAGGAGGCTATGCGGTTGGTCCTGAGCCCTGGGATGCTGGCTGGGCAGGGGGCTGCGTGGTCCCTTGTGGCTGCGTGGTGGCCGGCGGCGACCCAGTCTGCAGCTGGGCCTGAAACTGGGCGAGCTGCTCAGGACTGGCCAGTGTCTTCAGCAGGTTGTTTTCCTGCTCCAGCTGGGAATTTTTCTCTATCAGTTCTTTGATTTGTTCTTTGAAGACCTCCACTTCCTCTCGAACCACATACATCAAATGGCTTTTGACCAGATCCACCGCTTGCTCGATTTTGTTGTCAATAGCTACCACACTTGCACCAGAGGAGCTCTCATCTTCACCATCCACCAGGGGTGTCGTCAGCGGTAGCACCTTCAACGGGAAAAGAGAAGCAGAGGCTGCTAGGCTGCTGCTACTCCCATCTGAAACTGCTGACATTCCCCCACTGTCACCACTGAGACTGAGGTAAGCCAACTAAGGAGGGCTCCGCTGGGCGCCTGGCATCTTCAATTTGGCTTCCAATTGCCTGAGCTAACAATTGTGCAGAGAACTGAGCAGAACTTAGTGGTATCTGCTGCGCCAAGAGCAAATTTATATTAGTTGCTATCAAGGGAGGTTAACTAACACTTTGAACCAAATTACCATTTTGGGTGGCAGGGGTTTGTGCTATATTCTGTGGTGATACCAAGTTTGTTGGGGCAGAAGGCATTCCAGAAGGACCAGTTGAACTAACCTGATTTGTAACAGAAATACTGCTAGCAGAGGGCAAAGGACTAACTGCAGGCAACTGCTGTGACACTCCTTGAGCTACTCAAACCTCAGATTTTAATACCATTTTGATTCCTTGAAGTCTTGCACATATAAGTATATGTAAAATCACTCTTTCAATTGAAAATAGATTAATAAATCAAGTGAGGCTGTACCTTGAAAGGGAAATACATAGAGTGTCAACCAGACTGGAATCAACAAATTAATATGATTTTTCTCTTGGAGCCAGAAGGTGCTGATTCAGCATAAGAATCAATTGTGATAAGCATACATACTCAGTTAAATGTTATTTTGGGCCAGCACTGTGGCATAGATGGTAAAGCCTCGTCTGCAGTGCCAGCATCCCATATGGGCACCGGTTCGAGTCCCAGCTACTCCAATTCTGCGCCAGCTCACTGCTATGGCCTGAGAAAGCAGTAGAAGATGGCCCAAATCCTTGGGCCCCTGCATACCTGTGGAAGACTTGGAAGAAACTCCTGGCTCTTGGCTCCTGGCTCCTGGTTTTGGATTGGCACAGGTCTGGCCATCACAGCCAATTAGGGAATGAACCAGCGGAGGGAATACCTCTCCCTCTCTGCCTCTCCTCTCTCTGTGTAACTCTGAATTTAAAATAAATAAATAAATCCTTATCATTAGTAGAAGAATATAAAACACAGAAATGGAGGATAAAAAACAAAATTTCTGTTTAATTTTTTGTTCAGTTCCTATTTATTTTGGATTTTGTTTCAGACTGTTTGAAGATGACAAAGGAAAAGGTAGGGTGGATAGGAATCTTAACTTTCACCCATTCAACAAGTGCATATTATTAATAATCCCACAAGAGATTAATGTTTGTACTGAGTGTTGGGAAAGCTAGAAGACAGACACGATCCATCCTCTAAAGGAGGTCGTCTTTGGAAGCAATAATGTACTTAAGAACACAAAGGAAAGATACCCAGTCAGCTAATGGCAAATTTGTATTGGGTAAGAGGGTTTCCCAAATTTGTCATAAAAGCTTTTAAGGATTGGTTCAAATAAGAAGTGAGACACTGTATTCCTAACACAGTGAGAACTATATGCTAAGGGACACATTGCAAATTGCAGCAAGTGTGGAGAATTCCAGACACTTCAATGTGGCTTCAGCATGGGCAACATGAGATGATCAGGGAGGAAATCAGTAGAGACAAATGTGGTTGTGAGTGTTAGGGAAGACGTCTTTAGCTACTATTAAGACATTCAGATGTTACTATGAATAAAGAGGCAGAGTATAACATTTAATATTAGATGCTACTTAAAAATATTTACTCCCATCCTGTAGGATATCTCTCAGTCTATTGATAATTTCCTTTAGTGTGTAAAGGCTCTGTAGTTTGATGAAATACCATTGTTTATTTGTTCTGTGTGTCCTGTGCTTTTTTGTTCTGATCCAAAAAAGTACTTGCCCAATCAATGTCTTTAAGCATTTTTCCCCCTGGCAGTTTCAGAATTTCAGGTCTTATATTTAGGTCTTTAATGTACTTTAAGTTGATTTTTGCAAAAGGTGAGAGATAGGGGTCTCATTTCTTTTTTACATATGTGCATACATTTTTCTGAACCATATTTACTGGAAAGACTACATTCCACACAGTTTAGGTTCTTTGTCAAAGATCTTTTGCCTATAATAGATCTGAAAAGGAGCTAATAACCAGAATATATAAAGAATGCAAATAACTCCAAAGCAAAACCCCAAATAATCCAATTTAAAAATGGGTAGACCCAAACAACCATTCCTTAAAAGCAAGACATTCAAATGGACAACAGTAAATGAAAAAGTTCTCAACATTACTAATCATCAGGGAAATACAAATCAAATCCACAATGAGACATCATCTCACTCCAGTTGGAGTGGCTTTTACAAAAAAAAAGCAAAAAAATTACAAGTATTGGTCATAGGATGGAGATAAGGGAATCGTTGTATACTGTGTGCAGGCATGTCCATTATTACAATGTGGAAAACAGCATAGAGGTTCCTCACAAAGTAAAGTTACCCTTTGAGCCGACAAGCCTAGAATTGGATGTGTGTGTGTGTGCGCGTGTGTACCTACCTACATGAAAGGCCATCACTCTGTCAAACCGATAAATGTGTCCCATATTTAATGTAGCACTATTCAGAGCAGCCAAGAAACGGAAACAATCCATGCACCCATGCACAGATGAATGGCTGAAGGAAGTGCGATTCACATACACAATAGAATATTACCTATTTATTCACAGCAACATGGAGAGAACTAGCGATCATTTTGCCAAGTAAGATAAACATGCACCAAACACATGTTCTCAACCACATGTGGAATTTAACAAAAGATGATCTCATAAAAGATAAAATGTATAATAATGCTTACCAGAGGCTGGAGAAGGAAGTCAAGATAGGGGATTTTACTTAATGGGTATTGTTATAGTTCTGCGGTTTTATTGTACATAGTCTGATTGCATATAATGATAATGTACTATATATTTCTCTCTTAAAAAACACTAGAAGAAAGGAATTTCAATGATTTTACTATGAATAAATATTATGTGCTTGAGGAGATATACTTGTCCTGATTGACCATTAAGCAATGTATATAGGTATCAAAAAATACTGTGATTTCAATGTATTTGATAATCAAAATGTTTTCAAGATTCAATATATGTGATCCCTTTTAACAACTCCCTTATATTCTATATCTACATAATATGAAATTTATATAACAAAATATGCAATGTAAATCTGTTTTAAAATATTTCTAGTAGAAAAAACTTGTTTGATTACAAAATATGCTAACACCTCCTTTGAGAGCTTTAGAATTCTTTTCAATATTTGAAAGTTTGACCCATTCTAGCTGTCTATTTTATTGGGACCAATTTATTATGAAAACTACATTGACAAGAATTTACTAGCATTTTAGAACCAAGTATTCATAAAATATCAGATCTAAAAGTGTCTAAAATCATATAATACCGGCCGGCGCCGTGGCTCAACAGGCTAATCCTCCGCCTTGCGGCGCCGGCACACCGGGTTCTAGTCCCGGTCGGGGCACCGGATTCTGTCCCGGTTGCCCCTCTTCCAGGCCAGCCCTCTGCTGTGGCCCAGGAGTGCAGTGGAGGATGGCCCAAGTGCTTGGGCCCTGCACCCCATGGGGAGACCAGGAAAAGCACCTGGCTCCTGGCTCCTGCCATCGGATGAGCGCGGTGCGCCGGCCGCAGCGCGCCGTCTGCGGCGGCCATTGGAGGGTGAACCAACGGCAAAGGAAGACCTTTCTCTCTGTCTCTCTCTCTCACTGTCCACTCTGCCTGTAAAAAAAAAAAAAAAAAAAAAAAAAAAAAAAAAAAAAATCATATAATACCATTCCACTTATAAAGAAAAGTTAAAGATCTGAGAAAATAGAATTCTCCAATATCACATTGTCAATAGTTGAGAACACAAGGAATACAACATACAAATGCTTTTTCTTAGCCCTGATTTCCTTAATGTTCACCAGGCTGCCTATTCTACTCTTCCTACAGCCATTACTGTGAATTAATGATTAAATACTATTTATGATAACTTGAAAATTACCTCTGCAATTACATTATATGAAGTTGTTTTAAATATTTAAAATAAATATATTTAATAAGAATATAAGGTAAATCTTTTGAGTTCCTTTTCACAGGTTTACAATAAACTCTATAGTTAGAAAATTCCTGAAATTCATAACTTAGTTGAAACATTAATAAAGTTCACACTGACTACTGTTTAGGATATTTGAATCATCTTACTTTCCTCCCAAAGCCTATCAAAGTGGTAGTAAAGAAATACAGAAATTTAATAATGTTCTTAGAACAAAAATTTTGTTGACATCAGACTGTGGCAGCAGACTAAAAATATTAACAGACTAATGGAACTAGAAATCACATGGGATAATATGGATGACTACAGCTAAAAACATACATTAAAAAACACTGCATAGGAAGAAAGACATGTCACTTCCCACTCAACCAATCCTCAACTTCCTGAGTTCAATGTTAGCAAATATGAACTGTCTTTCAGAATACATGGAAGGTATCCTGTTATTTAGTGAAACATGTCAGTCCTTCCGAACTCCCTCACCTCTTCACACTCTAAAAATATAGTGACAAAAAAGTGACATTCAGGTAAAGAACATTCCTTGAAAACTAATTTTTAGAGAAGTTAACCTATTTGTTTATAGATCATCATGAGCCATGTGAGTTTGAAAAACTCAGAACACTATGTTATTATTGTAACTATGGAGGGATAGTTTTCATGTGTATTTGCTCAATACCCACTCAAACAAGAATAAATCTTGCCCATGACCTATCCTACCCACTTCCACAAAGCTCAGAATCACTCTCCAGTACTGGAAACGGGGGACTACGGTCAAGAAATTTATAGAGAAAAAGGAAGTAAACTCATTCCAGATCTATTAACTACCAACCAATTCCACCATTTTAGATATTAGAATGATAACCCACAGCACAGAAAAAAAAAAAAAAACTAAGATTAACAAATAAATTACCAGCTATATTTTTCAGGATAAGGTAGATAATGCTGAATAAACAAATCCAAATCTTAAATAACAATACTGCTACCTTATACATCACTTGTTACTAAGGCAAAATGAAAACAAGCTCATGTCCCAACTATTAAATATATGGCCTAGAAGTGACACATATGTCTTCCACTCAAATTACACAGAGTAGTACTAACTCCATGGCCCACCCATAAAGGGAAATAGATAGTTTCAAACATATGGATATGTATGCATTAATTGAATTAATCAAATCAAAGAGTGTTAACTAGTGCACAGTTGATAGAGAATTTGAATTATTTGGTGCAGAGCATTAATAACCTGGCAGAAATAAAAGATATGGAAGACAAACAAATTTTGAAAATTCTAATTCTCTTTAGCAAAAAGAGTCATAACATGTCTTAAAACTAAATCAGGTACATTCAAAAATGGACAGTTATGACACAAGAATAGTTTTAGTTAAAAGTTATGAAAATTAAATAGGAAATAGATATCAAAATCACAAGGAATAGAAGATAAATCTAAGAAAATTCTGAAAATAACTTAGTGTATGGGAGAGAGAGAAAGAGAAAAAGAGAATGAATTATTTAAGTACAAAAAGGATCAATGCTTATATTCCAGCATCTGTGTAATAGCAGATCCATAGAAAAGAAAAAAAAAACAGAGAAATAAAGAATAATTGATTACATGAGTGATTAAACTAGTTAAATAAACATTAAAATCATCAAAGCCAAAGAGCTGGAAATATTCATAATAAAGTGACCTATTATTAAGGGCTGAGTAGGATGACTAATGAAAAATTCAAAGCTAGAAACATCCTTGTGGAATTTTAAAGCACAGGAATTAAAAGATGTTTTCAGAACTTTTTTGTTTTTTTTTTAATATGACCTATAAAAAGATGATTTTTGTCTGTATTTTCTGTATAAACCCATTCATGTATGTTTACAACTAAAAGATGAAAATTCATTGAGCTTTTTGTCTTCATTTCTGGATATTAGAAGAGAAGAAAGTATAATGTTTTATGTTTAAGGAAAAATTCTATTGAATCTATAACCGTAAGCTTAAAACTATTAAATGCAATGACTAACGTAAATGTTGTAAATGTATGATATGAATACACTCATAATTCTGAATTTAAGAAAACAATGTTACCTTAAAAAATTTAATAATAAAGAGAAAGGGATCTAAGAAATACGTGAGCCTGGAATCAAATAAACAACTACTAAGCTGTAAATTCACTAGAGAGAAATTGAAGGATGAGAACTGAGTTAAAAGCCTAGAAAGGACTGGCTTCAAAAGGACTTTCCCCAGGAATAACTTGAATTTTTGACTAAAATTTCAAAGGTGAATTAATGAATATTAGTTTCATTAGTGAAAAAATGGAAGTTCTGAAGTTCTAAGTGAGGTAATAAAGCACTTTTTTTTGTCCTTCCTTAAAAGAAACAAAAGAGTCATTTTAAAGTTCAAGAAAGTTAAAAATAAATGTTAGAAAGGTGTGTTCTGAATATTAGATAAAACCACTATAATTAAAAACTTCTGTTTTAGCATTTACAGCATTTGAGCTAATCCATTTCCACTTTTCCATTAAAATGCATCCTTTAGCCGATATAGCTTAGAGAATAAAAAATTAAACACAACCTTGAGAGTTAACCTCTAGAAGAGAAATATATACTATATAAACAACTACAGTCGTTACTGGCTACAATTATACTTTTACAAAGAATTGAACCATTTGCACAAATGAAAGCCTTAACTATTATAAGTTACATAAATGTCATAATTCTTCAGAATGTGTATTATATTTTGTACAATTTATATTTTGTACAATTTTGTATTGTAGGAAATCAAAGAGAATGTGGCTAAACATGATAGAAAGAGAAATTATTACTTAAGTAGCATAGTAGTCTCCAAAACATCAAAAATAATCTAATTATAACTGGTAGAAGGGTGTTAGATGGTAAAAATAATGAGTGTATCATTATTAATTTCACAGCCATCACTATATATGTCTACTTTCTCTCCTAGTAAACATTTAATAATATAAGTGTCATCTTTACACAAGAAGAGACTTATATTTCTGTTTTTAATTTTTTGTAATTTTCATTACAGAGATCTTACATATTCTTGGTTAAATTCATGCCAAGCTATTTAATTTTTTTTTAATATTTTTAGTTATTTGACTTATAAATATAAAGACACAAAAATTGGGGAAATCTTCCATGTTCATGGATTGGAAGAATTCCTATCATCCAAATGTCCATATACCAAAAGCAATTTACAAGTTCAATGTGATTGTATTTGGTTATAAATTACATATTATATGTCAAAATATCAAGGACATTCTCTCAGATCCAGAGAAACAAAAGTTATATTAAAAAAGTTAAATAAAAGTCATATGAAAAGACAACTCTCTTTTCATAACTCTTCCTGTAACACACATCACCACAATCTTTCCACCCTATGTTTGACAAGCAGCGAGCTAGAGGAAAGGCGTGGGACAGAGTCTCCCTCTGAGCTTCTGAAAAGGAATCAGCACTGCCAGCACCTTAATTTCAGACTTGATGTCTACACTGTGAGAAATGTCCATTTGTGTGAAGTTCTGATTACATGGTACTTTGTCACAGCATCCCAATTTAAAACAAAAACTAATCTAATACAATATCTTTCTAGAGTCAGCTTAAATGCCCTTTACCTTAAATCTTCTTTATTTCCATGAGACTGACCACGTGTAAAAGAAAAGTTAGATCTGGCTCTCATTTGCCCCTTGCTGATTGTCAGGGAGTACACAAAAGATAAGTTAGTCTCTTCTTGTGTAAAGATGACATCTTCTCTCTGGAAGCAATCTTTCCTTGTTCTGAATATTGATAGCACTTAATAAGGTAAGAGATAAAAATATATCCAGGTTGTGGTATTGGAACGAATAAGTAACTTCTGTGAATAGATATACAACAAAAATTGTAGTGGACATTAAATAACCAGTTATCTATAAGCCAAATTGGAAAAGATGCCCTAAACTAGTAAATTGTTAACACAGTACTTTTCATGATTGTTAAGAACTAGAGCAGACTTGTTGCTGTTCTTCCTGGAAGCAGTTTTTCATCTCCCTGGGAAGGGAAGGATCTTGGGAGGATCTCTTCCAAAAAGGATGTGCTTTTCCAGGAATAGGAGCTATTGACAAAAAGGAAGATACTGATCTTCTCTGGTGTGGTTCTTTCAGAGAAACCCAGCTTGAGTTTCTTGTGATCATCTAGCAAGCTATAACCACAAGAACAAACAGCAGTACGGAGTGTTGTTGCTGGTGACAGAGATCCCTGTCTTCTAGCAGCTGCAAAAAATGGTGTAAAATAATATGTGAGAACAGAAAGCTGGATATTTTATTTGCATTTTCATAACACCCTAGGGACTAAGAAAAAACAGCCTCTCATTTTGAGTGTGTAATTTATAACCAAATACAATCAGAGAAACTCTTATTTATTTTTCTGGATTTTCTGTTTCAGTTTGCAGCTCTTTGGCAAGTTTATTATGACAATTCAGACCTAGAGAATGGTTGACATTCTCATGAAAGATGCAAACCTTAATGATACATTTTATGGTGTATGATTTGAGATGCTCAGTCTTAAGTGTGCACAATGCTCTGAATCATCATTGTTTGGGGATCAAGGTATGATTGATATTTGATATTATACCTGGTATTTTTTCACCTACAACATGTAAATTTTCAAACTGGATTATTTTGAACATTTACCAACTGTATATTATTATCTCTGGAGGAATGAATATTTGGGTAATTGGGAACTCTAAAGGTTGATGTAGGGATTTATGATTTGGATAAAATTGCCTTCTGCAACAAGAATTTTTGAGAGACTAGAAAAATTCTTACATCCTAAAAAGGCTCAGAACTTATGAAGTGTATCAAAATATATTCAGATTTATACTGAGTCTTTATTGCATTTTTCATTTAAAAGATTTGTCTCTCCTTTGATCTTTGATCCCAGAAGACTCAACCCTGCATACTAAGATATCAAACTGAGACATGCATATTTTTATACTCAGAGAAATATAACTTTTAAAAACTGAACACTATTTTACAAAATATCTCATATTAAGTTTAATAATGAATTTATTTATTTGAGAGGCAGAGTTACAGTCAGAGAGAAGGAGAGACAGAGAGAGTGATCTACCATCTGTTGGTTCACTTCCCAAACGGCCACAATGGCTGGAGCCAGGCCAATTCAAAGCCAGGAGCCAGTTTCTTTCAGGTCTCCCACATGGGTTCAGGAGCTCAAGCACTTGAGCCATCTTCCACTGCTTTCCCAGGCCATTAGCAGGGAACTGGACTGGAACTGGAGCACAGCTAGGACTCAAAGTGGCGCCCATATAGGTTGCTGGTGCTGCAGGGAGAGGGTTAACCTACTATACCACAGTGCCTGTCCCCTCATATGAGCTTAAAAAAGATTACCCTACAGAAGAACGTTTAAAAATATTTCTGTATTTCACACATGATTACATTGCATTCTTTACATTATTTAAAATTTAAACATAATTGAACTATTAATTGAGCTCATTTATGTATGATGTATTACACTACGTAGTATTGAGAATTCATATAAGAGCCATAATCCCTGACATCAAGAAATTTAAAGAAGCACTTTGCCTTTTAAGGCAATGCATGTTTAAAATCACTATGAGTGATTCAACGAATCATTGCAAAAGGAAATCATAAGCACATTTTTGTGTGGAAGATGAAAGTCTATTGATAAGCAGGTACAGAGATGAACTACAGCATTTTAAAAAAAGACATTTATTTACTTGAAAGCCAGAGGGATAGAGTCAGTCTTTTTCTCTCTCACATATACACACACACAGACATATATCCAGAGAGATTGAGAGAAAGCATAGAAAGAGAAAGCATAAACAGAAAGAGAGGGAGAGGGAGATTTTCCATCCATTGATTTAATTTAATTCCTGAATTCCATGAACTGTCAGGTCTGAGCCAAGCCAAAGTCACGAGCCAAGACCCCTCAACTCTATCCAGGTCTCCCTGGTTGGCAGGGGTCCAGTAATAGGGAAATAATCCTCCACTTTCCCAGGTGCATTAACAGGAAACTGGACTGGAAGCAGTGCATTAGCAGGAAGCTGGACTGGAAGCAGATGCATTAGCAGGAAGCTGGACTGGAAGCAGGTGCATTAGCAGGAAGCTGGACTGGAAGCAGTGCATTAGCAGGAAGCTGGACTGGAAGCAGGTGCATTAGCAGGAAGCTGGACTGGAAGCAGGTGCATTAGCAGGAAGCTGGACTGGAAGCAGGTGCATTAGCAGGAAGCTGGACTGGAAGCAGGTGCATTAGCAGGAAGCTGGACTGGAAGCAGTGCATTAGCAGGAAGCTGGACTGGAAGCAGGTGCATTAGCAGGAAGCTGGACTGGAAGCAGTGCATTAGCAGGAAGCTGGACTGGAAGCAGTGCATTAGCAGGAAGCTGGACTGGAAGCAGTTCAGCCGCTGCTCCAACCAGGACTCTACCATGGGATGGCATCATCACAACTGGCAGTTCATGCTGCTGTTCCCCAATTCTGGCCTTCTGTTCTGTTGAAGACTTATTTAGCATTATCCAATCCTCAATAGGATGTAGCTACACTGACTTCAACTGCCCAAAGATATGGAAAAATTAGAAAGGAGGACAAAATCCCAGGGGTCTGACTCAGAAATTTTCAAATTTTCAGTGAAGCGACGAGACAGTGAAGACTCCATGGGACGGCAGGAAAGAGAACAGAGAAGCTGCCATCTGCATCTGACCCTGTGGCACAGCCAGCTGCCACCTGGCAATAATCATCTTCCCAAGTCAAGGGAGGAAGAAATTGCCATGCTCCCTGGCACCTGCATCTTTAGCTGATGGAATATTCCATAGTCGCTACTGACGTTTACTCCAGCCTGGGGAGTTGACGTCTGAGTGACAACTTGGCTCTGAGAATGGAAACCATATTGCCTCCTTCCCTTCCTCCACCCCTACAGGATGCCAGACTGGGCTGTGTAAAGTAACACAGTGGAACTCTGCACCACTGATCCCAGAAATGATCAGAGCTAAAGTCAGGGTAGTTAGAGCTTTGAGGCATTAACCCCAGGAGCAATGTCCACTCAATCTACATGATCCACGGGGATTCCCTCTTAGCTTCTAGGGTGAAGAAACAGACACAGCCCGCAAAAGTCCACTCCCACCCTAGGAAATCTGAGTACGATCCCACTGTGCCCTACAACACCAGGACTACAATGATCAGTTCTAATTGCCTCAATCTCATTGGAATCTGCTTAGTAAATGTAGGAAAGATTTTCCCTTCATTCACCTCTCTGGACTCACATTTGCCAGAATTAAATCTCCTGTATACTTTGTGGCAAACCTGCAGGACTTGGGTAATGTCCAGTTTACATTACCCCATTCAAGGGACTAGGGTAGTTGGTGTTATAAGCCACAGCACCAGTTGTTAGCACTCTCTTAGGACAGGCCCATCCACATCACCCAATCCTAGAGACACAGAAATTGGAGCCACAAGCAACCACATCACCCAGGCTTGCCAGTCACCTTTGTCTCTCTCACACCAAGAACAAGGCCCTGGCTATCATAATATTCAGGACAACTGACACTGAACTCTTTGTAGCCTAAATATACCTCCAAATTCATGTAAAAGTCCCAATTCCATCCAGATAAGGTGCAGTTATACTAGACCACTGTGTCACTTATAGACACAACTGACATTGATTAAAACAAAAGAAATCACTTAGAACCTACATTTCTGAGCTTGATAGAGTCAAAGCTAATCCCTGCATTCCATCTAAGGCTTAAAATCTTTTTCAATATATTTCATAAAGAAAAAGATATCTTAATACCAGATACAAAGATACAACATAAGGACACAGGAAACATGAAGGAGCAAAGTAACATGACACCCTCCAAAAGAGCACAATACTTCTCCAGAATTAGATCCTGAACTGACAGAAATCTGTGAAATAAAAAAAAAAACAGAATTTAATTTAATAATTGTAAGGATGCAATGCAATACAAGATTATACAGGAAGATTAAAGAAATGAGGAAATCAATGAGTGACATGAATGAAAAAAATAATGAGATAAAAACATTAAGAAGCAAATAGAAATTTTGGAGATGAAATCTTCAGTAAGTGAAATAAAAATACAATTGAGAGTTTTGACATCAGAATGAACCAAGTGGAGGAAATAACTCCTGGCCTTAAAAACAACTTCTGAAATAGTCAGACAAAAAAATGAAGAAAGTCTAAATGGAATATGAAACACTATTAAAGATAAAATATTTATATTACAGGGATTCTTAGAAGGAAAAGGGCATTGAGAACCTGATAAAATAAAATTAGAAATTTCCTCCTCTTAATAGAGATACAGACACCCAAATACAAGAACCTTAAAGAACCTCTGGTAGACGCAACCAAAAAAGATTCTTCATGAAGACATTCTATGGTCAGACTGTCAAACGCTAATGACAAGTAGAGAATCCTAGGGAGTAAAAGAAATCAATCAAGTTACAGACAAAGGAAAACTAATTAGATGAGCATGAGACTTCTCAGGAGAAACCTAACAGGCTGGAAGAAAGTAGGATGATATACTGAAGGTCTTAAAAGAAAATAACCTCCAATCAAGAATATTATATAACAGCACATAATACTATATATTATATAGGTATTAAACATGGTACCGAATGATCAATGGGCTGTTAAAGGAACTAAACTTTCTTGAACTAAATGAAAATTGAAACACAACATATCTAAACCTGTGGTATAAAGCAAAAGCAGCATTGAGAGAAGTTTACAGCAGTAAGTGCTTATATTAAAAAAGGAATGTCTCAAATAAATGTTCTAATGATGCATCTCTCCATGACTAGAAAACCAGGAACACTCTAAACCCAAAATCAGCAGGAGGTGAAAAATAAGGATCAGAGCAGAAGTAAATGAAATTGAACCTGAAGAAACACAAAAGATCAACAAAGCAAAAAGTTATTTTCTTTTTAGACTTTATTTGAGAGCTAGAGCTACAGACAAAGAGAAGGAGTGACAGAGAGGTCTTCCATCCACTGGTTCACTCCCCAAATGGCTGCAACAGCCAGAGCTGGTCGGACATGAAGCCAGGAGCCTGGAGCTTCCTTGCAGTCTCCCAAATGTGTGCAAAAGCCCAAGCACTTGGGCCATCTTCTACTACTTTCACATGCCATAGCAGAGAGCTAAATTGGAAGAGGAACAGCCGGGACTAGAACCAGCATAGAACCACTATATGGGATGCCAGCACTGTAGGCAGAGGCTTAGCCCACCACATCACAGCATACCCTCCCCCTTTCTTAAAAAAAAAAATATATATATATATATATATATATATATATATATAGAGAGAGAGAGAGAGAGAGAGAGAGAGAGAGAGAGTCTATTTGAGAGGTAGAGTTACAGATAGAGGGAGAGAAAGAAAGAGAGAAAAGTTTGGTTTTTTGTTTGCTTGGGTTTTTTTAGAAGATAATATATACAAACCTTTAGCCAGACTCACAAAGAAAAAAAAAGAAAAACTGAAATAAAATTAGAGAAGACTAGGTAGACACTACATCCGACATCACTTAAATACAAAGGATCCTAAGAAACTAGTATGGAAAAGTGTATGTGAGTACAATGGAAAACCTTGAAGCAATGGATAAATTCCTGGATACATATACTTACCAAGATTAAATTAAGAACATACTGACACTCTAAACAGATTGATCATAAGAGATTGGAGTAGTAATCAAAAATCTTCCATCAAGAAGTCCAGAATCTGATGGTTTTATAACTAAATTCTACAAACACTTGAAGAGAAATTAACTCCAACGGTTTTCAAACTATTCCAATATAACAGGATGGAACTCTGCCAAATTTTTTTATGAGGTCAGCATCACTCTGATAGCATACCCAAAGACACAACAGCAAATGAATACTACAGTCCTATATCCTTGATGAATAAAGATAGACAGATTATCAACAAAATAATCTGAAGCACACCAAATCCAAAACCACATCAAAACAATCATACATCACATAATCTAGTGGGCTTCATCCCACAGAGGCAAGGGTGATTCAACATTCTCAAATCAATAGACTTCATAAGTAACATCAAGACAATGAAGAATAAAAACATATGTCATCTGAGCAGATGCAGAGAAAGCATTTCTTAAGTTTCAACACCACCTCATGATAAAACGCCTCTGCAAATTAGGTACAGAAGGAGCGTATCTCAGAATTATAAAAGCTGCATATAACAAACCAACTGCCAATATTATACTGAATGAAGAAAAGTTGAAAGCATTTCTTCTCAGATCTGGAAGACAAAACTATATTATTCATTAAAGTACTGGAAGACTTAACAAGAACAGTTAGGCAGGAGAAAGAAATAAAGGGCATCAAAATTGAAAAGGGGAAGTCAAAATATCCCTGTTTGTAGATGACAGAATGTTATACATGGAAAACAATAAACATTCCACCAAAACTACTGTTAGAAATAATAAACTTGGGACTGGTGCTATGGCGTAGTAGGTTAAACTTTTGCCTGCAGTGCCAACACCCCTTTGGGTGTCAGTTTGTGTCCTGTCTGCTCCACTTCCAATCCAGCTCCCTGCTGATGATCTGGGAAAGCAGCAGAGGATGGCCCAAGTGCTTGGGCCCCTGCACCTACATGGGAGACCAAGAAGAAGCTCCTGGCTCCCAACTTTGGATCGGCAAATGGAGGACCTCTTTCCCTCTCTCCCTCTGTCTGTAACTCAGCCTCTCAAGTAAATAATCTTTTTTTAAAGAATGTTATACTACTGTAGATTTAATGATCAATGATTAGTTTAAAATTCATTGTATATGGGTGAAAGTCATAATCCATTTGATTATTGTTTATAGCCCTTGCCTATATTCCCACTAAACTATTTTTTTCCTATTCACTTCTTGAAATCTTTATTTTGTGAAATATTAAGACTTCTGCTGATATGTAAATTAAAAATTTTAACTCAAAAAGTAGAAAAAGCAAGAAAGCAAGAAAGAATGAAAAACACAAAAGGAAAGGGAGAAGAAGGAAAAAAGGGATAAGGGAATATTATTATATAATTTTATATGTGAGTTACATTGAATCTGTTAAAAAGTAAAACACTAAAATAAATAGAAATTTGTGAAAAACGGAGTTATTTCCTAGATAGGCAGATTAGACGTGATAAAGGGGGGTGGATTGATTAGTTGATTCCTTAAACCACATCGTGGCTGTTCTTTCAAAAGTGAAAATACAGACTTGTTTGAGGATCTGGCATTTTGATCTTTGAACTCATTTCTATGAAATAGCTTAAAAAGCATGAGTTTTAAGGATCATTCTTGTCATTATGGGGGTAAACGGTCTTAGAAAATTTGTACAAATTACAATACATAGAAGCACAATTAGATTTACACAGGATATTCTAAAAGAACAGCAGTGGCAGCAACAGAAACAATGTGAGATTTTAAGGTATACGGAATCTTTTCACACTTTCCTGTCATCTTTGGTCTTAAGTTCTCCCCATTCTTCCCTTCCTGAAGTACTCATCACTCTGTTCACAGTACTGTATAATCTAAGAGATTGAAGCATACTTAGACATTTATAAGTACTGTTGTTAGTAGCCAAAGATTCAATAGAGGCATGTGTAAAGTTGCCCTGTGCAGTGAGTTGAGGGCTGAGAACTGGGGGCCTGTCTTCCCTTTCCTCATATTTTAGGCATGGAAAGCTAAGACACTCTGGAAAAAACAGAAGACCTAAATGAAAGATCTCTGCGAGTGAGATCCCAGTGGAAAGAACGGGGCCATCAAAGAAGGAGGTACCTTTCTCTGAAGGGAGGAGAGAACTTCCACTTTGACTATGGCCCTGTGGGAATAAGATCGAAGTCGGCTAACCCTAAAGGCTTCCATAGCCTCGGCAACTCATGACCAGAGCCTAGGGAGATTACTGACGCCATAAACAAGAGTGTCAAATTGTTAAATTAACATCAGGAGTCACTGTGTACTTACGTCTCATGAGGGATCTGTCCTTAATGTGTTATCCAATGTGAAGTGATGCTATTACTAGTACTGAAACAGTATTTTTACACTTTGTGTTTCTGAGTGGGTGCAAACTGATGAAATCCTTACATAGTATATATTGAATCGATCTTCTTTATATAAAGATAATTGCAAATGATTAAAAAATCTTGGTGTTAAACTGGAAATTGCATAGACAATTAATCAATTTTTTTAAAAAAAAATCATGTAGGATCTCTGTCCTTAATGTGCTGTACATTGTGAATTAATACTATAACTAGTACTCCAACAGTATTATCATTTTGTGTCTCTATGCGAGGGCAAACCGTTGAAATCTTTACGTAATATGTACTAAATTGATCTTCTGTGTATAAAGAGAATTGAAAATGAATCTTGATGTGAACAGAAGGGGAGAGGGAGCGGGAAAGAGGAGGGTGGGGGGAGGGAGGGAAGTTGTGGGGGGGGGAGCCATTGTGGTCCATGAGCTGTTCTTTGGAAATTTATATTCTTTAAATAAAAGCTTTATATAAAAAAAAATAACTTCATCCAACATAGATTTACTGCAAAAGCTCCGCAGCTTTTTGAAAACAATAGGCTCATGAAAAATATTTTTTTAAAAAAATGTGTTCATGTTGAGAAAACAAATATTTAACTCTTTAATAACTGAATTTCTCTCATTCTATAGTTGAGATAAATGAACGTTCATAGAGATTTAGGAGATTCAGAAGGTTATAACTAAAAATTTCAGAACATCAGGGACAAAGTAAAGTTTCATAACAGAAAACTCATTTTACAAGGTCTCCTTTGGCTTTTATTTTATTTTTCCTTTATTGTGGACTAAGGCCATTGAAAGAAAGATGAAAAATTCTTGCTTTGCAGCTCAGTGTTGTGAATTAAATGGCACAGGTTTCTTGCAGGGTTAGGATAGCTCAGTGAAACAAAACCTCACGTAAAATTGGTAAATTGTTCTGATCAGCTTTTCAGACATGATACTTTAAAAAATCATTTATTTTCATTTTATTTGGAAGGTAGAGAGACAAGGTAGAGATGGAGAGATCTTCCATCCTCTGGTTTACTCCTCAAATACCTGCACGTGCCATAAGTGGTTTGGTACAAAGGCAGAATCATAGAACTCAAATCCATTCTTCAACTTGTGTGACAGGTAGTCAACTATTTGAACCATCATCTCCTGTCTCCCAGGGTGTGAACTAGCACTAGCATGAAGCTGCACTTTGAAGAAGTAGCTGGAATTCAAACCAGGCACTGTATAGGATACTGCATCTGAGACTAGCAACTTAACCAGTGAACTGCAGGTTCACCCCTATAAAGACATTATAGATGTCATTATTTTTAAGAAACACATTCATAAAATAATTTCAAAATAAATTTGACAAAAATATCTATTAGTGGATGTTCTGATAAGATTTACAGCATGAAAAAATAAACATAAAATTGATTTAGTGCTTTGTGTTTGATAACCTGAAAAGTTCTGTTATTCAGTAGGTAAAGCAGTCAGGTCAATTAAATGTAGTTCCACATTGCGTTTTATCATATATTTCAGATGTATAAAATTCCAAAAAGGATAAATGTATTTCCAGTTTCTTGATATTTGATATAAATGCAGACCATGAAAAAACATAACAAGATACTATCACCAATTAAAAAAAAACATAATAAATCTAGAAAAAAACATGGATTAAAGAGCCCTTCATTATTTTGCGAATGATATCATTTTGTTTTAAACAAATTTGTAGACAGACAAGCACACCTATAAACCTCATCAGCTGGAGCAAAGAGTAACCTCACCCCAACATACCAGAGTAGCCATGATTTGGGAGTCAGACAAATCCAGTCTCCAACAGAAACTTCCCTACATCTCCATTTCTCCCTAAGCTGAATGGAGATAGCAGTACCTATAAATCCACGTAATAAATAAAATGAGAAAATATACGACTTTTATAACAAATCATTGCCACAAGATACTTCTTATGGACTGAATATGTCTACCCAGTATTCTTAGCCTGAAATATATCTTTAATATGCTGATATTGGAGGAGGGGTTTGTGACTAGGTCACTAGGGCAGATTTCTCATCACGGGATCAGTGTCCTTATGAGAGTCACAGGAGAGTTTGCTTCACTCTACTCTGCCATGTGGCAACATAGGAGGAGAAAGTCTTCCTGAGTGCTTTATCTTGGAATTTCCACCTTGCAAAATTATGAGAGACAAATTTATATTGTTTATAATCCACTCGATTATGGTGCTTTGTCATAATAGCTGGAGATGAGACAATATTGTGAACAAATTTATCTACTTACATGCTGACAGTGGTACCATAACTAGCATAACTAGAAATACTACCAGTGGTAAAGATTTTTGGAAAAGAAAAGTCAAATTAAATCAATTTACAATTCCTATTACCTTCCAGGGAACATAAACAGTAAAAAAAAAGGAATTTACAAATAGCATAAATCGTTAACAAAGAGAATGGAAAAGAATGATCTGTGGACAATGATCAGCAATTATTGGGAGAAGTAAGGAAATGAAGGGATATTGACAGATGCCGCCTCAGCTTTCAGTTTTATTTAATAGAGGATTAAGTTTATGATCATGAAGTAAATTAAACATATGTATTCACAAAATTTAAAAGAAAGTAAGAAGGATGAGAGAAAGTGGGTTTGGGTTTGGGGGAGGATAGGAGATCTTATGTTCTTAAAAGCATATGTATGAAACATATTTTGTATACTAGAAAAATAATCTTGATTACTGTGAAGAAAAAAGATATATGAAAATAAAATCAGATCATAGGATGAATTCTTTTTAGATACAATACTAAGGATAAAGTGAAGGCCTTAATAATATCCAAATAGAAAAAATAGGTCAGTTATAAAGCTATGAAAAATAGAACGGTCTCACTCTATTTCTTAGCAACAATGAATGCAGGAAGACAATGAAAAAAAAACACTTAACGGATAACAAGAAAGATTTTCAACCCAGAATAGAATTTTTTGGTGAGGTACAATAAAGTTAGAAGCAGGATAATGACATTTCATCATGAAAAGACTTCAAGAATCACCTTTTATGCTCATGCAGGAAATCACTTGAGGATATAGTTTAGTAATGTAATAGATTCATGTACTTAAAATAAAGCCATGAATTGAGGAGAGCAGGGAAAGCAAGCTCTGTGGCGACAGCTGTGCTGTGGGCCTGCAGGGTCCATGTTGGAGCACAAGAAAGAGCGTAAGAAGGGTTTCTCTTGAAGAAAAGTAGCTTTGAACACATGAAATGACAGTAGTTCTAGAATTTTGCCTGAAGTGGCAGTGGTGACCAAAATAGAACAGTTAAAACAAAACAAAACAAAACAAATAGGGGGAAAAATCCTGCAAAACGATGACAACTACACACACACACACACACACACACACACACACCCTCTTTTTGGGAATGGGGTTGGAGGAATCCCATGTAGTGATTGTATATGAACTATGTCCTATTTTCTCTTACCAGGATGTCAATAGTACTCAATCTAATACAAAAGTAAGAGCATTGCATCAGTTACTGCTAAAAAAAGAAAATATAAAATCAAGCCATGACCAAATAAATGATAACCACTCTATCTGAGGCTGTGGAGGAGGAGAAGGAAGGATCAGTCATTGTTGCTTTATATTATGAAGCTATTATATTTTTGTGGTGTTCATTTTCAAATTGTTTTGACATATGGTTTATATTTCCACATTATTTTGATCTTTTATATATATTAACTTCTAATAAAGTGGGGCCGGGGCTGTGGTGCAGTGGGTTAATTCCTTGGCCTGAGGCACTGGCATCCCATATAGGCACCAGTTCGAGTCTCAGCTGCTCCTCTTCCAATACAGCTCTCTGCTATGGCCTGGGAGAGCAGTACAAGATGGCTCAAGTCCTTGAGCTCCTGCATCCACGTGGGAGACTCAGAGGAGGCACCTGTCTCCTGGCTTCGAATAAGCACAGCTCCGCCCATTGCGTCAATTGGGGAGTGAACCATTGGATGGAAGACTCTCTCTCTCTCTCTCTCTCTCTCTCTCTCTCTCTCTCTCTCTCTCTCTCCCTCTCCTCTCTCTGTGTAACTCTTTCAAATAAATAAATAAATCTTAAAAAAATCAAGTTTTGTAATATAATACATTCTATTGATTAGCTCCTTGGCTATAGCAATATTCTCTTTCAAATCTCAATCTCTATATCTCATAGAAAACACATAGGAAAATGTTGATTCCCCATAATCAGAAGGGTAGAGGATAAATGAGAAAGTACACTGGAGTCTGGTGTTAGAATTTTTATTTACCTTTTTGCATTTAACTCTTATTAAGAATTTTGTGGCTAATTTCAAAATCGTCCTCACTATTTATGAACCATGTGATATTAGGAACACTGTTTCAATTATCAGAGACCTGCATTTTCTCAGCTATCAAAGGGGAATATTTAAAACACTATAAATAACTCATATGATTATTATGTGGAAAGAAAGAATCTGACTGTATATGCAACATAAATTATCAAGGTCCTGGCTCATGCTCATGCCAGGTGTTAAATACATAATAGAGGGAAGTTTCCTATATATATTCTGGTCCCTACTTGCCTTCTACAACTTTACGAGATGATTTCTGAATTAAGCCTATGTTTCAGGAACCCTGTTGCATTACATACATTCCTCATGCTAGGAAGAAAATCCTGAGGTAGGAATTGTAGTTGTTCCATTTTACCTGTGAGAAAATTAAGGACCACTGTAGCTTTCCCAACAGTAGGAGACAAAAACCAGAGTTCAAACTGAGTCATGATGACCAAGAATTGAGTGCTTTTCACTATAATAAAGGTACTTTTTAGCATGTTAGGAAATTCAGAATAAACCATAAATAATTCTTAGATGATAATTTACTTTAAATATTCTCAAGGCATAATTTTAAAAGTCAGAGAAATGAAAAGATAATGAATGCTAACTCAAATTAGATCAAAAGAATGGTTCCCAGCATTGCATAGTACAGACCATAATTCACAACAACCTATTATATATGTTGTTGAGCAAATAAAACAAATTTATAAGCCTCTGATGAAAAAGTAATGCCAATGTGTGTGTGTGTGTGTGTGTGTGTGTGTGTGTGTGTATGTGTGTGTATAGTTATCTTCTGCTGCTTTCCTAGGTGCATTAGCAGAGTGCTGGATGACAGGAAGTGTAGCAATCACCTGCTTCCTCTCAGGTATAAATTGTCAGGAAGACAGAATCAGAAGCAGAACTGAAACTTGGGCCCAGACACTCAGATATGGGATGCAGTTGTCACATGTTGCATCTGAACTATTTTACCAAATGCCCACTCTTCTCTGTGCTTTAATGAACAATTCTTTTATATGAACACTTTTAATCAAGCAATGCTGATCCTCTGATCTTCACCTTTCTTAGATACAAGATGAATATGTAATCAAACTGTGCCAATCATGCTCACCTTAGAAAATTTAAAACTAGAGTTATGATCAACAAGAAGGGGGAGATTAACTTGGCTAATTCTGCCTTTCTTTTTTTCTGCTGATATTGCTGTTGATCTTCTGAAGACCTAGTGTTCAACAGCTCCTTCCACTACTCTAGTATCCTTACAACAAATGCTTTTTCTGTTTGATAACTTAACCAGAGCACATTTCTATGGCTTGACATAAAATATTCAGTTGAAATGCAACTGATAAATTGTGCAGCTAGATCCACAATTCTAGGAAAGTATCTATTTCTTCAAAATGAAGGTGTTTTTCTGTGCCCAGATGCAAATCTACAGATGCAAAGCTTAGTGAGCAGATGGTTCCTTTGTATAATGAGCAAATGATATCCCTTCAAGAGGCTTTCTTGGTGACACTCTTGTGCAAGATGCAACCTTGGATAGCTTTGCTTGAATAAATTCCCTGAATAATCCCTATCAGACAGCATGGGCAGAAGGCAAATAACATAGGACAAAACTTTTATTAATAGAGAAAGACATGTTCTTTATGACACACACCCAAGTGGCATACATAGCTAATAGTGACTGAGAGCTAACAGGATACACCATCAAAAATTAACTAATATTAGGGAGAAGGATAAAAGCTATATGTGGACAAGCTTTGAAGTAAGAAAATTTCATTTTATCCAGTTGGCTGTAGTTTAGAAGTGCAAATGTTAACCAAGGTAATTAATTGTGTTTCAGCAATGAGTTAAGCATTATAAAAAGACTATTTTAAAGGACAGAACTTCAGCATAAACTTAAGGGGAGATCATTCGTATTTTTGTTTTAAAAGCCTTCTTAAATGCAAAACCTTATAAAATTGAAAGCTTTGCACAATTCTGTAGAATCTATTTGATAAGAAAGGGGAAGCAGCTTGAATTAAAAGGTTACTGTGGAATATGAAAAGTTGTCAGGGGAAACCACAGAAGACAATTTTTCAAACGCTAATAGATAACATGAATGGTAATAGTCATGCTCCTGAATGGACAGGAGGGACTTTAAAGGTCACCCACTCAATTTTCTTAGCACACATCTTGTCTATCTCCATGCAACAGGATGATGTTACCAACAAATTTCAAGAAAAGTCCTAAAATCTTCCTGGAAACGAACTATAGGATTACCTAGCATAGATTAAACAAGTGTAATTAAAAACTGGAAACAGTGAAAGAGCCTTAATGCCCTAGGGCAGTTAATGTAGCAATTCAAGGTTTAAACACTGAAAATGCATTACCTTCCTGGAGGGTATTGTGGTGCAGCTGTTAAGATGTTACTTGCGGGGCCAGTTTTGTGGCTTAGTGGGTAAAACAGCCGCCTGCAGTTCCGGCATCCCATATGGGTGCCAGTTTGGGTCCTGACTGTACCATTTCCCATCTAGCTCTCTGCTGTGGTCTGGGAAAGCAGTAGATATGGCCCAAATCCTTGGGCCCCTGCACTTACATGGGAGACCTGTGGAAGCTCCTGGTTCCTGGCTTTGGATTGGCCCAGCTCCTGTCCTTGCAGCCATTTGGGGAGTGAATCAGCAGATAGAAAACCTCTCTCCCCCCCTCTCTCTGCCTCTGCCTCTGTAACTCTGCCTTTCAAATAAATAAATAATTTGGTTTTTTTTTTTTAAATACCCACCTTCTCATATCAGAGTGCCAGGGTTCAAGTTGCTACTGCTATAATCCACCTTCCTGATAATACACATCTTTAGAGACAAGATCACAGATTAACTTCCTGTCAACTACATGGGAGATCCAGGTGGAATTCTGGATTCCAGGCTTCCAGCTGGCCCAGCCTCAATTGTTGTGCACATTTGGGGAGTGAACCAGTTGACAGAGGTTTTCTCAGTCTCTCTCTCTTCTCTTTCTCTGTAAATAAAATTTTTAAAATGCATTTTATATTGAACAAAATATTCCTTCTGAGAGTATATTGCAGTGGAGAGCTGCTATTATGCTTCACAATTTACACTGGAAATTAATGATTCTCAGATATTAGAATTCAGTCCAGGTTTTAGAAACTGAGAAAGTAAGCAAGGCTGATTCATGCTGTCTCAGAAGCCACACTTTTCCATTGGAGATAAGCATGTGGAATACATTATCCTATCTTCCTGAATCTGAGGCTGTCCAAGAGAATATGGTGAGTAGAGGAAAATACTATCTCTTGTGTTGGGAGATATAAAGCCTAGTGTTTCATCCTGGTACTAATCAGTAGTAGGTCTGGAAAACAGCAAACCTGATGCTATGGTTCAACTGTATCCTCCAAATTTCATGTATTGGAAGCATAAGCCACAATGCAACAATTTGGGGAGGTATGGCCTAATTGTAGATGATATGAACACAAGGGCTCTGCTCCCATGAAAAGATTAATATTGTTGGGGCTGAGTAGGTTAATCCTCTGCCTGCGGCACTGGCATCCCATTAGGACCCTGGTTCCAGTCGCAGCTGCTCCTCTTCCCATCCAGCTCTCTTCTGTGGCCTGGGAAAGCAGTAGGAGATGGCCTGAGTCCTTGGGCCCCTGTGCCCACGTAGGAGACCTGGAGAAGGCTCCCTGATCGGCACAGCTCCGGCCGTTGTGACCATTTGACTAGTGAACCAGTGGACTGAAGACCTCTCTCTCTCTCTCTCTCTCTCTCTCTCTCACTGTGTGTAACTCTGCCTTTCAAATAAATAAAATCTTTAAAAAATATTAATATTGTTATCATGGGAGTGGTTTAGTTATGGAGAGTCAATTTGTTATACAAGTGACTTTGTTCCTCCCTTTACTTGCTTTCTCTCATACTTGCTTTCTCTCTTGACTTTCAGCTTTCTGCTATGGAGTGAATCAACAAGAAAGCACTAGATATGGGGCCCTCACCCTTGGACACCAGGCCTCTAAAACTGTAATAAACAAGTTGCTTTCTTTATAAACAAGTCAGTTTGTGGCACTGTGTTATACAAAATGGATTAAGACATCTGAAGTGAAGAGAGGCAGCGATAAAAACAGGGGCAGGTGCATTAGTGTGGAGGATAAAGCCACCACCTGCAGTGCTGCCTTCCCATATAGGCACTGGTTTGAGTCCTGGCTGCTCCACTTCCAATCCAGCTCCCTGCTGATAGCCTGGAAAAGCAGTAGAATACTGCCTAAGTCCTTGGGTCCTTGCACCAGCATGGGTGACCTGGAGGAAGCTCCTGGCTCCTGGATTCAGATGGGCCCAGCTCTGCCTGTTGTAGCCATTTGGAGAGTGAACCAGCAGATGGAAGACTTTCTCTCTGGCTCTCTCCCTCTCTCTTGGTCTCTGCTCTGTAACTCTGCGTTTCAAATAAATAAATCAATCTTTAAAAAAGACAGTTGTTAGTCTATGGTCTGTTGCTTTGTCATAAATTTATTTGTCAGCCGGCTGTCCATTTTTAAGCCTGTTTAATAGTTTGAAACACAGCTGTACTAATCACCTTTGACCTACTTGAAATTTCTCTCCGTGTGTGTTTGCTGGCAATACAGCCCACTTGCTCTTTATCTAAATGAGTCCAACCCCAAAACGTCCTGTAGTTGCTGGCAATAATAAAATCTAAGGGTCAGCACTAGAGCCCTGTAATATTTCCGTTTTCTCATGTGTTTTTTTTAACGAAGCTAATCCACGACTTCTACATGAAAGCCAAAGGGATGATGCCCATGTCCTCTCATGCTGACTGAGCTTATTGAAGCCACTGGATTTTCCATAACCACCTCCAACCTAAATGGGACCTGTGAGTAATACATTTCTCCTATTTCATGCACTTTAGTTTCTCTTCCTCATTGTGGCTCACATGAAAAACACCTATACCTAACTTCCCAAGTTAGGGCTCTCCTAGAGAGAGTTATCTTGGCTGATGACCATCAACAAATCCACCTCAGAAGGTTGCACCAGTAGAGAACCTGGCTGTAACAACCAACAAAGTGTTACTTGATTGCTATTTCCAATAGCTTCGGTAAGTTCATCACTAGTATAAACTATCTTGAGACTGGTCTGCAGCTTTGCTATGAGAGGTTTATCTGTCTGTAGCTTAAAATCCATGTTGAAGAAACTTCAGCATTTTGAAGGATTTTAAGGATGGGAAGAGGCAGATTTTCTACCTCAAATCTGAAAGTTAGTTCTGCTGGATATAGTAAAGTTTAAAAACCGTGGCAAGCATAAGGCTACACAGAGGAATATCCTGATCCACAAATTTTCCCCAAACTGCTCCAACAGAGCACCCTGTTAAAGGGGATTCTCCTTTCAGTGTGAGAAAAAGCAGGAGAGCAGCCTAGGCTGAATTTTTAACCTTGTTTCCCAGGCTTACTATAGTTGGTATACCAAGGAGATACTCAAGTTGAAGGTTAGAGAGATAGGAACACGTGTTAAAGAGTTGACAGAATAGTTCAAGTTTATCAGTAGCCAAAAATATTGTCTATATAAGATTCTGTGACCTCTAATACAGGGGCATCATTGTACCATTAGAAGTAGATATATAAATCTTATGAATAAAATATCTGACTACTTTTTTTGTCTCCTTTAATGTATTAAGACTTACCTCTCCTTCTTACCCCTTTTATATCACATCTTGCAAGTTAAGAAAGCTGGTTGCGCCCACCTTTGAAGTTTGTAGTGAGAAGAGATTTAAACCACACAAGCTCCCTCTTCTGTAAGAACCCTCATTGGAGCTGCAGACCAAACTGCAATAAATACCCAAGCTGCTTTCTTTCTTTTCTATTTTCAGTCCTTTAAATTCCAGCTTGGGATGCCTGCCCTGATGCTTTTCAGATAAGCCTCATAATATAATAAATCTTGTATCACTCTCTTGGAATATGTGGCATCATCAGACTCAACATCAAAACTGAACTTTGGATGAAAGTCTTTCATGAATTTTTTTTAGGGAGATCAAACCATGTTGACAAGCACTATATTTCCAGTGAAGCCTCAACTCTGACTCTAGTGGCATGTTGGTGTGGATTTCTTTCAGAGGGGGAAATTTTCCCAAAAGTATATTCTTATTTCTTCAATGGCAGTTACTTTATTTTATTTTATTTTATTTTTATTTTTTGACAGCCAGAGTGGACAGTGAGAGAGAGAGACAGACAGAGAGAAAGGTCTTCCTTTGCCAGTGGTTCACCCTCCAATGGCTGCCGCGGCTGGCACGCTGCGGCCAGTGCACCTGGCTGATCCGAAGCCAGGAGCCAGGTGCTTCTCCTGGTCTCCCATGGGGTACAGGGCCCAAGCACTTGGGCCATCCTCCACTGCACTCCCTGGCCACAGCAGAGAGCTGGCCTGGTAGAGGGGCAACTGGGACAGAATCCGATGCCCCGACCAGGACTAGAACCTGGTGTGCTGGCGCCGCAAGGCGGAGGATTAGCCTGTTGAGCCAGGCTAATGTCAGTCACTAAATTACTGTCTATTACCACTACCAGCTTTCTTTTTTTCGGGAATATTCTTATAAATTTAATTCTCCTGATATTACAGAAAGTGAATCAGATGCAACTCAACCAAGATATTGTCAGACAGAGAATGAAGATACTTAGGGGCTGGCACTATGGTGTAGTAAGCTAAACCTCCAACTGTGGCACTGGCATCCCATATGTGCACCGGCATCCCATGGGGCACTGGTTTACGTCCCAGCTGCTCCTCTTCCAATCCAGATCTCTGCTATGGCCTGGAAAAGTAGTGGAAGATGCCCCAAGTCCTGGGGCCCCTGTACCCATGTATGAGACCTGGAATAAGTTCCGCATTCCTGGATTTGGGTTGGCCCAGTGCCAGCTGGTGCAGCCATTTGGGGAGTGAACCAGCAGCAGGAAAGCCTGTCTTTCTATCTCTCACTCTTTCAGTCTGTACCTCTACCTCTCAAATAAATAAATAATTTTTTTAAGATTTATTTATTTATTTGAAAATCAGAGTTACACAGAGAGAGAAGAAGAGGAAGAGAAAGAGAAGTCTCCCATCTACTGGTTCACTCCCTAGATGGCCACAACAGCTGGAGCTGAGCCAATCCGAAGCCAGGAGCCAGGAGTTTCTTCCTGGTCTCCCGGGTGGGTGCAGGGGCCCAAGAACTTGGGCCATCTGCTACTGCTTCTCCATGCCATAGCTGAGAGCTGGATCAGAAGTGAAGCAGTCGGGACCTGAACTGGTGCGCAGAGGGGATGCCGGCACTGCAAGCAGCGGCTTTACCCGCTATGCCACACTGCCAGCCACTATAATTTCTACTTATAAGAGATACAGATATAACAAGGATGCAATATCTGCATCTTTTCAAAATATATTTAAGAATAGAAACTTTCACTTTTAAATTAAATTTTTGAATTATATCATGTAATCACCAAAGTAACTGCTACTACACAGCACTGGCCCCAATAAAAATTTTTTTAAAAAATTTTAAATGTGATGAAGACACTAAAGAGTTTGAAGAATATTAGGCAGCGGCAGAGACTGTGGAGAAATGTAGTTCAAATCAAAATACTAATTCCGACATTAAACTGATCTCAAGCATTCTTATGATTCTCAACTTGTTCTCATGAGCACCTCAGGTGAAGAAATAATGCTTATAAAACAAAATATAGGGGCCAGCACTGTGGCACAGTGGGTTAACGCCCTGGCCTGAAGAGCCAGCATCCCATATGGGCGCTGGTTTGAGACCCGGCTGCTCGGCTGCTCTATTTCCAATCAGCTCTCTGCTATTGCCAGGGAAAGCAGTAAAAGATGGTCCAAGTCCTTGGACCCATGTACTCGCATGAGAGACCTGGAAGAAGCTCCTGTCTCCTGGCTTCAGATTGGCGCAGCTCTGGCCCTTGTGGCCAATTGGGGAGTGAGTCATCAGATGGAAAACCACTCTCTCTCTCTCTCTGCCTCTCCTCTCTCTAACTCTAACTAACTTTCAAATAAGTTAAATAAGGAAATATTTAAAAAAAACACAATACAGTTCTTAGTATATGTAGTATGTAGAAAACAGATGATACCTATAGGTGTTCTGTTTTTATTATTGCTATTTGAAGACATCAGCTTCATTTTTCATAATACAGAAAAGCCCATAAATAAGTCTATAGCTAACATAGCGCATGATTACTTATGAACAATGGTAAATGTTACTTAGAAACTAAATCAAAATTTCATAAAGATATCTGCTTTATACAGATTACATATTTATTCTTCATGATAATCTACAGAATGGAAATATTTGTTCAATTCAACATACACTAAGCAAGAGAATTGGGCCTCAAGCAAGTCATTCAAGCAAGGTGACTATAAGTTATCTTCACCACCATGTGCACCATTTTAGAACTCTTTACATGTATCCCTTTACAAAAGGGAGTCCTCTTTCTACCTATGGATCTAAACATCCCCAGTTTTCAAAGATGAAAGGCTTAGGTGCATCTAAATGCTATAGAGGTAGGTATGACACAGCTCCTGTTACTAAGAATCTTCTCAATAAAACATGATATACCATGATGTATTTTTGATCATAAGGTAACAATGCATGCACAGACAATGCAATAAAGTAGAAGATTGTGGCTTGATTTGAATGCTTCCCTTTAAATTCATATATTAGAAACCTAATCCTAAATTCCTCTATTAATGTATTTGGAACTGTGGGGAACTTTCTGAGCTCTTTAGGATAGATGAAGTCATGAAGACAGATCCCCTGTAACAGCATTAGTTTTTTTTGTTTTATTTTTGTTTTTTAGGAATAGGAAGAGATATCTAAACCTACAGCTTACACGGTTTCACCAACTGATGCAACATGAAAATTCTTACCAGATCTTTAGAAGAGGTGTGCTCCATGCTCTTGAAATTCACAGCCTCTGAAACGATGAGCTTAATAAACTGTACACCTTAAAAATTACTTGACCTCAGGTACTTTGTCATAGCAACAAAAACTGGCTAAGAAAGCCCCTATTTCTCATGATTTATTATTTGTGTATTCGCACTGAATCAACATCATAGGTCTAGTGTTGTGCCTGGAAATTGCTAGTTCAACAAACTCCCTCAGTGATTTTTCTTAATTAGTAGATTTCTGGATAAGAATTTCACAAGCAGTGCAGTCCTGGTCTTGCGTATATTAGCAGTTCTGTAAACAATGAACTTGATAGCATTGAAATTCAACAGCATTATATGATGAAAGCTATTTTTATATATCTGAAAATGCAGATACATTAAAGCATTAATGAACAAGGTTAATTTAAGGTACATGAAATAAATTATAATAAAATGATGATCAGTGTAAGTTGGATATTAATAAATGCAATGACCAGAGCAGCTGAAGTTTTTATGTCTTAAGGAGTTGAACTAAAAACAATGCTGAAGTTAGAACCACAGGAGAACTTAACAATGAATCCTGAAAAACGTAGCCTGATTATAATACTTATAAAGTAAAATTTGACTTGAATAATGACTGGTTTCAAGGAATTTATTATTTCAGTATATTATATAAAAGAGTAAGCAAGAATGCAAGAGAAAGAATAAGAGAGAGAGAAGAAAAGAGAGAAATAGAATGAATAGAATAAAGAGTGAATAGAATTGTGGCCACCAAAAAATATCTCTACTGGGAGCCTGTGAATATGATCCTATTTTGTCCAAGTTATCTGCAGATTAAATCATATTAAGTATGTCAAGACAGGATCTTCCTGGATTTAGATGGGCCTTAAATATGAACGCCAATGTTCTTAAATACCATTTAAAACAGAGAAACACTGGGTAGGCTGTGTGTAGATGGAAGCAGAGATGGGATTCTGTCGTTGCATTCCCCAGAATACCATGGGTCCCCAGCAGCTGTCAGAAGTGTGGCAAGAGTCGGGGGCATGACAATCTGTCAGAGCTAACAGAAGGAATCAGCCTTGCTGACACCTTAATTTCACATTTCTGACTTCCAGAATTGTGGAGAATATTACATTGTCATTCTAGGCTGATCAGTTTTAATTTGTTATAGCTGCTTAAGTAGACTACCACGTGAAGGCAAAAAGAACAAGTGGATATATTCATTAGTGGAGAACTCAAGAGTACACTACAAGGGCCAAAAATTATTCCATGTTTATGTTTTCAACACAATAGTCCAAAACAGATATCCAAGCAGAGCTCAAATCTACTTGTTACATCTCCAATGTGTTTCATTATTCACCAAAATAGCTCCAGTGTAATTCTGCCTTTGAAATTTTATATCCATCTCTTCATTTTGGGCTAAACAATTAATTAGATGTCTTAAAGGGCAGTAAATTATTTATTAGGAAGAGCAAAAACTGTACTATTCCTGACTGTGATAGAAGTTTTTCCCACCCATCTACAAATGAAACATTGACAAATAGAATAGAAAAGGCACTGAAAATGACAAGAGAAATACCCAATGATGGAGTGAAAGCCAAAAACATAACATAGGAAAGTTAATACATAATTAATAGTAAATTTAAAACAAAATCCTTTTTCTACTACAATTTATAGCATAGGTAAATCCAAAGCAGAGATTAAACAAGTTTCTATTCAAATAGAATCACTTTACAATGTTGAAATGTGGTCTCTCAATTCCTGATTACATATAGTTTCTCTATAACACACATTAAGCATAGAGAAGAAAGAAAAATGTATGAAATGTAAGTAATTTAAAAACACACACACAATGTATTTCTCAAAACCCAGAGGTCATTTGTTGGGAATATAACTAATACTTGCATATCCAACAAGGGTAATAAATTTTGCAAATTAAGTTGAATAATGATTTCACTGTCTAGTTGGTCTCTACATGGGAGACACACATGGGGTTTGAAAGCAAGTTCTAATTTATAATGCAATATGGAGTGCAAGTCATAGTAGTAGAGAGGATTTTCAAAATGCCAATGACACACAAATTTACTGCTATTGCCAGAAGAAAAATTAAAGCATTGAAAGCAATCAAGACAGACTGAATGTTAGCAACAGGCACTTTGCATTGCAAACACATTTTTTTTTCATTTAAATTTCATATTGCTGGGCCAGAGCCATGGCTCAACAGGCTAATCCTCTGCCTGTGGCACGGGCACACCAGGTTCTAGTCCCAGTCGGGGTGCTGGATTCTGTCCCGGATGCCCCTCTTCCAGGCCAGCTCTCTGCTATGGCCCGGGAGGGCAGTGGAGAATGGCCCAAGTCCTTGGGCCCTGCACCCGCATGGGAGACCAGGAGAAGCACCTGGCTCCTGCTATCAGATCAGCACAGCGCCAGTCGCGGCAGCCATTGGAGGGTGAACCAACAGCAAAGGAAGACCTTTCTCTCTGTCTCTCTCTCTCACTGTCCACTCTGCCTGTCAAAAAAATTTTAAAAAAATAAATTAAAAAAATTTCATATTGCTTTATGGATACCTTCAGAGGTTTTGGACACAGAACAGATAAAAAGAAAGAAATGATGGTCACCATTTACTTAAAAGAGTGTTATTTGATTTATTTATAACTGGTTCAAAAATTTATGACTTTACATATGCTTGAACATCTAAAAACAATTTTTTTTTGGTAAAAAATCTCATGAAAGTGAGCAGCATTGTCAAATGCCTAACTATATCTTGTATGTCAAAAAAACAATTGTTAAGACCTAAAGAAATTTCTGATTTAATGAGAATTAAATGGGTTTGATAATTATATCAAGAGAAATCCAGTTTTATAAATTTGTGGCAATCTGAAAGGATCACACATCAAAATAATAACTCCATAAATGTTCTTTGTGTTAGCAGACAGCAGATTAACTTTTTTTTTGACAGGCACTGTGGACAGTGAGAGAGAGAGACAGAGAGAAAGGTCTTCCTTTGCATTGGTTCACCCTCCAATGGCCGCCGCGGACGGCGCACCTGGCTGATCTGAAGGCAGGAGCCAGGTGCTTCTCTGGGCCTCCCATGGAGTTACAGGGCCCAAGCACTTGGGCCATTCTCCACTGCACTCTCAGGCCACAGCAGAAAGCTGGCCTGGAAGAGGGGCAATTGGGACAGAATCCGGCGCCCCGACCGGGACTAGAACCTGGTGTGCTGGTGCCGCAGGCAGAGGATTAGCCTATTGAGCCATATTGCAGGCCAACAGATTAATTTCTTTAGAGCAACTGGATGAGGATTGTTGGGTAGCAAGGATGAGAGATGTGAGAAATACAATGTGGAGAGTGCCAGGTATCAGTTCCTAATGAATGCAAATCTTTACTTAAGCAATGGAATAGTAACAATAGTTATGTAAGTTAGACTGTTTAAATAAAATGACATTTGTTGATTCCACATGGTAAAGAAAGTATCCGGATAGTATTATGTTAATTGCTAATTTTAAATAAGAAAAAAAAATACAGCCTTACAAAGTTTCTGTTAGATAGTTTCTATTTATACACTCTACATGAATCTGATTTGGAAGTAGGGTAGATAATACATGTCATGATAGTGAATAGTTATAATATATTGTCTTTGGTATCAAGAAACTGCTGTGTTGTACTATAATGTTGTTATGTTCGTTGAAAGCAATTTTCTTTGATAAACAATGAGAGTTTTTTTTATTTGGATGAGAAATGATGAGTTTTCCCAAAGTTAGTAGACAATGCATATTATGAAAAAAAAAAAAAAAAGAAAAGACTATTCATGGATTTCAATTTCCTCCTCCAAAATAAACTTACCTTTGAATTCCTTTATTTGTGAACTTTAATGTACCTTTGCATAGTCTCCCCCCCCTTTTTTTTATATTCCAAATGCTAAGAATAGTATTTTGCTTAGAGTAGGTGTCCAATGAATGAATGAAACTGAATGACCTAAGCAAAAGATCAAAGACGAGAAATACCTTGTTTGAGAGCTCAGTGCTGCTGGAGCATCCAAAAGGAGGAAAGGAATGGTTAGAAACCAGGTCAGAAAACTAAGCAAAGATCATATTATGGGAGACCTAGCAAGGTAAATGAAAGACATTGATTTTATCATTTAGGTGATGGAGTGTCCACTGCAGAATATTAATCAGAGAAGTAGTATGAGTCGGGTTGCACCTAGAGAGATCAACATGAGAGATCAATATTACAATATTAGGATAAATGTTGCAGAATAAGAAAAGGAACATCAAATTAGAAAAATGTTTGGGGCTCTTAAAACAATTAAAGCTATACCACATATTCCACAAAGAAAAATTTAAATACATATTCATCTATAAATTTCTTTGTAAAACTAAAAAAATCACCCACATAAATAAAAGAGATTGAGGAAGCACAATTATTTTACTAAAAGTTTTGGAAAAGGTTATATAATTCAGAATAACTGTGTATCTCTAACCTCTACCCAGAGACCTCATTTCATTTATATAAAGTTACAAGTTCCTGAAAATATATTTCCAAATAAAATTTTATTGATTGTCATTCTGTGTGGCAGATAGAAATATAAATCTAAAAATTCACAGAGCTTATTGATCAATTTTTCTTGTTTCATGTTCCAAATTTTCTAATAGTCAGTTTGAACCCTTAACAATAGCAAGCAACACACAAGCAAAAAGCCAAATAATCAAGTTAAAGAAGAAACTCTTGTTCTTACTTTGAAAATAACATTTTTTCAATTATGTCAAAATGTATTTCCATGAAAATATACTTAATTAGTAGTATTCAGGTATGAGATAATAATCATATATTTAAAAAGGTGGGAGCTTTGAAATCTGAGAACTGGATGCAATATCCAGTACTACCAGACTCAATCTGTTGGATTTTAGCAAATTAGTAGCTTTTTTGTGCCTCAGTTTTTTGCCTTTTGTTTTTTTTAAAAAATGCTTTTACTGGGGCCGGCGCTGTGGCTCACTTGTTTAATCCTCCACTTACAGCGCCTGCACCCCACATGGGCCCAGGTTCCAGTCCCAGCTACCACTCTTCCAGTCCAGCTCTCTGCTGTAGTCCGGGAGGGCAGTGGAGGATGGCCCAAGTGCTTGGGCCCCTGAACCCACACGGGAGACCTGGGAGACTGGATTGGCGCAGCGCCGGTCGAGGCAGCCATTTGGGGAGTGAACCAACGGAAGGAAGACCATTCACCAATTTTAGTATATGTGCTGCCCAAGCGAGCACAGGAAGACCTTTCTCTCTGTCTCTCTCTGTCACTGTCTATAACCTGTCAAATAAAGAAAAAATGCTTTTACTTACTTATTTGGAAGGCAGACTGACAGAGACAGAGAAAGAGATCTTCCATCTCCAGGTTCACTCCTGAAATGGCCACAACTATGTCTGGGGCAGGCCCAAGCCAGGAACAAGGAACCCCATCCTGATTTCCCATGGGGCCCAAGTACTTGGGCCATTTTTTGCTGCCTTCCCAGGCACATTATGAGGGAACTGGATTAGAAGCCAAGAATCCAGGACCTGGCCCAGCACTTTAAAAGGTGACCCCAGTGTTTCAAGCAGTAGCTTAACAGCAGTGCCACAACGCCAGTCTCCTGTTTTGTCATCTATAAAAGGATCTGTCTTCTTGTATATATTGTAGATAATGTATATAAAATTAGTGTAACTAAACCATAAATTTCCAGGTAATTTTAAAGTATATTTTTATGCCTATTCAGCTAAATGTAAGCACATTTTAGTAAGTGATACAGTTTCCATTAGCAAGAGTAGTATCCATCCATAAAATGTATAGAACAATCAATTTTCATAAAAGTTTAAGTGGAAAAAACAAAAATTCTCACTGCACTCAGACACAGTTGCCTCTGAATTTTGAAGACTCCAAGTTCTTTGCCAACTTTTTCTGAAAGTAAATTATATGCAAAGGAGAGAATATTGAAAATGATGTTTCACGTGTTATTTGCTTCCTGCTTTTTCTTTCAGCTCTGGAAGAAAACAAACAAAATATGAGTTCTTTGGGAATGTTTATCATATCCAAGTTGTTTAAGTTTACCCACCCTCCCTTTCTCAACAACTACTCAAGTCATAATGCCTATTGTGTGAAATTTCAGTCTTTCTAATACTTTTTCTGAAACCCATTACAATTTCTCTAAGTTCTTGCTAAGTGCTTATTTTTTACTTTAATTGTGGCCTTTTGGGCATTCCTTTTTTGCTTCAGATCTTAAGTGCACTATTTTCACATAAATTATAAGGGAATCTTGTGCCTCCTTTTTCAAAGCAAAATAGATGACAAAACTTTATATTATAATCTCTTTAGAAAAGTTCAATTATCCACATATAAACTAAAAACTCCAGTGTGTCATTCATTCCTATCATCTTTAAAAGTCACTATTTTCTTTTATCTGTGACCAATTAGCTGAATTGCTTGAATCACTGGGCTAATAATGAGATCTAATTATCTGCTCAATCCTTTTATACAGCTGCTAACCCTAGTTCAATACTGTATCAGTTCACATCACTATTCCCAACTAACTGCTATCCAAAGAAATGCCAGATTACATTTTCCCCACATAAGTTAAAAAAAAAAACTAAGGAAAAATAGAATTGGTGTTTTGTTTTATAGAAGGGACAAGTTATTAAATCTGCACATACTTGTATATATACATTCTGCTAAATAACAAACATAATTTTTTCCCAAACTACATTGAAAAAATAGCATAACATGGCCATTGTACTATAAAAAAGTTATCATTTGACATTACTAAATTCAAATTTGTAACTTGGGAATTTCATATTTTATCATGAAGAGGATAGATATTACAAAGAAGTTAGAAATGGTCCCTTATTTTAGGAAGCCAGAATGATGTCAGAAACTCAGACCCAGCATACCTACTAGAAGCAGCCAATTACCTTTCAGAACATGAGGTTCTTTCTGGGAAAAACTGGCAAGAAGCTCCCCTGCTACCACAGGAACACTGGTCTGGGTTTCAAGACAGCCAAGGAGGCTATTGAGGATAACTTTATTGACAGCAAAGTACCCATTCACTCAAAATGTTTCTAGCCAAGGAAGGATCCTGTCTGGCATGTTAACCAAGATGACACAAAGGACCATTGTCATTGTCATCCACCAGGACTACCTCCACTCTATCTCTGAGTACACCCACCTTGAGAAGCACCATAAGAACATGTTCAATGCACCTGTGCCCTACTTCTGAGACATCTAGATCAGCAACATCATCATAGTGTGTGATCATCAGCTGTTGAGCAAGTCAGTGTGCTTCACTGTGATCCACATCACTGAAGCTAACAGCACAAAAGAGCAGTTCCAGAAATTCTGAGAGTAGATGCCTAACCCCTTGCCAAAATGAAACAGCTATTTTCCCATTCAAAAAAAATAGTAAGTTGGAAGAGCATAATAATATAAACAAACACAGCTAAACATTAAAAAAAAAAAAACTTGGTCTTAACTAATATTATTCTGATTGCAAGCGAATTTTCTCATTTCTTACCCCCATTTGTATACATCAGCTATCTTCTGGGGTCTATATATGAATGCATCAAAAGGCGTGCCTCTGCCTTGTTTCATATTGTGTCATTCTGATTGTATAACACCAACTTTCTGTGCAATGTACACACTGTTAACTATCCATATTTCACTCCTTTCCAAAGACTACTTAGCTCTTCACATAACTGTCTCTACACTTATCTTTTTATTACTGTTTAAAGGCCTCCATCAAGCATGCTCTGTCTGTCATTTGGAACAGCTGTTCAGTGGTCAAAACTGTTTTAGACAGGCAGATTTGACACATCAGTAATACAATGAATTTAAGAAGAAAATGTTAGAAGTCATATAAATCAACTAAAGCAGCATTCTAAAAGCCACATAGATCACTTAACATTTTTTCTAATTGCCATATTAGAAAATTAAAATTGGGAGTGGGGCATTTTGCCTAGAGGTTAAGATAAGGGGGAAAACATCAATTTCCCATATCAGAGTATGAGGCGTTGATATCCAGCATCATCCCCTAATTCTAACTTCTTGTAATTCATAGTCTGAGAAGCAGAAATGATAACCCAAATAACTGGGTTCCTGCAATCCACATGGGAGAAACAATTCAAGTTTCTAGCATCCACCTGTAGCCCTGGCCATGAACCAGCACATGAAAACACTCTTTCTTTCCTTGTCTCTCTCCCTCTCTGTATTTCTGCCTTCAAATGAATAACAATATTTTTAAGTCAATTGAAAGTGGGATTTAGTTTAAATTAATTTAAAATATATTTTACTTTACAGACATATCCAAAATATTGATATTACAAAACAAAATCCATTTAAATATTTTTTTAAATATTGTGGTTTTTTTTTTTTTTTACATAGCAAGGCTACATCTCCAGTGTGTATCATATGCTGCCAGAAAGTGGAAAATTGAATAGCCATACATCAAAACCTCAAAAGCTACAAATTGCTACTGGATACATATATTGAAAAGTCAGAATTAAATATTCACCCTAATAGCCCATGAGAAAGAAGACTAATGGCTCAACAAATACACTGCACACACAATAAGGAAAAGGCAGAATGTTAGATTAAATTGGTATGTTTTGATGACTTAATGGGTGAATTAGAAGGATGAAGAATTTTTCGTTATTTCTTGATTTCTAGTACGTATAGAAAAGCACAAAAAGAATCATTATAAAAATGTCAAATAGTTCTTTCTTTCTTTCTTTCTTTTTTTTTTTTTTTTTTGGACAGGCAGAGTTAGACAGTGAAACAGAGAGACAGAGAGAAAGGTCTTCCTTTCCGTTGGTTCACCCCCTAAATGGCCGCAACAGCCAGCGTTCTGCGCCGATCTAAGCCAGGAGCCAGGTGCTTCCTCCGGGTCTCCCATGCAGGTGCAGGGCCCAAGACTTGGTCCATCCTCCACTGCCCTCCCGGGCCACAGCAGAGAGCTGGACTGGAAGAGGAGCAATCGGCAACCGGGACAGAATCCAGCGCCCCAACCAGGTCTAGAACCCAGGGTACCAGCGCCGCAGGCAGAGGATTAGCCTAGTGAGCTGTGGTGCCGGCCTAATATAGTGCTTGAGGTAAGTAAGATACATTAGACATTCCAGGAGCAATCACGATACATGACAGGAAAAAACACCTATATATTTGGAAGATAGAATTTTTTCACTGGTTTGGGGAAAGATTTTTTAACATAGAACAAACCTATTTTCTGTAACCTTTATCCAAAGATCATACTTAAGTTTTGACAAATACTGCATTTAGAAAACATGTCTTCTGGGAAAGCTTCATAACTGCCATGTTTATTCAAAATGGCAGAATGAAATATAAGCCATCTGATTAATAGGACATATCGACCTGGTTTCCCGTAACAAATTTCACCAAGAAAAGCCAGTCCTATAGTAATGCCAATGAAAAAATCACACAAATTGCTAAATGACTAAGTTGAAAATAGTGTTTTTTTTTTCAAGTTTGCATGTTTTTCTTTCATAAAAAGTTACTTATAAAATACTGGCAAAGAAAAAATGCTGGGACAAAATTAGTGGAGCAAAACAAATATAGACTTCAGAATCAGTAAATTGAGTTTAATTTTGAACAAGATCACCATCTAACTATGTGGCTTTGAAAGTATTATTTAACTTTTTGTGCCTGTATTTTTTATGTGTAACATGATACACCTACTCTACAGAATTCTTATATAAATTAGAGAAAATAGATGTGGAACATCTAACACATGGAAAAGTTTAACAAATGTAAAATATCCCAGACATAATCGGCCTTCAAATATTATAGGTTTTTCACAAAAATAATAATTTTTAATTTTAAAAAGAAAATATACCCTGGAGATGGCCTTGTGGTACAACAGGTTAAGACACAGCCTGAAATGCTGGTATCTAATACTGGAGTACCAGTTTGAGTCCTAGCTCTTCTGCTTCTGATCTGGCATTCTGCTAATGCACCTAGGAAAACAGTGGATGATAACCCAAATGTATGTGGAAGACCTAGATAGATTTCCTAGATCTCAGTTTCAGCCTACCAGAGTGCTATTGTAGACATTGGGGTTTAAAACAAGTGGATGGAAAATATCCTGTCTGTCTCTCCCTGACACTGTACCTTTCATATATATTAAAGAAAATCTTTAAGAAATATTATTTATTTGAAAGGCAAAAAGAGAGAGACAGAATCTTCCATCCACTGGTTCACTTCCCAAATGTCTAAAATGGCTGGAGCTGGGATAGTCTGAAGCCATAAGCTTCATTTCAGTCACCCTCATGGGTACAGGGGCCCAAGAACTTGGGCCATTCTCTGCTGCTTTCCCAGCCACAGCAGAGAACTGGATTAGAATAGGAGCAGCCGGATCTAGAACTGGTGCCCATATGGGATGCTGGTACCGCAGGCAGCAGATTAACCTACTACGCTACGGCACCGGCCCCCAAAATAAATATTTAAAGAAGAAAATGTTCTTGGAATTCATATAGAAGTATAAAAGTTCCCAAATACCTGAATCAACATTGTGCAAAAGCATCAGAGTTAGAGACATACTACAAGACATACTACAGAGTTATAATAACCAAAACAGCATGATAGTAGCGCAAAAACAGACAATTAGAACAATGAAGAGAAGAGAGATCCCAGAATCAATCTACACATCTACAGTAAATTAATTCTAAATGAAGATATATCCTGGAGAAAAGTTAATTCTCTTCAATAAATGTTGTTGGGAATATTCATTATCCATAAAATAAAAACAGGAAGTTTTTTCCTATTTTTCATCCTATACAAAAACCAACTCAAAATCGGGCAACGTTCTAAATGCAGAGCTTACAACTATGAAAGTACTATAAGCAAACACAGTGGATGGGGCCAGTGCTATGGCACAGCGGGTTAACGCCCTGGCCTTAACCACCAGCATCCCATATGGGTGACAGTTTGAGATCCAGCTGCTCCACTTCTGATCTAGCTCTCTGCTGTGGCCTGGGAAAACAGTAGAAGATGGCCGAAGTCCTTGGGCCCCTGAACCCAAGTGGGAGACCTGGAAGAGGCTCCTGGCTCCTGGCTCCTGGCTCCTGGTTTCAGATCTGCACAGCTGTGGCCGTTGCAGCCAATTGGGGAGTGAACCATTGGATGGAAGACCCCTCTCTCTCTACCTCTCCTCTCTCTGTGTAACTCTGACTTTCAAATAAATAAATCTTTAAAAAAAGAAAACACAGTGGAAAAACTTAAGACAATCAGCATAGGCAATGACTTTTGGCATAAGATTGGAAAAGCACAGCAACAAAAGAATAACTAGATAAATGTAATTATATCAAATTCAGCAGCTTCTTTACAGTAAAGGAAATAAACAATAGAGTGAAGAGAGAAACATTGGAAGGGTAAAAAGTATTTGCAAACTACTCATTTGACAAATGATTAGTATATAGATTATTTAAGTGACTCAAAAAAATCAAACTACAAAAGATAAATATTTCAGTTAAGTGAAGGGGAAAGGATGTGAATAGATATTTATTTAAACAGTTGTCCTCGGGCCAGCGCTGTGGCTCACTTGGTTAATCCTTCGCCTGCCGCGCCGGCATCCCACATGGGTGCAGGTTCTAGTCCCGGCTGCCACTCTTCCAGTCCAGTTCTCTGCTGTGGCCCGGGAGGGTAGTGGAGGATGGCCCAAGTACTTGGGCCCCTGCTCCTGCATGGGAGACCAGGAGGAAGCACCTGGCTCCTGGCTTCAGATCAGCGCAGCACCGGCCATGGTGGTCATTTGGGGACTGAACCAATGTAAGGAAGACCTTTCTCTCTAGTTCTTTCTCTCACTGTCTGTAATTCTACCTGTCAAATAAATAAATAAAATCTTTAAAAAAATAAAAATGAATAAAAATAAAATGTGTCTTCATCATAGGTTGGACAAAGATATAAAACAAAATTTAACAAAACTGTATTTGCAGCAATATGGATACACAAAGGCATTTATTTCTTTTTATTTTACTTTAAATTTTTTTCTAATTTTAGATCTGACATACAAGGGAAACATGGGACATGTCTCTTTCTGCATCTGGGTTATTACACTCTACTATAGTTTTAACAATCAGTGATTATTTTAACATTTACTGTATATGAATGAAATGCATTTCTTTCCACTTGATTGTTTTAAAAATTCATTTATTTAAAAGACAGTTATAGAGAAAGAAAGAGAGCGAGAGAAGAGAAGAAAGAGAGGAGAGAGAGCAACAGAGAAATTCCATTCATTGGTTCATCATCCAAATGGCTGCCATGGCTGGAGCTGGGCCAGGAAAAACCTGGGAGCTTCATCAAGTTCTCCCATGAGAGTTTGGGTGCCTAAATACATGGACTGTCTTCCTCTACTTTCCCGGGCACATTAACATGGAATTGGATTGGAAGTGGAGCAGCCAGGGCTCGAACTGGAGCCCATACGGAATGCTAGCATTACAGGCAGCAGCTTAACCCCCTAAACCACAACACCAGGCTCTCACTTGACTATTGTTTATAATCCTTGCTATATACTTGCTTAACTGTGGTCTTTTTACTTGTTACTTGTTAAACTCTATTTAGTGGAGTATTAAGCCTTTCACTGTAATGTAAATTAAAATATGTTATCTCAAAAATTTTTAAAAAGGGAAGGAAGGAAAAAGGGGAAAGGAAGTATCACTGTATTATTGGAATTATATGGAGAAACTGCACTGAATCTGTTATCTTTGTACTAATGTCGCATTAACATGAGATTGATGAAAATTGTGTTGTAGTAATTATCATGCATTTGTTGTGACCCTGAGAATCTAATGTATTATATTATTTTAAAAACAAAATTTAATGAAAAGAATAAAAAAAACAGAAATACAAATTGCCTAGAAAGAAATGGAAAATGTGCAGTACCACTAGCCATCCAGGGAATGCCAATTAAAACTACGAGGTATCATTTTGCCCTACTTGGTATGGCTATTATCAACAAAACTAATGGTGAGGATGTCAAGAAAAGGGACTGCTTGTACACTGTCCATAGGAAAGCAAATAACAATAACCATTATCAAGAATATTATAAAGATTCTTCAAAAATCTAAAACTTGATCTAACATGTGACCCAGCTATCCTACTTCTGGGAAAACATTCAAAAGAGATGAAATCAGCATATGAAAGATATAACTGCAATTCTGTATTCAATCTAACACTCTTTGCAATAGCGAGGATATACCAACTTAGGTGCCTACTAAGGAGATAAAGGGGAATGGATAGGGTGTGCTAAACACAGATTTAAGTCATTGATTTTAGGGATACACAGCACAGTGGGACCCAAACAGATTACATTAATGTGTTATATTCTATACAAAGAATTGGAGGAAAGGAAAGGAACTACTACTATAACATTGAAGAGGCTCAGACATTCACTACCTGATCTGATCAGTTCACATTGTATGTGTGTGTGTGTTGGAATACTGCAGTGTGTCCCATAAAAGTGCACAAGTACTACATGTAATCAAGAGTTTTGAAGAGGAAAAATATAAGATTAACATCAAAAGAAAAACTTAATGAGCTTTTCCACTGATAATTTGAGGGTTTTATTCATCTCTTTAGCTAAATTCAAAAGTACATTAGTGTTATTGTTTTCATCGGTACTAAACAAATACACATCTCTGCATTACAGGGAAGAATCAATTTTTATACAGGTTACTTCCTAAGTAATTTCAGTGGGAAGGAAAAATATATCAGTGCAATCAAATATAATCTGTATCATTTCTTCTAAAGAACCAAAGTTCTTTACCAGCATTATTGGCAAAGTCATTACACAAAAGTGAGAGAAAATTGAAGGTGATCTTTAAATGTTAATCATTTTCTTTTTTTTCTTCAGGATCTCAGAGAAAAAATAAAATGAAGTTCCTCTGTATTTCAACTCCATAGTTTCAAAGTTTCTTTTTTATTCTTTATTATTTTCCCAAATATCAATGTTTCTCAACATCTAATGAAATTTGATTCCATTACTTTTTCTAGTGGAGTCCTACTTGAAATACTAGGAATTAACTTATTAAAATCTATTTGATCAGTTTTATCAAACTATCTATGATAAAGAACAATTTTTCAAACATCTCTTATATCATAGTTCAGAACATAAACGAATTACTAGAAAAGTTAAATTGTGGAAATAAACAATATAGCAATTTATGGTTTTATTTTCTTTAAATTCAATCATATTTAACTTTAATAGGACCAGAACAATGAGAGATTAAATATCTATAATGTTGTTTATTATAGCTATGTGCATCAGCATAAAATACACCTTTTTTAATTCTATTATTATAACTAAATTTGCACATGAGGTATATAATGATTTTCTATATTAAAACCTGCATATCATAATAAATATAATGCAAACAAATATTAATGTTATATGTGACTTCTCATATTAAATTATTTAATGTAGGTTGCCATGACATTAGCATTACTCACAGAAAATAATGTATATCTTAACTGCTCAGTGTTTTGTTTTGATAGCAATGACAGTAAAGAACCACTCTCCCAGTAATCTGTTGAAAAGTTCTATAGCAATTTCAATAACTTCACATTAGTAATTTAAATTTATGAATAAAATGAGGCAAATAATGTTCTGTTTTAAAACTATACTTTCAATCTGTCATCAGTAGTTAGTTTCAACAATTTATCTTGTAAAATGACAGTTAAACTTAATGTTGTCTTTTGATTATAGAAGTAGATTTACAATGTAGATTTTCTATATTTGGATATTTAGATGGAGATAAAATTCAAAATAGTCTACACGTTTTTAAGGAGTTTGACAATTTTTCACAGATATGCAGCAAAACATTGCTAGAACACTAACAATTTATTTCAGAATAGTTTTGAATTTACAAAAGGAAACCAAAGAAAGCATTTCCATATGTCCCACATCCAGCATCTCCCATTGTTAACACATTACATGAGCAGGATATATTTAGCACAATCTATAAAACATATCCAGCTTCACCTATTAACATATCATATCCATATATTTTTCACAATGAAACACACTGTTTCCCTTTTTTTTTTTTTTTAATCCAAACTTCCTCTAACTGTCCTACCCTTTAGAAATCACATATCAGGGAGAATATGTGGTATTGTCATTCTGGGTCTGGCTAATTTTACCAAACATGATGTGCTCCTGTTCTACCCATTTAACTGCCAATGACAGGGTTTCATTTTACATGGTTGAGCAATATTCCTTTGTGTATATATGCCACATTTTCTTCATCAGTCCATCTGATCATGAAACTTTGATTGAATCAATATATTGGCTATTGTGGACAGTGCTGCTACAAACATGCTGGTGCAGGTACCACTTTGATAACGATTTTACGTCTTTCTGAATATAAATCCAGCAGTAGGATTTCTGGATTATATTGATTTTCTTTTTCGTAAGTAAGAGTGCCAATTGTTAAATCAACAATGGGAGTCATTGGGTACATGCTCCCCATGTAAGATCTCTGTCCTTAATGTGTTTTACTATGAAACTTAAAAACAACACTACTAGTCGAATGATACCCTATACCTTGTATAGCTTTTAGAGTGCAGCCTGTTGAAATCCTTGCTTAGTATATAATAAGTTGATCTTCAGTGTATGAAGGTAATTGAAAATGAAACTCGATGAAGGGCAGGATGGAAGAGAGAGTGGGAAAGGGGAGGGCGGCGAGAGGGAGGGAGGCTGGGGGGGGAGCCACAACAATGCAAAAGTTGCACTTTGTAAATTCACATTTATTAAATAAAAAATAACTATATAACAAACAAACAAAAAAAAGGAAAAAAAAGAACTTAATATTTTACCCTTTTAGTATTTTTTATGTTCTACTTAAAACTATTGGTTGAACTCTGTAATTAATACACAATTATTCTTAGGTGTTTAATTAATGCTATAACTAGTATTCAAATAGTATTTTACACTCTGTGTTTCTGTGTGGGTGCAAACTGTTGAAATCTTTACTTAATATGTGCTAAATTGATCTGTATATAAAGATAATTTAAAATTAATCTTGATGTGAATGGAAGGGGAGAGGGAGTGGGAGAGGGGAGTGTTGTGGGTGGGAGGGAAGTTATGGAGGGGCATTGTAATTCATAAATTGTACTTTGGAAATTTATATTTACTAAATAAAAGTTTAAAAAAAGATATAAATATCCAAATCAGCAGCTAAACCCACTGCACCACATCCAACCCCTGCCTCCAAATTCTAGCAATTTATCTCTTTGCTACAAATCTTCTTTGAATTGTGTATTTACTTAGATGAAAATAATGATTTGGAATGGAATAAAAAAAAACTCTAGGCAAATTTTTAATGCTTTGTTGACACTGTTAAAAAATAAACAGGGGACCAGTGCTGTGGCCTAGAGGGTAGCTCTGGCATCCCATATGGGTACCAGTTTGAGTCCCAGTTGCTCCACTTCTGATCCAGCTCCCTGCTAATGAATCTGGGAAAGCTGTGGAAGATGTCCAAAGTAGAGCAATTATGGAAGTAAATATGAAAGTGTAAATAAATATAACAAAACATAATCTAGTACCAAAATAACATTACAACCAACATTAATGTATTCTAGAATTTCAAGGGAGGTTTAGTGTGAGAAAAATCCATTAATCGTTTATCTAATCATTGATAGGGAAATTGCATAGGCATATCATTGGATGATAAATTATTTCACATTTAACTATTATGAGAATTAAAATTAACTAAACATAGTGTTAATGTTCAAATTTCAAGTATGTTTTAATAGAATATCAATTTCATGAAAATTAATATCTATAAGCTTTCCAAGAATTCTTCTATAACTTCTTTAATTCAGCTGCATTTCATATATTCTATAAATGCAGTGGAAAGAAAATGAAATAATTAAGACAAACACTGGAAAAGATATATAAGTATTCAGTTTTGCTAATTATATTTTACAAGTTTCTCAAACCCAAAAGACTCTAGTGAAATATGCAAGAGAATGTCTACCTTTGCAGCATTAGTATTAGCTGCATGTTTGATACCGATGCAGTTCATCTGGCTCCACCACAATATATTCTATCTGCATCCAGCAACAATCCCAGTTGCTATTGTTTGAGTAGCACTGGAAAACTACGTAGGTGAAGATGAGGAGTCTTCAAAGAGTTTATGAAAATGCATGTGATGGAAAAAAGCTTACTTCCATCTTTCTGAAAACTTTTTGAAGTAGCCTATGTTTATAGGTATGAAGAAATCTTATGACTAAGAAAATATAGGAATTATAAAAGGAAAAAGAAAAAATTATAGTCAATTTGATAGGGAAGAAATTCTTTTAAGGAAAATTATTTTTATACTAATACTTTAATCAAGTCAGCAGATACTAATAGAGTTGGAAAAATTAGGTGCAATGCAAATGAAACCTTAAAATTCTACACATGCTCTGCAATAATTTTAAACGTTAACATAGTCAAGCACTTATACTGACAAGAAAAAGGTAACCAACTCAATTGAAAAATAGATGAAGTATAAAACACAATCCACTCTCAATAAATACAGAAGATTGTCAAACATGAAGCATGGTCAAACACCAGTGTGAGATTTTTTTAGTTATTTTTGGCTGTAAAGTGACATCCATTAAAAAAAAAAACTTTAAAAAGGCACAAATAAACATAATTAAAATCAAGAAAGTGCATGCCCTCAAAACATAGCAATACCTATAAATATATTTAGGAATCTTTATATATTTATATCCCTTTAGCAAAAAGCATGATAGAAATTAGACAAAGGGATATATTTGTAATAAAATGTAATTTAGAAGTTAAAATAAATAGAACTCTTAGTAGTCTGAATACCACTGCAGAAACTGAAAAGGTAGTCAAAGATAAACCCCTTCAAGAAGCACTGACACAAGATGCTTTGGGGACGAATCCACATATTCAATAAGGGGAAGTATCCACATATTCCATAGAGTGTATTCATATAATAAACACATATTTGCTTATGAATCCCAACCCATTCCATAAGCCTAGAGCAATCCTGAGAAAATATAAGCCATGTCTAGAGAGAAAATAAAGCATCTTCTATAATTATTGATTTAAAAGTAAGAAGAATGAAACATCAAATCAGCAGTTTCTTGGAGAACATGAATTTGAAAAAAACCAAATACCAGAAAAAGGTAAAATATTAAATGCCTACCCATTTTCTTAGACGCCAAATTTATTAAAATATAATAATTAAATGTATATAACTGAATAAAATATTAATACTCCACTACAAGCATGATTAAGAAACAGATATGTGTATATCATGAGGTTTTAGTATACAATATCATATTTAAGTTATGTAAACAATCTATTACATAATGCACAATTACCTAGTTAGGAAAATCAAAATGTTGCACTCCATATTCTATTGCTTGGGTTCAAGTGCCAGTTCTGTCCTTTATTCCAACTACCTGCTAACATAAAATTTAGGAGGCAGCAGAGAAGGATAACATAGTCATTTCTCTGCCACCTACCAAGGAGAGGGAATAACACACATAGTTCTGACTTCCAGTTGGCCCTACTCCAACCCTGTGTTGAAATTCGGGAAGCAAACCAGTGGGTGGGAGTGCTGTCTCATTGCTTCTCCAATTAATGAATTCATTTTCAAATTAAGGATGACAAATATAAACTTTGAAAATCCATATATTAGGAAAAATATTTAAAATAGAGAAATTGTTTTATTTACTCCAATTTTATAGATAAGAAAAAAATCAAAACAAGTAGAGATTAAGTCTTAATGCATTTGCTAGAAAGCAAAGAAGCTAGGTTTCAAACTAATGCCATCTGCATGCAATTTTTGATTTTAGCTAATTTGATTGAATATGCTCAATCTTTAATATAAATATAATGTAGCACTTAAATTGATATGCCATGTAATATTAATTTTTAAGGTGTTTCAAAACCTGTTTGTATTTGAAAGACAGAAGGATGGGGGAACAAATGGCTCAACCTAGCAGTTTACTCCCCAAATGCCACAAATGTCACAGCTAACCAAGCCAAAACTAGAAGCCAAGAATTTCATCTGGGTCTCCCACATGGGTGACAAGGACACCAGTACCTGAGCCATCACCTGTTGTCCCACAGAGCATGCATTAACCGAAGGTACACCAAAGGCAGAGGCAGGACTCACATCTAGGTACTCCAATATGGGATGAGGTCATCAGAATTGTGGCTTAACCTGCTGTACCACAGCACTAGTCACAATGATGCTTCTTGTTTTATTTGTAGCACAGAGCTACAGTGAGAAAGACACACATGCACACACACACACATACACACACACACACACACAGAAAATCTTCCTTTCACTGGTTCACTCCCCTCATGGCCACAGCAGCAGGGGCTGGCCCAGGCCAAAAGTGGAAGTTTCATCAAGGTCTCCCATCTGGGTACAGGGGCCCAGACACTTGGGCCATCTTCTGCATTTTTTCACAAACACATTATCAAGAAGATGGATGGAAAGTGAGCAGCCTAAACTCAAAATGGTGCCCATATGGAATGCCAGCACCACAGGGTCAACTTAACCCATTGTGCCACAATACCAGCCCATAAAACATTTTTTTCTAAAGTGCTCACATTTTTAGAAAATATTAACACATCATGGGGCAGGTGCTGTGGCGCAGCAGGTTAAAGCCCTGGCCTGAAGGGCCGGTAGCCCATATAGGCACCGGTTCTAGTCCCAGCTTCTCCTCTTCCAATCCAGCTCTCTGCTATGGCCTGGAAAAGCAATAGAAAATGACCCAAGTCCTTGGGCCCCTGCACCCATGTAGGAGACCTGGAACAATCACCTGGCTCCTGACTCTGGCTCTTGTGGCCATCTGGGGAGTAAACCAGCAGATTGAAGACCTCTCTTTCTGTCTCTACCTCTCTCTGTAACTCTGTCTTTCAAATAAATAAAAATAAATATTTAAAAAAAACACATCATGATAGTAATGGTATTTTGTATATATTGATGAGGTTAGGCATAGTGTACTTTGCAACTCTTAGAAAAATTAATTATGCAAATAATTCTGCAAACTATTTTAGATTTTATTGAGAATCTAACACATGTGTTTGTTAGCCACATGGCATTTAACATGAAATTACCTCAAAACGTTCATGGAAATTGATTTAAAAGGTGTTGACTTTGGTAGAACATAATTTTGAAGTTCCTTTGTAGTTTTTCATAAGCATTTCCATGAGCTTCTGTGTTTCTGTGCATATTAATTATTTATTTCATTGTTTTAGCAACTTCAATTTGTCTAAATGAATTTTTAAGCTCCTACAAAATCCTATGAAGTATATATATAAAACTGAGTTTTATATAAGCAACCTCATCAGGGTAGAATGGCCAAGAACCAGACTCACATCCTGGCCCATGTGATAACAGTGTCTATTCTTTGAGTTATACCACGCTCTTGACACTGCCTGAACCAGTGCTAAGCATAAAGTGGAGACAAAAATGTATTATGTGTCATTTATTTGAGATCAATATTCAATTTTGGAAAATATGTTTCATTCAGTAATTATTTCCACATGGAAACAGGAGAGCTAAATATTGACAGGGTTTATTGTTTTTTCTATCACCTTTAAGTACAGATGGTCTTAAAATTTATAGTATCAACTGTAATTTGGAAACCATCATTCTTGCATAGTTTCCTGCTGCTTAGTCAAAGCCCAAGCAACACATTCATTCTCAAAGTCAACCCATCCTCCCCCCTTACACACACACACACCTCCGCATTGATTACTTTTTTGAAAATATTTATTTGTTTGAAAGATACACTTACAGAAAGAGAGAATCTTCCATCCACTGGTTTACTCCCCAAATGGCCATAACAACCGGAGCTGAACCAGGCATAAGCCAGGAACCAGGAGTTTCTTCTGGGTCACCCTTGTAGGTGCAGCGTCACAGGATTTGTGCCATCTCCACTGCTTCCCCAGGTGCATTAGCAGGAGGGAGCTGAATGGAAGTAGAACAATCAGGACACAAACAGTAAATCATATGGGATGCCAGCACTGTGGACAGCAGCTAAACCCGCTACGCCACACCACTGGTTCCCAGTCATAATTTCATAACAGAGATCTTGTTTGCAACACAGACTTGGGGCAGTCTCTTGTTGAATATCATAAATCAAATGCTCTAATATTTAACCCTTTAAAGATCCCACAGAAATAAGGTTCCTTAGTTCCACTAAGGACTGAAATTCAGTCACATTCGCCTAAGATATCTTACAATTTACAAGGCAAGGAGGACTATTGACCTCCCTGTTGTGTATCTCAGGCAGGACATCTACTTAGAATCTCTTGTGCAATCCATACTGAACCTGAACTCCTAATAAACTGCATATTTTTGTTTAATAATATTTAATATACCAGATTTAAAATATATTTATTTTTATTATGTTTTTCCCAATTAGTGGAATTTTAATTCATGTGAGATTCAATAAAAAACTGAACACTGTTTTACTACTCCAGATGGTTCGTGTCTCTTGTTTTTCATGTTGTTGCTGTGACACATGCAAATAGACACAAAGGACAGTACTTGGGTCCAGAGCAAGTTCATTCATACAGAAAATATTAAAGCTGTCATGTGCAAGGCACTTGATCCACATCATGGAAGCACAGCAATGAACAAACAAATGACGATTTTTATTTCAGAATAACTTATATTCTACTGAAAAAAGGGAGAATAAAAATGAATTAAATAACATTGAAATATGACATGTATCAAGAAAAATATATAAAATGAATGTGTATGTATTTATGTCTGTGTGTGTGCTGAGGTTTAAATAGAATTAGGGAATAGCTTACTGTGTAAATGTCATATAAGGATTTAAAGATAACAACACATGTATAAATATGCTTTTGAAAAGTATCCCATAGAGAAGACCAAGAGCTAAAACCCAAGAAAGGCCTTTGGGAAGCAGGCGAGCAGAATGAGCAAGGGGTAGAAGAGATGTTTAGTTCAAAGAGCGAATACAGCTTCTACGAAGTTAATAAGCTAAGGACACAGTGATGCCTTTTCCTTGGAGATGGCGACACACTGGAGGCTTTTAAGGGGAATGTTGATATAACTATATATTTTATCATTTAATGAGCTCTAAAAGCAACTGGGTGCTTCCCAAATATCACATACTATAGTGTAGTGCTCATGCCATCTTTTTAGACCCTTCAGGGAATCCATTAGAAAAATCATGTCAACTAGAAGAGTAAGGAGAATTGATTTTTCATACTAAACCAATATGGAGCCCAGCAGTGAGCAAGCAGGAAGGGCAAACAAGATGCAAATTGTTGTGATTCTGTAGAGAACTCTTTATTAGCCTGACACTAAGATCAACAAAGAGAGCCATGGTAGATGTATTATGCTTAATAGATATGTCCGTGAAAATGAGCAGTCTTTCCCGGCGGAAAAAGTCTCCAAGAGGGGACTTCACAAAGTTCCTGAAAAATGGAAATCAAATCTTATTTTGGTGCAAACATTTTGGAGAGTAATGCCTATGGAGGTTATTGTTGTGGTATAGTGGATTAAGCCACAAACTTTGACTCTGAAGTCACATGATGCTTTGAGTCCTGCTGCTTGGCTTCTGGTGAAGACTCCTGCTAATGTTCTTGGGAGGGCCACAGGAGATAGCCTGAGTACTTGGATCCCTGTCATCATTTGAGAAAACCAGGAAGGATTTTCAGGCTCTTATCTTTGGTCTGGCTCAGACCTGGTTAATTTGGCTATTTGGAGAATAAATACGAGACAGATGATCTCTCTGTCTCTCCCTCTGTCACTCTGCCTTTCAAATAAATATTTTTAAACCCATGCATACTATCTACAGGGCATGCAAATGGAAGCTCAGTTTTGAGATCATGAATGCTCTTAAACATGGATAGAGAAAAGAAGTGCCGGCACCGCGGCTCAATAGGCTAATCCTCCACCTCTGGCACCAGCACACTGGGTTCTAGCCCCGGTCGGAGTGCCAGATTCTGTCCCGGTTGCTGCTCTTCCAGGCCAGCTCTTTGTTGTGACCCGGGAAGGCAGTGGAGGATGGCCCAAGTCCTTGGGCCCTGCACTCACATGGGAGACCAGGAGGAAGCACCTGGTTCCTGGCTTTGGATCAGCGCAGTGTGCTGGCCACAGCGCACGGGCCATAGTGGCCATTGGGGGGGTGAACCAATGGAAAAGGAAGACCTTTCTTTCTGTCTCTCTCTCTCTCACTGTCCACTCTGCCTGTCAAAAAAAAAAAAAAAAAGAATGAAGCAAGACAGAAGATGAACTGCTAGTATCCAATAGATACTGAAGACTTTCTGTGCTAAATGTTATAATACCCATTACTTTAAATTATCTTTAGATTACTTATAATATCTAAAAAAATGTGTTATATAAATATTTTTATGTTGTATATTTACATAATAGTCACAAGAAACACTGCACATGTTCATTACAGACATTTTTTCTGGAATGAATGGATGTGGAGCCCATAGAATTCCGAGGGCTCACTGAACTCAGTGTGAGAGGAGCATCAGAACTGAGAGAGCTACCCTGAGTAGATTTCAGCCTTTCTAATTTTTCTCTTACTGGGTAGTGTAACAGATGGTTGTCAACATAAAAAGACATATCTGAACATATTTAATTCATGATATGATAATCTAGTTTGACAATACATGAATTCATTGGACAATAACAACTTCAGACAGTAAGTGTCTTTATGGAAGGTTCACAGTATGGGTATCTACTTCACATGGCTATCAACTCAACAACTCTCACATGCGGACTTGGAAAAGCAACCAAACTCTTCATATTTGACAACAGTGCCCAGCTAATTATTCCACTAAAGTTAGTCTAATAGGTACAGAGAACACTGGTTTTAGTGTGTTTACAGAGGCATTTATGTTCTTAATAGCAACTACCTTCAGTTGCAGTTAGAGTTTACTATCGACTTCTATAGATCCATAGCATTCCGGTCCCCAGGATGGAGCCTTCCCAGGAAATAGGCAGAGCTGAATATAAACTCAAGTGGCAGCCGGCGCTGCTGCTCACTAGGCTAATCCTCCACCTGTGGCACCGGCACCCCAGGTTCTAGCCCCGGTCGGGGCGCCGGATTCTGTCCTGATTGTTCCTCTTCCAGTCCAGCTTTCTGCTGTGGCCCAGAAGTGCAGTGGAGGATGGCCCAAGTGCTTGGGCCCTGCACCTGCATGGGAGACCAGGAGGAAGCACCTGGCTCCTGGCTTCGGATCGGCGTGTTGGCTGCAGTGCACTGGCCATAGTGGCCATTTGGGGGTGAACCAACGGAAAAAGGAAGACCTTTCACTCTGTCTCTCTCTCTGTCTAACTCTGCCTGTCAAAAAAAAAAAAAAACTGAAGTGGCTGCAAATATAATTAAATTTGAATCCAACTTATAAACTTCCTGCCTTTGAGTGAAGAATTTAAATTATCTGAGTTTCGTTTTCTTCATCTCTAAAATATATACAATAATATCTATTTACTTGCTCTTTAGGATGTCTATATTAAAAAATGTAAGTGGATAATAATGTTCCTCAAAGTAATAAAACTTGCAATGTATTATCTGCAGTAATGATAGCAATATTAATTATTTTTCAACCATGAAGTAATTCACCAGTGTGACTCTTAATATATCAAAATAAGTTTCCAGTTGGAAATTCAAGCTGTATACAAAATAGAAGGGTTTCTCTATCAGTTTTCTTTTTTAAATAACTGGTACAAGATTCCAAAACTATTTGAAATCATTATTGTTAATGTTTTATAAGCTAGATACATGAGAACTGTTTTTTAAATGTAAGGGTAAAATTAAAATATATTATTTGGTATTAAAACATTAAAAGACTTAACAAGATAGTATAACATTCACATTCACTTCTTATTTATAAGGGAAATATTACCCTGGACTGAAGTGCATTACTCTCCGAAGTCTCTCAGCTCCTCCAGTGTAGCCTGCAGAATGTTCTATGAGAGATATTAATCACTCTAAAAAAGGTGTCTCTCAGAGAGCTCTGTTAGAGAACTAAATTTCATTTTTTAGAGTAAATGAAGGAGTAGCTTTTTGCCTCTCTAAACTGAACCATTTGCATTGCAATTGACTTTACCCTTTTGAGTTTTAGATTTCTCAGCACAGCTCTCACAGGAAAGTGGCTCCTTAACTGAATTCTCTTGTTTTTAAATTTGCTTTGCACTCAAGAGGATACTCTGAGAGCATAGCACTGAAAGTGATTATTTCAGACCACTGTAAAGAAAAGTCCGTGCCATTAATATACATGCTACAAAATCACAAAGTAGTGGCATGCATAGTCATCTCTACAACTGGTGGATTCCAACAAATCAGATCTGTAAGCCACTGAATTGTCATCCCATTCTTCCTTGGAATCCACTTATAGGAGATAGGAAATCTGTCAGACACAAGCCCACTTTGGAACATGTCTTGCAAGCTGACCAATAGGAGCTACCCTGTACCAAATCCTATCTCTCAAAACTATGGCTGTGAGAACTGAAAGGCAACTTAGATAGTCCCATCCCTAGGCCCTCATTTTACAGATGGAAGAACTGCATATCAAGAGGCAGAACAAGTTGATTCAGAAATTTAGGGAGAATTAATGGCAGAGCAGTGGCCCAAAACCAGGTCTTTGATTTTCACTGCACATTCACTGCTCTCAGTATGTTTTCTGTGATTAACATCTGACCTATAATTTAAGTGCTTTATAGATTCTACCATCAGAAAAGGGTAACTGGACCAAGATAGAGTAAAAGGAAAAGAAAAAGGGAAAAATAAAAAAAAAAAGAAAAGAAAGTGAATGAATTAAAGTTGTTTTTCTTGGCCTCTTCACTATATGTAAGTTGCTTTCTTGGTTTCAATTATGTTGTGTTGTGATCACCTCTTTCTGGTGCCTGCTCCTCTAATAAACCATGAGTCCCTAATATTTGGCTGCTCAGTGTAATCAGTTGAGAGACTAATTAAAAGTACTAATATTGGGGCTCTATTTATACTTAATGAATAAAAACCTCTAAAGGAAATTTCAAGTTATCTTTATTTTTTTTTTCAGGTGACATTTTTATTCGGTTTACAGACACCACTTAGTTTCACTTGTTTCTTCCATCTCGTTTGGGATGGACACAAAGACTTCCAGAGGCAGGGTGAGAAGGAAAACATCAGACACGCCACCTGTTATCTTTAATTTTTAACAAAGCTCCTGTGATATAAATATACAGTGGAAATCTGTAACATATAATACAGTTCCTACAAAGCAGGGATGTCTTATCTTAGAACTTAATGTCATATCTACTATCATGTAGACCTCATCATTTTATTAATGAACACATGATTGGGATTAAGTCGGGTAATAGCAAGGAAGCACAGGAATGATTCAGACTTAAATAAAAACAGGAAAATAAGCTACTCTAAATCTGGGATAATGTCATAAGTCACTTAGTCCAGTACCTGCATTTTACATAGGAAAAAGTGAGATGTAGCAGATTAAACAACTCTTCCACGGCTATATAGACAACCAGAGAAATTTGATTAGGAATAAAGACCCCTGATTTTAGTCCTTATAGGAAGATTGTAAATAAAATTATCTAGGCTAGGATTGTGATTATCAGTGAAGACTGGTCTCAAGACCAGCAGCATCAACACCTGGAACTCTGTTAGAAATACACATTCTTAAGCTCCAGTACAGCTTTTCTGAACCAGAAACTCTAAGGGCAGTCCCAACAATCTGTTGTTATATGCTTCCAGAAAGTTTGGAAGTACACTTACGTTTGAGGATCACGGATCTGAGCAAACAAATCTATCCTTGCTCATCTATTTGAGAAAGTGACTTTTTTTTCTGAAGTATTTATTTGAAAGTCAGAGTTACACAAAGAGCGGAGAGGCAGAAAGAGAGAAAGAGAGAGAGAGAGAGAGAGAGAGAGAGGTCTTCTATCCGCTGGTTCACTCCCCAATTGGCTGCAATGGCTGGAGCTGTGCCGATTCGGAGCCAGGAGCCAGGAACTTCTTCCAGGTCTCCCACGTGGGTATAGGAGCCCAAGGACTTGGGCCATCTTCCACTTGCTTTCCCAGGCCATAGCAGAGAGCTGGATGGGAAGTGGAGCAGCCGGGACTTGAACTGGCTCCCATATGGGATGCCAGCACTGCAGGTGGTGGCTTTACCCACTATGCCACAGTGAAGGTCCCGAAAGTGACTCTTAAAATGTTCACATAATTGGAGCGGGTGCTATGGAACAGTGGATTAAAACCCTGGTCCAGGCCGGCGCCGTGGCTCAACAGGCTAATCCTCCGCCTTTGCGGCGCCGGCACACCGGGTTCTAGTCCCGGTCGGGGCGCCGGATTCTGTCCCGGTTGCCCCTCTTCCAGGCCAGCCCTCTGCTGTGGCCCGGGAGTGCAGTGGAGGATGGCCCAGGTGCTTGGGCCCTGCACCCCATGGGGAGACCAGGAAAAGCACCTGGCTCCTGGCTCCTGCCATCGGACAAGCGCGGTGCGCCGGCCGCAGCGCGCCAGCCTCGGTCTCCCATATGGAAGTCAGTTGAGCCATCATCTGCTGCCTCCCAGGTTTCTAAGAACAGGAAGTTGGATCAGAACTGGAAATGCTGGAGGGTGAACCAACGGCAAAAAGGAAGACCTTTCTCTCTGTCTCTCTCTCTCACTGTCCACTCTGCCTGTAAAATAAATAAATAAATAAATAAATAAATAAATAAATAAAACCCTGGTCCAAAGTGCCGGCATTCCATTTTGGAGCCGGTTCTAGACCCTAATGCTCCTCTTCTAATCCAGCTCTCTGCTATGGCTTAGGAAAGCTGTGGAGGATGGTCCAAGCCTTTGGGCTCCTGCACCCACGTGGGTGAGCCAGAAGAGGCTCCTGGCTCCTGGCTTTGAATGGACGCAGCTCTGGCCGTTGCGTCCATCTAGAGAGTGAACCAGCAGATGGAAGACCTCTCTCTCACTGTCTGCAACTCTCTCTGTAACTCTTTCAAATAAAATAAAATAAATCTTAAAAAATTCACATAATCCTATCATAAATATGGTCATTCTCAATGTTATTTTAAGAAAAATTGAAGATTATATAAACTTGAAGATAAATGAGTAGAAATTAATTTGATATAAAACATTCTATTAAGCTGTAACTATTTGATTTAAAATTTGTTCTTCTAGAACTTTAGAAACTCTGTTTATTTGAATTTCTATGACATTACCATTAACTCCAGTTTATTTTGGTTTTCCTTTTTTTTCCTTTTATCAAAGATATTACTATCAAACTCAAATTCCTATAGTTAGCTATCGCCTAAGTTGTATCACAGTAATGTCAAACAGTGTACCCCATCTTGGTTTTTTAAGTTCAATTATTATTTTATTAGAAAAGCGGGGTGGGGGGCACACTTATCTACTTCTGCACTACTTAAACAGGGCTGCACTTTTGTAAAAGCCAGGGGCCTGGAACTCCAACCAGGTCTCCCATATGGAAGTCAGTTGAGCCATCATCTGCTGCCTCCCAGGTTTCTAAGAACAGGAAGTTGGATCAGAACTGGAAATGCTGGGACTAGAATCAACACTCCAATATGGTATGTTGCTATCTTAAATGTCAATTTAACCCACTGTACTTTAATGTCTGTCCCTCATCTTACATCTCACATCAGAGTACCCATACTGTCACACTGAATATGTTAAATAAAAATTATGGAAGACCATTGCTTTGTACGGAGCTGTAGCACTAGGTTCCAACAGACCAGACCAAACTAGAAGAGAGGAATTTTCACAAAAAGCCATCAGTCATTATGTGCAGAGATAAGGAAGTCACCTGTGCTTCACTCTTGTAATAAAAGCAACCTGTGCTTCACTCCTGAACAAAAGCAAACTCTAGGAACCAATCTGTTTTATGCACACAGCTATTTCATTGGTGCTACTCAAGCTATCTTCTCAAAACCAGCTGTCGTGCCACAAGCAGTGAAGCATGTTTTTACTTCATAATGAGACACTGACTCATTCATGAACAGCTAATAAATATCAATGGTTGTGTGTATGACATTTTAGAATAGTGAGTTAAGCCACTGCTTGAGATATTAGCATCCGTAGCTCCTGTGAAAGTATCAGATAATGGCTCACATAAGTGAGTCTCTGCCACTCATGTACGAGCTCTAGATGGAGTTCCTGACCCCGGGATCCTGGCCTTGGGCTGGCCCAGAACTGGCTTTTGTGGGTATTTGGGTAGTAAACCAGTGGATGGAAGAGTTTATGTTCTCTCTCTCTCTCTCTCTCTCTCTCTCTCTCTCTGCCTTTTGAATAAAAGAATCAATCTTTATTAAACACACCACTTAGACCATTAAACTCAATTTGAAGTTGTTTTTTTGCCTTTCTTTAAAAAATTATTTGAAATTCAGAAGAGAGACAAAGATCTACCACTCTCTGGTTCATTCACCAAATACCCCCAGCAGCCAGTGGTGGGTCAGGGTCAAAGCTAGGATTCCAGGACTCAATCCAGGCAAGAATCCAACTATGTGAGTCATCACCTGCTGCCCCTTAAGGTGCATATTACCAGAAAGCTAGAATCATGAGTGGAATTGGAAATTAAACCCAGACACTCAGATATAGGATATGGGCATCCAAAGGAGCACCTTGATTTCTAGGCCAAATGACTCCCCTGAAATTCTGTATATTCACAGTTCAGAGTATGGGCTTCAGAAGTAGAAAATTCTGAGTTTTAATTTTAGCCGATACATTATCTATATGACCTTAGAAATTACTTAATCTTTACTGCTGTATAGTGTTCTATAGAGTACATATCCCATAGTTTCTTTATCCAGTCATCCGTTGATGGACATTTAGGTTGATTCCATGTCTTAGCTATTGTGAATTGAGCTGCAACAAATATTGAGGTAAAAATGGCTCTTTTTTTCTCCCCTTTAATTCCATTTGGGTAAATTCCAAGGAGTGGGATGGCTGGGTCCTGTGGTGGCGCTATATTTAGGTTTCTGAGGACTCTCCAAACTGTCTTCCATAGTAGCTTTACCAGTTTGCATTCCCATCAACAGTGGATTAGTGTCCTTTTTTCCCCACATCCTCGCCAGCATCTGTTGTTGGTTGATTTCTATATGTAAGCTAATCTAACTGGGGTGAGGTGAAACCTCATTGTGATTTTGATCTACATTTCCCTGATGGCTAGGGATCCTTGAACATTTTTTCATGTGTCTGTTGGCCATTTGGATTTCCTCTTTTGAAAAATGTCAGTTAAGGTCCTTGGCCCATTTTTTTATTGGGTTGTTTGTTTTGATTCTGTGGTGTTTTTTGATCATTTTATAGATTCTAGTTGTTAATCCTTTATTTGTTGTATAGTTTGCGAATAACGTCTCCCATTCTGTTGGTTGCCTATTCACTTTCCTGACTATTTCCTTTGCTATAAAGAAACTCTTCAATCTGAGGTAATCCCATTTGTTTATTTTATCTTTGGTTACCCGTGCCTCTGGGGTCTTCTCCAGGAATTCTTCTCCTGTTCCAATATCCTGAAGGGTTTCCCCTATGCTCTCAATTAGTTTCATGGTGTCGTGGCACATCTCTAGTTCTTTGACCCATGTTGAGTGAATTTTTGTATAAGGTGTAAGGTAAGGGTTTTGCTTCATACTTTGACATGTGGAAATCCAGTTTTCCCAGCACCATTTGTTGAAGAGGCTGTCCTTGTTCCAGGGATTGGTTTTAGGTCCTTTGTCAAATATGAGTTGGTTATAGATGTTTGGATTGATCTCCGGTGTTTCTATGGGTTATCTTACCCATTGATCATATCCATCAATGATGTCCTTCTATCTTCAGATTTTAATATAATTATATTGTTGCCATTTCAATCATCACATTAGAGATTTAATTCTAAGTTTAGTATTTAAATAAATTTTGTTTATATATTTGGAGAGCAGAGAGAGAGCAAATGTGAGAGAGTGCATGCAAGAGAGGAAGAGGGAGAGAGAGAGGGAGAGAAGGAGACAAAGAAATGCACACACTTCCCCTCTGCTTGTTCATACTTCTAATACCCAAATGCCCGGTGAGAGCTAGTCTAGGCACAAATCCGCAAGCCAGGAACTCATTCCAGGTCTCCCACATCACTGCTGCCTCTCAGGGTTCATTCACTGTAAGCTAGAGTCAGGATCTGCACCTAAGTATCAAAACCAGGAACTCTAATGTGAGAAGCTGGCATTTCACACAGTATCTTAAATGCAAGACCACATGCTTTCACAAATTTTTCCCTTTTAGATATTCTTACAATACATAATATTTTATTTTTCCAATGATTCCTGAAGTAAATATCTCATTAAACATTACTTGAGAACCTAAAGTAGTACTTCTTAACTGATTAGCTAGCTTAACATAAGTTGAATAAACAGAGAAAATTATAATATCTGAATTGTTTTCCTGAATTAAAGCTGTTTGGATGTGGCTTTTATACTTTGTGAGTTATACAAGGTTTTACATCTTTTAATGTCAACCTAAAAATAAGAATGTAATTTATCCTAGGAAGATAGGAGTGTATCAATATTTGAAAATCAGGACAATCTGTCAATCAACAAGTTAAAGACAAACTGTATAACAGTCTCAAAAACAGAGATGTCCTTTGGAAAATTCCACATTTATTCATGACATGAACTTGCAAAAATATCAATAGAAAGGAACTTCTTCAAACTGATAGATAAATACTCTACTGACTGATAAATACTCAAGCAACAGCAATCTTATTTCAAACAGTAGTCTTTCTACTTACTACTGTTGAATTCTTTATTTAGTGATGATTAAACTTGTGATTATAAATGGAAAGTATACATTCACAAAAATTAAAAATAAGAAAAAAGGAGGAGCAAAGGTGTGAGGGACAGTGGGTGGGAAGTATACTATGTTCTTAAAACTATATATATGAAACACATAAAATCTGTTCCCTTTATATAAATAAATTTCACAAAGGGAAAATAAAAATAAACATATTACTGAATAATTTCTTCCCCACTCCTACTCCTATTCTATAATGTACTAAAGAATCTAGCCAAAACAGTCTGACAAGACAAGGAATAAACTTTACCCATTGTAGAAAACACATTTTTAATTTGTGAACAACATGATCTTTGATCTACACAAGCACAAAGTACCCTCCAAAATTACAAGAGCTAATAGATGGCTTTAGGTAGATGACAGGATATAACTGAATAGTTGTAAATCAATTATATTTCTATACAGTGACATTAAAAGGTATTCATGACCCTTGTTGAAGAACTACAGGCTGACTTTATTCAGTATTATCTTGATAGCTGTGGGGACCACTGAAGTGCTATTTTTTAGTGAGGGAAAGACACTGGGCTCATATATGGATATAATAAGAAAAATTCAAAATTTATAATTGAAGAGCCTAGCGAGAGGTGGTGGATGGAAAAATACTAAGAAGAAACACTGTGGACAAGAGGAAATCCTGGATGAGTTATCTTGACAGAATCCATTAATTGATAATCCAGGGTGAGCAGACATCATCTGAGGCATGATGCAAAAACAGGAACTGAATCAGTTATCAAGACACAGAATGCAGAAACAAACACAGAACTCAAATGCTATGGATTAGTTAAGAAGACCATCCAGGGTAAGTTGAATAAGAGTTTGGTCAAGGAGAGACTCTGTCTCTAAAAATAAATAATTGGAAGTTGTAATATGAAGAGACATTTTATTATTATACAAAACAAACACCAAACAATACAAATATGTATGAAATTTAGCACACTTTTATGAAATCTATATAGTAAAAAATACAAGATATTAATGAAAACAAAAAAACCTACATAATTGTGAGATTTACTACATTAATGGTTTGGAAGATTCAATACTGTTGGATAGAAATTTCCCCCAAAACTGACCTATAGATTCAATGTAATTTCAATCAAAATTTTAGTCAACATTTCAGCAAAATTTTTTGTAGAAATTGACATGCTGATATAAAAACTTATATGAAAAATACAGAAAAATCTGAGTAGTTGATATTTAAAAAACACAACTGAGGGGCCAATGCTGTGGCATAGCAAATAAAGCAGTTACCTGCATCCCATATGAGTGCCAGTTTGAGTCCTGGCTGCTTCACTTCCAATCCAGGTTTGTGCTATGGCCTGGGAAAGCAGTAGAAGATGACCCAAGTCCTTGGGCCCCTGTACCCACATGGGAGACCTGGAAGAAGCTCCTGGTTCTTCAGTTTTCAGATTGGAACAGCTGTGGTCATTGCAGCCATCTGGGAAGTGAACCACAGATGAAGACCCCTCTCTCTCTGCTTCTGCCTCTCTATAACTCTGTCTTTCAAACAAATAAGTAAATAAACACACACACACACACACACACACACAGAGAGAGAGAGAGAGAGAGAGAGAGAGAGAGAGAGACACTTGAAAGACATATTACCCAAAGACACATTCTACTTTACTATAAAGCAACATGAGTAGCTTTCTAATAAAAAATGCCACTAGTTCAATACACTTGAATGGAATCTGGAAATACACCAAACATATATAATTCTAAGGAGGCTGGTGTTGTGGCATAATGGGTTAAGCCACCAACTGCAATGCCAGCATCCCATATGGGTGCTGGTTCAAGTACTGGCTGTTCCACTTCCAATCTGGCTCCCCAGCTCTGGCCATTGTAGCCTTTGGGGAGTGAACCAGTGGATCTAAGATATCTTAATCTCTCTATCTCTTTAACTCTTTCAAGTAAAAAAATAAATAAATCTTTAAAAAATGAAAATAGAAAGGCAAAAGGGAAAGGATAGTTTTTTCACCAAATACTACTACAGCCAAGAGAACAAATAGAAAAACTTTCCTGCTTCAACATTACATAAGAAAATAAGCTCAAAACTAATCATAAACCACAAAGTAAAGTAAAGAAGTCTTACACTTCAGGAATTAACCTTGGGTTAATTGAGCACTTCTTATTTATAATGAAAAAGACATGATCCATAGAAAGAAAACAAACTTTATCAAAATTAATACCTATTATATTCCTATTAAAAAGATGAAAAGAAAAATCATGGGCTACAATAATTTAAAAGTAGCTTATCCAATAAATAAATTGTGTCCAGACATATAAACAACTCTCAAAACTGAATAATAAAAAGCATGAGGGAAGATTGTTGTTTCCTTTATTCAGGGATTTTCTTTCCTCTTTCATTTTAGATAGTTTCAATTGCTACAGCTTCAAGTTCTCTAATCCCTGCTCAGGACTGCCAAATCTACCCTCAACTCCAACCAGTGTCTTTATCTCAGGTATTAAAGATTTTTAAATTTATAAATGGTTGTTTATATTTTTATAATTTTCATATCTATCATCTTATAATTGTTGAATAGAAGATATGTGAATATAAAAATATTTTAATGTATTTTTCCTAGAAACTCCATAATCTCTCTATATTGATTGAATTTTCTCCTTTGTATGAGGTGAATTAGTCTGTTTCTTTGTATTACCGGTAATACAAAGATGCTAAATTTTGGGAATTTTGTTTTCTTGGGTCTTTTAAATTTTTCATTTCAATATATATGGATTATTTGATGATACTAGGAATAGAAGTCTTTCAAAGTTTCCTATTAATCGCTGTTAAGTGGAACATAAGTATCTAGGGATCATTTTTCCCTCACTGAGTGTACTTCTAAGTATTCTATTCCAAACCATACAAATTATGACATGAAATATCACTGGAAACAAAGTCTAGTTCAAGTTCTTGTGTGAGTTCTAATAATTATTCCTCATGAAATTTCCTCTCAAAATGCTCAGTGATAGAGATCTAAAAGCTAACACCTAAAACTCTTAGAAGAAAACAGATAAATCTTTACTAACTTTAACTTGATGACAAATTCACATATGGCAACAACAACAACAAAAATCCCTGAAGTATTAAAGGTAAGTTTTACTTCATCAAAATTAGATATATTCATACATCAAAAGACATTATCCAGAAAGAAAAAAATAGCTTATAGAATAGGAAGATTGTATTTTAAATCGTGTGTCTGAAAAGGGTCTGGTACCCATATGTTATAAAGAACCCTTACCTCCAAACTCAGAGAGGACACCCTATTGAAAATATATAGAAGCTTTGAATAATCCTTTTTTCTGAAGAAGGTATCCAGATAGCCAAGAAACACATGAAAAGAGGCTCAACATCATTAATCATCAGGGAATAGTAAATCAAATTCACAGGAGAAATCATTTCACATTCACTAGAATACCTATTAAAAAATAACTGCTGACACACTGAGGAGAGTTGACACACTATTGTTTTGCTGATTAGAATGAAAAAAAACTGGGTCAGTGATTGATAAATATGTTTGACAATACCTCTGAATGTAAAACACAGAATTATATGAACCAGCAATTCCACTTTAATTACACCCTAAATTTAGAGCTGAAGCAGGTACTGAAACATGTATATAGATACAACACAGTGATCCCTGCAATAGTCACAATTTTCAGAAGGTTGAAATAGCCAAAATGTTCATCTATAAGTGAACAGATTAGCGATATATGGTTTATATTCACTTTATTATTAGGCCACAGAAAGGAATGAAGAACCACTATATAATACAATCTTCAAAAAAATGTGAGAAGTTAAATAAGACAGAAAAACGCTATATATCATAGTACTCTATTACAAAATATATTCAGAGTAGGACAACAAAAGGGAACAGAATGTATACTAATATTTGTCAGGAGCTGGAAGAGGGAGATAGGCAGAATAGGCAGGGACTGTGTAGCAGGTACAGTGTTTCCTTTCTGGGAGTTGAAAGTATTTGGGCACTAGACAGAGATGATAAATATGTAATATTGTTCATATACTAAATGCTAACAAACTGTTCCCTGTAAGACAATTTTATGTTTTATAACTTTTACCTTAGAGGAATGGCTCTTTTCCACAACTTTAACTCTCTTACATGCAACAACGAAAGACCCTAGAGCGACCCTTTGCACATCTGTCTTCTCATAGACTGTTGCAATCTCCACGTGCCTTGGTCTGTTGGGAGTCTCCAGGGAAGTGGACCAGGTTGAAAGGACGCCTGCTTGGCCTATTGTGCCAGAGTAACCTCCAGGCAGCACACTGCCTGGATGAGGAAGTTGTGTTCAGCAGACTGACACACACAAACCCCCTTTTGCACAGCTGGCGGAGTATGTGCTGTTCACTTCCTGGTCTAAGTTCTCTTGAGCTTCAAACACTTCCTCATACAGATTGTTCGGCATTCTAACTTGTAACTTGCCTATCCACCTAGATACAGCTGATGCAAATGTATGCATTCCAATCTAATCAAAGCTGCAAACCCCAAATTATAGCCTAAATAAACCCCCAAAATGCAAAAATAAAATAGATGTAATTCTCTGAAACAGTCTATGGAGTGGTTTTGTCCAGCCAACAGGCTATTCCCCAACATTGGTCTACCCATATTCTCAACTCTTTTTCAACCAGGGATCTCTGTGACTACCACCCTGTATCCTAGTTCCGATGGTTCAGACCCTTTAAGCAGTAGACTTCATTGCCCTACGTTAATCAGTGTCACCCAGTTTTTATTTGTTTTGTGTATGGTAAATCCATTGCACATTATCTCATTGTCAACATAGAACAGCTTTTAATTGTTTCTCAACCTCAGTCGTAAACATTTCTTCTTCAATATTCATTTTATGCACACACAGATAAAGATATATTTCTCTTTAGAAGATAACAGTATACTACTTTAGTGTGAGAAAAATTGATCTAAATCTGAAGAAGATGCATATATATGCTCACTAGACATTTCTTTTATTCAGTGTAACAAGTGGAATTTTCAACACCATAAAGCTCTTATCTAAGTGAGTAATGTCAAGGAGTTCTTCTCAGATGGCAAAGAATGCTTTCTTATTATATCTTCCAGCCAAGAGTGGAAGAAAATAGGAAGTACACCTGTACTTGCAATCTATCACAACATTTACCTTTAATCATAACAGGTAATTGATGTCTACAGGTTCCTTGGTATTCCAAGGGTATCAGACTGCTGAGAACAGAAGTTTTCTAACAATGGGTCTGAAATAGAGACAGTCACTGACAGCAATGGAAATAGATATCCAGAGAAATGATACCAACAATTTTTTTTGACTTTTATTTACAATATAAATTTCCAAGGTACAACTTGTGGATTACAATGGCTTCTCCACCCATACCTCCCCTCCCCACCGCTACCCTCCCTCCTTACCCACTCCCTCTCCCCTTTCATTCACATCCAGATTCAATTTCAATTCTCTTTGTATACAGGAGCTCAGTTTAGTATGTGTTAAGAAAAGATTTTAAACCATTTGCCCTCACATAGCATCACAGAGTGAAATATACTCTTTGAGTACTAGTTATAGCATTAAATCACATTGTACAGCACATTAAGGACAGAGATCCTACATGATATTATTTTTTAAAATTGATTTTTATGTAACTTCCAATTTTTTTAATCATTTCCAATTGTCTTTATATACAGAAGATCGATTCAGTATATACTAAGTAAAGATTTTGTCAGTTTGCACCCGCACAGAGACACAAGGTATAAAAATACTGTTTCAATACTAGTTATAGCATTACTTCACATTGGACAACACATTCAAGACAGATCCCACATGGGCCGTAAGTACACAGTGACTACTGTTGTTGATTTAACAATTTGCCACTCTTGTTTATGGCGTCAGTAATCTCCCTAGGCTATAGTCATGAATTGCTGAGGCTATGAAAGCCTTTAGGCTTGGATCTTGTTCTGACAGGGTCATAGTCAAAGTGGAGGTTCTCTCCTCCCTTCAGAGAAAGGTACCTCCTTCTCTGGTGGCCCTGTTCCTTCCATTGGGATCTTAATCACAGAGATCTTTCATTTATGTCTTCCTCTTCTTCTTCTTCCTTTTTTTTTTTTTTTCCAGAGTGTCTTGGCTTTCCATGCCTAAAATACTCTCATGGGTTCTTGAGCCAGATCCTAATGCCTTAAGGGCTGATTCTGAGGCCAGAGTGATTTATTAGGATATCTGCCATTCTATGAGTCTGCTGTGTATCCTACTTCCCAAGTTGGATCAGTCTCTCCCTTTTTTAGTTCTATCTGTTAGTATTAGCAGTCACTAGTCTTACTTGTGTGATCCCTTTGACTCCTAGACCTATCAGTGTGATCAATTGTGAACTGAAATTGATCACTTGGGCCAGTGAGATGGCTTGGTACATGCCACCTTGCTGGGGTTGTATTAGGGTCCCCTGGCACATTTCTAACTCCATCGTTTGGGGCAAGTCCGATTGAGCTTGCCCAAATTGTACATATCCTCCATTTCTTTTTCCCTCTCTCATAATTAACAGGGATTACTTTTCAGTTGAAATTTAAACACCTAGGAATAATTGTGTGTTAATTGCAGAGTTCAACCACTAGTACTAGAACAATAACAAACAACATCAAGAAATACTAAAATGGGAAAAGATTTACATTGTATATCAACCGTCCAGACAAGATTTGATCCAGTCATAATTTCTAATAGAGTTCATGTCACTTCAACAGGTTTCCCCTGTGGTGTTCAGTTAGTCATCGCCAATCAGGGAAAACAAGTGATATTTGTCTTTTGGGGACTGGCTTAATTCACTCAGCATGATGTTTTCCAGATTCCTCCATTTTGTTGCAAATGACCAGATTTCATTGTTTTTGACTGCTGTATAGTATCCTGTAGAGTACATGTCCTATAATTTCGTTATCCAGTCTACTGTTGATGGGCATTTGGGTTGGTTCCAGGTCTTAGCTATGGTGAATTGAGCTGCAATAAACATTACTGTGCAGACAGCTTTTTGGTTTGTCAATTTGACTTCCTTTGGGTAAATTCCAAGGAGTGGGATGGCTGGGTTGTATGGTAGGGTTATATTCATGTTTCTGAGGAATCTCCAGACTGACTTCCATAGTGGTTTAACCAGTTTGCAATCCCACCAACAGTGAGTTAGTGTCCCTTTTTCCCCACATCCTCTCCAGCATCTATTGTTGGTAGTTTTCTGAATGTGAGCCATTCTCACCGGGGTGAGGTGAAACCTCATTGTGGTTTTGATTTGCATTTCCCTGATTGCTAGTGATCTTGAACATTTTTTCATGTGTCTGTTGGCCATTTGGATTTCCTCTTTTGAGAAATGTCTATTGAGGTCCTTGGCCCATCTCTTAAGTGGGTTGTTTGTTTTGATGTTGTGGAGTTTCTTAATTTCTTTGTAGATTCTGGTTATCAACCCTTTATCTGTTGCATAGTTTGCAAATATATTTTCCCATTCTCTCGGTTTCCTATTCACTTTCTTGACTGTTTCTTTTGACGTACAGAAACTTCTCAATTTGATGCAATCCCAGTAGTTAATTTTGGCTTTGAGTGCCTGTGCTTCTGGGGTCTTTTCCAAGAAGTCTTTGCCAGTACCTATATCTTGCAGGGTTTTTCCAATGCTCTCTAATAACTTGATGGTGTCGGGTCATAGATTTAAGTTTTTAATCCATGTTGAATGGATTTTTGTGCAGGGTGAAAAGTGTGGGTCTTGCTTCATGATTCTGCACGTGGAAATCCAGTTTTCCCAACACCATTTATTGAATAGACTGTCTTTACTCCAGGGATTGGTTTTGGATCTTTGATCGAAGAAGAAGAACCATGTATTATCTCAATTGACGCGGAGAAGGCATTTGACAAAATACAATACCCTTTCATGATGAAAACCCTAAGCAAACTGGGTATAGAAGGCACATTCCTCAATATAATCAAAGCAATTTATGAAAAACCCATGACCAACATCCTATTGAATGGGGAAAAGTTGGAAGCATTTCCACTGAGATCTGGTACCAGACAGGGATGCCCACTCTCACCACTGCTATTCAATATAGTTCTGGAAGTCTTAGCCAGAGCTGTTAGGCAAGAAAAAGAAATTAAAGGGATACAAATTGGGAAGGAAGAACTCAAACTATCCCTCTTTGCAGATGATATGATTCTTTATTTAGGGGACCCAAAGAACTCTACTAAGAGACTATTGGAACTCATAGAAGAGTTTGGCAAAGTAGCAGGATATAAAATCAATGCACAAAAATCAACAGCCTTCGTATACACAAGCAATCCCATGGCGGAGAAAGAACTTCTAAGATCAATCCCATTCACAATACCTACAAAAACAATCAAATACCTTGGAATAAACTTAACCAAGGATGTTAAAGAGCTCTACGATGAAAATTACAAAACCTTAAAGAAAGAATTAGAAGAGGACACCAAAAAATGGAATAATCTTCCATGCTCATGGATTGGAAGAATCAATATCATAACAATGTCCATTCTGGCCGGCGCCGTGGCTCAACAGGCTAATCCTCCGCCTTGCGGCGCCGGCACACCGGGTTCTAGTCCCGGTCGGGGCGCCGGATTCTGTCCCGGTTGCCCCTCTTCCAGGCCAGCCCTCTGCTGTGGCCCGGGAGTGCAGTGGAGTATGGCCCAGGTGCTTGGGCCCTGCACCCCATGGGGAGACCAGGAAAAGCACCTGGCTCCTGGCTCCTGCCATCGGATGAGCGCGGTGCGCCGGCCGCAGCGCGCCGTCTGCGGCGGCCATTGGAGGGTGAACCAATGGCAACGGAAGACCTTTCTCTCTGTCTCTCTCTCTCACTGTCCACTCTACCTGTCAAAAAAAATAATGTCCATTCTGCCAAAAGCAATTTACAGATTCAACACAATACCAATCAAGATACCGAGGACATTCTTCTCAGATCTGGAAAAAATGATGATGAGATTCATATGGAAGCACAGGAGACCTCGAATAGCTAAAGCAATCTTGTACAACAAAAACAAAGCCGGAGGCATCACAATACCAGATTTTAGGACATATTACAGGGCAGTAGTTATCAAAACAGCATGGTACTGGTACAGAAACAGATGGATAGACCAATGGAACAGAATAGAAACACCAGAAATCAATCCAAACATCTACAGCCAACTTATATTCGATACCAACAATTTTAAAAGGGAATGTTTACTAGGACAGCAGAAATGTGATTAGTCACTTCTGCTCAGTATGCAGATGGAGCAGAGAGGCATGTTTCCTCATCTACAGGGCCACATGCCGCTGTATTCTTTTTTGCTTAAGTGATTGCTTTTAAGCAATTTATTTTAAAGAGATGTTTTAATGTGAAGAATAGTATGTTACTCCTGAAAGTATGTTCTGTGGTGGTTTATTTTTGTTTTTTATAATTATTTGTTTAGTAATGTGATATCATTTTTCATATTCCTAGAAATAGAATTAATTCCTTGAAATGTAATAAAATTTCAGGAAACATAATTACAAACAAAATAGTCTCACAGTAGAATGTCAGCAGGAACATTTTATTACCTTAACCCATGCAGGTACTCACTTCGTGTCATCTCACTCCCATTCCCTCACTGCGAAAAGGACTCAAGGTCATAACATCCCATGAGTCTGCAGATTCTCTTCTTATCTGGCTTGCATTAATTTCATTTCTCTATGACTTTGCAATTGCCATCCCGTCAACTAGAGGACATTCCAGACTTTCTGCATTCTAAGCAAACTTACTCATGTTGGGAGATCACTGTCATGTTTTCAACCTCTTTAGTTACCTAGTAAATTAAATAACAAAAGCTTCTTTAAACCACTTTACCAGAAATATTATTTCATCACATTGACAATTTGACTCAGGTATTGGTTCTTCCATTACCTTTTGAGGCTCCGGAAAGTCTGAGTTTCATTTATGTTAGAACATTATCAAATGGTTCTCTACCAAATGCTTAATAAGCCTTTTAAAAGGATTACTAGAAGAAAAAAGAGCATAGAAGGAAGAAGGCAAAGAAGAAAGATGATATAGAAACACATGCGTGAATAGCTTATATTAGATTTAGGCAGTACAAAGATAAGACAACATCTCAACTGTGGCATTTGCATAATTAAACAACCCAGATCACATAAACTTGATCATAATATCTCAATAAAGATGATCCTGATATGCTCCTATTTCAGAGAATCTGTATTTTTAAGAGGGGAAATCCTAACAAGAGACATCTGTGATGTTAAGTATACACTTGATTTTCTTTTTACTATGTAAAGAAGTATTACATAAACAACCAGAGATTAATAACATTTATGATGTTCTCATCAATTATTCTTATGTTGTTTTAAATAAATATACATAGTTATCTGAGTACCAAGAAGAAATCAGAGCATAGAGAAAAACAGCGTAACTAACTTAAAATGTAATTGAAGTGATGAAAATATTGCTCTGAAGAAATATTTTAAGACACTTACAGCTTAATGTGGATGATAGAAAATAAGAATGTATATCTTGATGTGGCCAGCTGTGGCACACTTGGTTAATCCTCCTCCTGCAGTGTCAGCATCCCATATAGGCGCCGGGTTCTAGTCCCAGTTGCCCTCTTCCAGTCCAGCTCTCTGCTGTGACCCGGGGGGGCAGTGGAGGATGGCCCATGTGCTTGGGCCCCTGCACCCACATGGGAGACCAGGAGAAGCATCTGGCTCCTGGCTTCGGATTGGCACAGTGCCAGCTGTAGCAGCCATTTTTGGGGTGAGCCAATGGAAGGAAGACCTCTCTCTCTCTCTCTCTCTCTCTCTCTCTCTCTCTGTCTCTCTCTCTCTTTCTGTCTAACTCTATCTGTCAAAAAAATTATATCTTGTAGTGATCACTCACTTTTATTTTGGCAAAGTGTGAGGAAATAATTCCTCTGAGATTCACTGACAATGTGGATGGCTATGAACCCTCCAGTAGAATAGTCAACAAAAACTATTTCCATGATTGGAATTAAATGCAAAATCATTCAATGTTAGTAAAGAGAAATTGAGCTATGAAGTTGAACTAATAAAGAAATAATAATGGCTAGGTGGAAGGTTGAAATTCAGACACTGTGCTCATGATGGTCACTGCATCTGACCATCTGCCTTTTCTGGGGATGATGATTATTTACAATAAAGCAAAGAAGTTAACATGAAACAGGGATGTTACCATAGTATATAGGAAACATGGATAAAGACTGCCAGCTACCTAAAAATAACCATCCTCCAGATGATGGCTTTCTTTGTGCTTTTAAGTTAGTCTATCTCTGATGTTAGGTCAAGTTATCCTTGAACTAAGACCTCAAGTATTTATGTAAACACTTCATACATTTCCAAAAATACTTGGCTTCATGTTTGAAAACATGCCAGCATTATTCACAGCCATCTCATTACACATCTAAATACTGCCATAAGTTAATTATTACCTTGATTGCAGCTTTCATTTTCTTTTCTGGAATGTTGAACTTTGAAGAGCAGTGATGACCTGTATGGATACAGAGTTAGATGAACCGATTTGGTTTAAAGGAAACCCAATATCTAATGTTTCTCTCACTGTTGAATTGCTTCTGTCAAAAGGCAAAATTGCAACAAATTTAAAGATCTTAACCGGTTTCTAAATTAAAAATTCTAGACTCAGCCCTCAGAACCAGAACTAGTTCAAAGAACTCTGGGACTTCAAGGTGGTCAGACTACATCTATGGGCAGAACATGGGAGGTTGCCTGTGAAGCTCAGTTGCTTGTTAGAAAAGTATATTCCTGAGTTAGCTTCACATGGTCTACAACCCAACACATACTGTAATTTGTCATGTAAGGACTACATCCAGAGGCATCTTTAGGCTTAACCTTTGTGGGGCAAGAGTTGTGGGGCACAGCAGGGAGCATGAAACCATTTGTGGGGCAAGAGTTGTGGGGCACAGCAGGTTAAGCTGCCACTTGGGATGTCTGCATCCCATATTGGAGTGTGTGTTCAAGTCTAAGATGCTCTACTTCTGATCTACTTCCCTACTAATATGTTCGAAAAACAGTTGATTAGTGCTCAAACACTTTAGTCCCTTCAATTCAAATGAGAGACCTAGATGAAGTTTATGGCTCCTGGCTTTGGCCAGGTCTAGCCTCAGCTGTTGGAGTCATTCAAGGAGTGGATCAGCAGTTGAAGATTTTGCTCTCATGCATGCTCCCTCTCTCTCAAATCACTCCTTCCATCTCTGTCACTGCCTTTAAAATGAATGCATAAATCTTTTTTTTTTTTTTTTGACAGGCAGAGTGGACAGTGAGAGAGACAGAGAGAAAGGTCTTCCTTTTGCCGTTGGTTCACCCTCCAATTGCCACCGCAGCCAGCGTGCTGCGGCCGGTGCACCGTGCTGATCCGATGGCAGGAGCCAGGTGCTTATCCTGGACTCCCATGGGGTGCAGGGCCCAAGCACCTGGGCCATCCTCCACTGCACTCCCGGGCCACAGCAGAGGGCTGGCCTGGAAGAGGGGCAACCGGGACAGAATCCAGTGCCCCGACCGGGACTAGAACCTGGTGTGCCAGCACCACAAGGCGGAGGATTAGCCTGTTGAGCCGCGGCGCCGGCCAAATCTTTATTTTTTTTAAAGATTTGTTTATTTGAAGAGTCAGAGTTAAAGACAGAGGGAGACAGAGAGAAAGGTCTTCCATCTGCTGGTTCACTCCTCAAATGGCTGGAGCTGGGTTGACCCGAAGCCAGAAGCCAGGAGCTTGGGCGCAGGGGCATCTTCTACTGCTTTCCCAGGCCATAGCAGAGAGCTGGATTGGAAGAGAAGCAGCTGGGACTAAAACCAGAGCCCATATGGGATGCTGGCGCTGCATGTGGAGGCTTAGCCTACTGCGCCACAGTGCTGTCACCATAAATCTTTAAATCATCTGTTTCAGATCAGCTTCCAATATAGAACATGTAGCTAGGAGGATTTCTTTTGCCATTTTGAGTCCACTATGCCAAATTTACAGGTCAGTGAGGCAGATGCCTTAGTTCAGAATGCTATAGCAAGAATTCAATAGATTGGGGGCTTAAATGAGAAATGTTTATTTCTCATAGCTCTGGAACCTGGAAAATGTAAGAGCAAGGTGCCAGTAGATCCAGTGTCTGAAAATTGGCACCTTCCCCTTGTTTCATTAATGGCCAAGAAAGTGCTCTATAATCACTTTGTGTTCTTTGAAGGGAACTAATCCCAGACATGTGGGCTCTACCTTCATGATCTATCTCAGGATCTAATTACTTCTCAAAGGTTTCACTTCCTAATTTGACTGCTATAACATTATTCTTCAACCTATGAACTTTGGGGAAAAGCGAACATTAAGTCCATATTAGCAACAGTGTTTTTCTTGTCCTAAAAACAATATGTAGAGATATTGAGGTTTCAAATGTGGTATACAAATAGGACTTAAAGCATTTGGCACTGAGGCTTAAACACATTTTTATATCTATTACTCACAAGATAATCACATTTAATCAACCCAAGTTTAGCACTTCTTGGCCAAAACTTAAGTATAATTTATCTTATTTCAACTTCTAGTTTTTTTCTTAAGTATTTCTATTGCTGAAGAAAATGACTCTTCAAAAATACTGTTATTTTCTGAATTTTTAAGCAAAATAATAAGAATCATTTTGGAAAATTTTGAGTGCCTTTTACCTTAACCTTTTATTCTGTGACAGAATAATAGCATAATGTAAGTGATCACAAATAAAAATCGTAGCAATTATATGAATAATTCTTTGAAAAATTAGAAAACTTATGAAATGGTAATCTGTGAACATGCATAAGATTTAAGGAAAGTGTCAAATACTTTTTGCTTAGTTTACATATCTAAAAGTTTCTTCCAATACAATTTATTTTTCTATACAAAGAAAAAAAGGTATTATTAAAGCAGTTAATTTTTTAACCAGTTATATGTAATTTGCAACATTTCAGTGAAAAAAAACTGCTATGCTAATTCAAAAATTGATGAATTAAATCCACAGAGAACAATATTATCTCTATATAAATAAATCAGTTTGTGGAAATGAGGATCTTTGTCATCTGGTTACAAAGTAAAGGGCTATATCATTCATGAACACTTATTTCTGTGCATGCCAATGATCAATTATATGGTGTGACACAAGCTTTCTGTTTCAATGTAGATTTGTTTTGTTGGCATTCTTTTCCTTCTCCTATGGAATCACTTGTAATTTCTACAGTGGGATATTTCACTGAAATATGAAATCTCAGGCATTCATCTATACTAGCTTTTCTTTCTTGAGTTACTCTGATGGTAACATTTTGTAATTTTACTGAAAAACAAATTGGGACACCATCTATCCTGAGTCAAGAATTTGGTACTTGCTTTTTCACCAGAAGGTAAGTGAAATGGAGAGTATGTCATAATTTTTGTCAATATTCAGTTCTAAAATAGGTACCCCAAGATTCATATCAACTAAGGAGACAAGGTTTGTTACACTAACCTTTCTGTCATATTCAAGACAAGTATAACTGCTTTGAGTTTCTCTGATAAAAGTGTCACACATAGAAGACTGTCAGTGTCTCTCATTCTACCTTTTATAAAATTTTGAAATTTTAACCATTTTGAGACATCAAACATCTCATGAATATTTTGTATGAAAGAAAATATCATGAAAGGTTGTGGAACAAAGTCAGGATTTTTCATGTCTGGAAAAGCAGTGACAAATATAAGGAGTGAAATTTCTGGGATATTTATTGGGAAGAGAATCGTGCTTGTTTCCAAAGCTATCAACAGCTTCCCGGATATTGTCCCTGTTGAGATCAATGTAAACTGCATAGCTTATGTTCATGTGAGATTCCTTGTGGGATCCCCCTAAATTCCTGAAGCTAAAGAAGATCTGTGCTAGGGGTAGGAGTTCCTGTCCACACATATAAAAATCAAGAGAGAGAAATATTCCAGTTATCCTTTAAATAGCAGATACTTCCACAACATTTTTCATCCTAACTTCAGAAGCCTTTCTCCATGCAGTTAGTATTGGATTTACTAAAACTAATTTAAAATTTTAAAATGTCATTTCAGTTTACCCTCTCACAACTCAAAATTATGTGCAGAAAAAGACATTTTGTGTGCCTGAGGAGTAGGTCATTGGAACCTTGAAAAGTCCTTTTCAAAGGTGAAAAATCTTTTTACATCTGGGAAATCCAATATTTATTTGAGCCAGCAGAATAGTCCAGGGCATAACAATGAAATGTTTTGTTCAAATGGTGTTAAATCAGAAAGAGAAATGGCATACACAAATATGAGAATCTGGTGAACTTTTTATTTGAGGTTGTTTCTTTCACAGCTCTTTCTTCATGCAATATAGATCTTTTCTCTCTTACATCAAGTCAGTAACTAATCAATGCCCTAAGTGAATAACAGTCTCTTTGTACCTCAGTAAGTCACACACACCCATGCATCTTAACAAATATTTTTGCAGATGTTTCCTCATAAATCTTTTGTGCAGAAAAATGTTTTTGGTGTCTGAAGGTTAAAATTACAAATACAATAGATTATTTTCAGTCTAAATAACTTAGGACCTTAGGAATCACCTTATTTTACCCTCCCACTTCGTGTATTTTATAAATAATATGAAGTAGGTGAGCTGGGTTATTGGTGCCAACACATTTTCAAGTGAAGTTAATTTTTCCTGACCATTCTCCATTTTTTTCTATTCCTTTCCCCACTTGGTTCTGGCAGAACGAGTGTAAAAACAGTAACAAGATAGGCCTCAAGCCCATTCCCATCTGACCACTCCTCTAGAGCTATTCTACTATATTATCACCCTATATTAACTCTTGTAACAACAAAAACTCGGTAACAACAAATAATCCCCCTGCTTACAGAAACTCTAAAGCTCATTGATTTAAGATCTGGGGGATTTGACAAGGGAGAATTTCTGTGTATAGCACATGACAACTAGAGGTAGCTTGTAGGAACATAAATTGGAGGAGAGTGAAATGTGAGATCAGAAAATTTGTCAAGGTCAGATTTGGAAGGTCATTAATGAGGGTCAAATCACATGGACATTTTTAATAGGTTCAGGACCTTATCTTTGATGATGGGGGTGGAAGGGGACATTTTTAGTGTGTTTCCTGTACTTGAGTAAGTTAAGGTCTGGCATGAACAGTTATCCATATGGCAACTCACATTGTCCTAAGAGTAAGTTTCCTAGAAGCCTAAAATTAAAACATTGACTTTATTGATTGCCTGAGTTAGACTACTCTTCATCTTGATTTTCCTTTCAATGTTCATCACCACAGACATTACATGGAAAGTTGATACAAATGCCAAGTAGTTAATGTAACCTACTTTGGAGACCACAGGTAGACAAGGTAGCTTCAACATCACACATTCATACAGGAAAGTACTACAGAAAACTTGTGGAAAACGGGAGTAAATGTGAGTTTACTTGGGTGCAACTGAAGTTTGAAATCCATGCACAGGTTTTTCATATTATGCATTTTGCTAATATTTTGTTGAAGTGATCTTGGTTTCCTACATTTGCATCCACCTTCTCTCCTGCCTCAAACCCCTCTTAGCCCAGGCTACAGGCTTGTAAGTGCACTGACTGGACAGTGTGTACTAATGAGACAAATCAACAATTTATTTTATTATTTCCTTCCTCTGTTCCAACTCATCATTCCACTCCTTCTTCACAGATCCTATTTAACCTGTGAAATTTGACTTGTACATACTTGGCACAAGTAATGAAGTTGAACAGATTATTAAGTATGAATGGATATGAAACTTTTTTTCATTCTATCATTATTTTTCTATTATGTACAAAAGCAACACACTTTTCTATGCCTATTTGATTCTTCCAGAAAGATAAAGAAGAAGATCTAGTCCCTGTTATTGGGTAGTGAGTACAGAGTAGAAAGCTAGGAGACAAATGTGGTTTCTGTGTTCAAGCAAACAGCTACGATGGATTCAGCACAGAATCTGAAGGAGCTGATGAAAGAGAGTAGCCTAGTTATGAACAGTTTCTACCAAATGAGCATACTGATCACAATGGGATGAAATATTTTCCCAAAGGCCAACCAATACATAAGCAGTAGAAACACCTCTCATACTTGTCCTCTCACTCCAAATATTATCTTTAGAAATAACACATCACTATTACACATCTACATACATCATCTTCTCAACTTTGCTTTCAATTGTATTTCTTTTCATCTTCCTTTCAAAACTTTACACCTCTCTTGGAATTTCCATTACTACAATACAAAGTTTATGAGCTTGCTTTTCCCTCATGATTCTAAATTTTCTTGAATTAAAAATCTAAAATAAACAAAAATTTAAGTAACATTTTTGGCTTATATCTATACATTCCTAGTTTTCATGTTTAAGTCATCCTTTACTCAAGTTGAAGATCTCTAGTAAATCTTCTCCCCATAGCTGATGAACCCTTCAAACAAAGGTGCAAGGGGCAAGATCACTTACTGATCATCTTGCAACAGCCACAGCTCTGACCTTCACTACTGGAAAATCACAGTGTGAGATTTGCACCCTTGCAATCATTGTATAAATGATGGCCTTGGAGCATACCCTGCTAAAGATTCCAAATAAGGATTCAAGAAGGCCATTTAGAGAAACCCAGTGTACACTTTCTCCTCCACTAGGAAAGCACAAAGCAGCTACTTACCAAGGTGGGGGCTTGAGGAAGCGCACCTGAACACAACAAGATACTAGTAAGAACACAGAACACTAACAGCAAGCCTAGCAGCATAAGAGAGCAGTGATAGAGGAATAAAGCCAATGTCTGAAGCCCCAGCCTCATAGACCCTGCATTTCCTATTATGGGGGAAATGTGGAGTAGGAGAGCATAAACAGAGCCCATCTGTACAAATCCTATTCACAGGCAACACTCTCTAGAGAGGAATACAATCACAACAGATCAGAAAATCAGTAAGGAGAGCTCCCTGGAAACCTCATGACTCTTTCACCTTAAAGGAGAAATTCACACTGTTCCATTCCTCAAAACCCTCACAGCAATGGCTGAGAAGGATATCACTATCCTGATCCATACTGTGCTAGGAAATAAAATTTTTGCCTTGCTTCTTCCTGGGGGCCCTATAGACATTTCTGCAGTCTACCAAGGCAGACTTCAGCAGCACAGGTACAACAGGAACCAACAGAGCAATGGTGACCCCAGAGCCCTCGTATACACAGCACTCTGACCTTTAGTGGATAGTAGGAACAACACTGCTAGTATTGCAAGCCCAAGACTTTGGAACATGGAATCCTACTTTGTCAAAATTCAGGATCATCCTCTTCCCCACTAACTCTACTCTACCATCCACTAAAACATTGCATGTTGCAGCTAGAACCTGTGCACACAAAGACTCTGTCTCTAGAGCTCTGTCTCAGAGCTCTCTGGACACGAGGGGCCGATCTTGAAATAAGATCTGAGTGTGCAATAGGGAGTGTGTCAGTGTTCTGGACAGTGCACACATCTGGGTGGATGGAGTTCATTGGGACTGTCCGCTCACTCTGAATAGTGAATAAGCTTGTTCCCACTGGTGCAATAAAGGACCGGGGGACTAAGCACATTAGTTGGCTCAAGCTTCCCTCCTCAACTGATAACAGCCACAGGTGCATCACCCCAATCTTCCGTGTCACTGTGGACTCCTGCTCCTACCATGAATAATGTCCAGAATTCTCTGTCCTCAGCCACCACACACATTTGGGACTCTGGCTTAAGACTTATGTGCCTCATCTAGTTCAGCAACACTTTTTCAAGTCTTAAAAGTTGGCGTTCAACGTTGTGTCTCACACAGCACATCACTATCGCTTGCTGAGTTCTCTTGTCCAGAGTTTCTGTGTTCTGCCCATGCTCAGGAATCCAATCCCTCCCTATCAGATTCTGGGTGCTGCTGATCACTTGTTTCTTGGACCTGAGGCTTCTGAACCTGGCTAGTCCATCAAATAGCTCATATAGAGTTGCCCAAGAGAGCTTGTCCTACAATCACAGAGCTAAAGTCCTCTCAGCACCTATGTGGACCTGCCTCCTCCACCCAGCATTTAGGACTCTAAGAGCTCTGGATCAAGACATAAGCTAGGAGTCTGTATGACTGTCTAGCTCTTGTGTCCAGCAGTGACCTTCAACTACACCACCTGACTTGGATACTGGCTGGAAGTCTTTGTACCAGGCACATCTATAACTCCACAAGAGCATGCTCCCAAGATTTTCACCCAGTCCCTCACACAAAAAATTGCTGGAGACCTGCATGAAAGGAAGCTCTGTGACTACATTGAGCCATAGGGACAACCCAGATCCCTACAAGTACTACCAACTATAGCAAATAAAGAAATAGGGAGATTTTACTACAAAATCTAACTGGAATGAAACTCAAGCAGTCTATCAAACCGATACCCAGAGTCATATCTCCAGGAAGAAAAGCCATCAGTCTACAAAAACCATCTTCTAAAAGTGGCAGAAACAATTGACCCACTAGGTGTGTAAAAATCAGTGTAGAAACAAAAGAAATATGAGTAAGTTGGGGCCAGTGCCATGGCGCACTAGGTTAATTCTCCATCTGCAGCGCCTGCATCCCATATGGGCACTGGTTCTAGTCCTGGTTGCTCCTCTTCCAGCCAAGCTCTCTGCTATGACCTTGGAAAGCAGTAGAAGATGGCCCAAGTGCTTGGGCCTCTGCACCCGCGTGGGAGACCAGGAGGAGGTTCCTGGCTCCTGGCTTCTGATTGGTGCAGCTCCAGCCATTGCGGCCTTCTCTCTCTATCTCTCACTGTCTGTGATTCTACCTGTAAAATAAATAAATAAAATCTTTAAAAATTTAAAAAAGAAATATGAGTAAGCAAGGAAATATGATTCCCCCAAAAAAGAATACACTAATATCAGACTGGCAAAAAAGTGAGGTGGACAAAATGCCTGAGAAAGAATTCAAAAGAATTGCTATAAAGTTACTTAATGAGTTACAGGAGAATGCAGATAAACAGTTCTAATACAATTAAATAGTTCAATGAAATTAGGAAGTCAATACATGACAAGGATGAGAAATTCAGCAAAGAGCTCCAGTGAAATTGTGTTAAGGGACTTTAACAGCAAAATCTCAACAATGGGCAGATAAAACATCAAAGAAACAGAGCTTATATAAACTATATACCAAATGGACCTAATTGATATCGACAGAATATTTCATCTCACAGTTGCAAAACATTCTTTTTATCAGTGCATGGAATCTTCTGTAGGATTGATCATATACTAATCTGTTACACAAGTCTCAACATATTTTTTAAAAAGGAAATCATATGCTGTATCTTTTCTAAACACTATGGAATAAAGTTGGATAATTTAAAAATAAAGGATTTCTAAGGATTATACACACACATGGTGATTGAACAACATTCTCTGAATGCATATTGGGTCACAGGGGAAAATTTTAAAAATCTTATAAGTAACAAAAATGAAAATATACCATGTTAAAACTTATGATACAGCAAAAACAGTCTTAGAAAAGTTTATTATAAAAAATGCTGAACTTAAAAATGGAAAGGCCTTTAATAAATAATATAGTTATTCCTCTCAGGGCCCTAGAAAAGCAAGAACAAAGTTCAACAGTAGTAGTAGGAAAAACTAAAATTAGAGAACAAGATAGAATTAAAAATGAAATATGAATAAAATGAAGAGCCTAGTTTTTAAAAAAAATGAATAGAAAACTATACCAAATATAACCAATAAAAAAAGAGACATGACTCAAAATCAGAAATGGAAAAAAAAGTATTACAACTGTACAACTCTAAAGAATCATTAGGAATGAATATGAACAACTATATGCCAACAAACTGGAAAATTTAGAAGAAATAGATTTCTAGACACAAATGATTTATCAAAATTGAGGTATGAAGACATAGAAAGTCTGAATAGACCAGTAACTAAGGTAGAGAATGAATCAGTAAGTCTCTCAACAAAGAAAAGCCCAGGACTGAATGCTACTGAAAGCCACAGATCTTTTAAGAATTGACACCCCTCCTCTGGAACTATTCAAAACAAATGCAAGCCAGGAAACCCTTCTAAACTCATTCCAAGTGGCCATCATTGTAATTCAAAAACCAGAGAATACTACAAAGAGAACCATAGACCAATACAATGAATAAGGATGCAAAAATCCTCAACAAAATACAATAGTGTTTCCTAAAAATATTAAAGTCTTCAGAAAGTTTCTCCCATCTATTTAGAACTAGGGAAAGGAATAGCAGTTGCTCCAAGAGAGGCAGGAAGCTAACACGAGCCCTTCAATCACTGTCCTGAGTAGAACCAAAGCCTGAACTGGTGGGGAACTCAGGAGCCTTGAGAAGCTGGGAGTATCAGAGAAAACCCACTTCAGCTGGGCAAGGGGACAGAAAATTCCTCAAAACTTGGAGCAGGATCAGAATAACTTTGGGATTCAGAACTAGGGGAAGAGAACACTGAAAAATTACGTCTTCAAGCCTCTTACACATGGTATTTATGTAAGAATTAGACAGCAGTTAGAACAATATAAAATGCCTCCAAGATGCTATGTCCCAGATTGCGGCTAAAATCACTTCATCACAAGTAGTCGGCAAGACACAGACACTTGGTGAGGTAGAGTACAAAGGAAAGCCCATAAGATACAGGTAACAATGATAATGAAAAAAAAAATAAACAAAACACTAAACACGAAGCATAGCCTAGATAATTTAGCACGTGTGGCATATAGAGGATAATTACAGCAACAGACTTCAATCCCAAGCCAGTTTTTAATTAGATTAACTCAGACTTCTAGTATGTTTGGTGCTATAGAAGAAAATGTGATCTCATTTCTTGATGTAAAATATATTTGTCAAAGACTTAACTAATCCATAAAAAGCATTAGAAATACACGTATCAACAGATAATCTATTAAATCTATTAAATAGCTGTAAGGTACCTTACAAAATGCCAGAGTTATATAAAACAAGAAATTATTCAGGAACTGTCACCAACTGATAAGATGACTAAGAAAACACCTGGAAATTAATGTGGTGTGGCTGCCTGAATAGGAACAAAAATTGAAAAAAAGAGAAATTTGATGAAATTTGAAGTTTGCAGTTTTAATACCAAGTTTTTTATTTTCATTTTTAATTATATTTATATACAGAAGATTGATTCAGTATATACTAAGTAAAGATTTCATCAGTTTGCACCAACACAGAAACACAAAGTGTAAAATGCTGTTTCAGTACTAGTTATAGCATTACTTCACATTGGACAACACATTCAGGACAGATCCCACATGAGACGTAAGTACACAGTGACTCTGATGTTGATTTAACAATTTGACACTCTTGTTTATGGCGTCAGGAATCTCCCTAGGCTCTGGTCATGAGTTGCCGAGGCTATGGAAGCCTTTAGGGTTTGCCGACTTCAATCTTATTCTGACAGAGTCATAGTCAAAGTGGAGGTTCTCTCCTCCCTTCAGAGAAAGGTACCTTCTTCTTTGATGGCCCCGTTCTTTCCACTGGGATCTCACTCGCAGAGATCTTTCATTTAGGTCTTCTGTTTTTTCCAGAGTGTCTTAGCTTTCCATGCCTAAAATACTCTCATGGGCTCTTGAGCCAGATCCGAATGCCTTATTAAGGTCTGATTCTGAGGCCAGAGTGCTATTTAGGACATCTGCCATTCTATGAGTCTGCTGTGTATCTCGCTTCCCATGTTGGATCATTCTCTCCCTTTTTCATTCTATCAGTTAGTATTAGCAGACACTAGTCTTGTTTGTGTGATCCCTTTGACTCTTAGACCTATCAGTGTGATCAATTGTGAGCTGAAATTGATCACTTGGACTAGTGAGATGGCCTTGGTACATGCCACCTTGATGGGGTTGTATTGGAATCCCCTGGCATGATTCTAACTCCATCATTTGGTGGCACGTCTGATTGAGCATGTCCCAAATTGTACATCTCCTCCCTCTCTTATTCCCACTCTTATATTTCACAGGGATCACTTTTCAGTTAAAATTTAAACACCTAAGAATAATTGTGTGTTGATTACAGAGTTCAACCAATAGTACTAGAATAAAAAATACTAAAATGTATAAAGTATTACGTTGTACAACAACAGTCAGCACAAGAGCTGATCAAGTTACTGTTTCTCATAGTGTCCATTTCACTTCAATAGGTTTCACCTTTGGTGCTCAATTAGTTGTCACCGATCAGGGAAAACATATGATATTTGTCCCTTTGGGACTGGCTTAATTCACTCAGCATGATGTTTTCTAGATTCCTCCATCTTGTTGCAAATGACCGGATTTCATTGTTTTTGACTGCTGTATAGTATTCTATAGAGTACATATCCCATCATTTCTTTATCCAAATGTATGCTTTGAATCCCCTGTGATCTTTTGCTGTGAGGTTCCCTTCGTTTACCTTCTTTCATGTGGATGGCCGTGTTTCTGTGTTTCTGTGTGTAACACATCTTTAAGTATCTTTTGCAGGGCTGGACGAGTGGCAACAAATTCTTTCAATTTTTGTTTGCTGTGAAAGTTCTTATTTCACCTTCATTCACAAATGAGAGCTTGGCAGGATATAATATTCTGGGCTGGCAGTTTTTCTCTCAGTACCTGGGCTATGTCTCGCCATTCCCTTCTAGCTTGTAGGGTTTCTGATGAGAAGTCTGCTGTGAGTCTAATTGGAGCTCCTCTAAGAGTAATCTGATGTTTCTCTCTTGCACATTTTAGGATCTTTTCTTTCTGTTTCACTGTGGTGAGTTTAATTACAATGTGTCGTGGTGAGGATCTCTTTTGGTCATGTTTATTGGGGGTTCTATGAGCTTCCTGTACTAGGATGTCTCTGTCCTTCTCCAAAACTGGGAAATTTTCTGCTATTATCTCACTAAAAAGGCATTCTAATCCTTTCTCCTTCTCCATGCCTTCAGGAACTCCAAGAACTCGAATGTTGGGTTTTTTAATAGTATCCTGTAGATTCCCGACAATAATTTTTAGATTTCTAATTTCCTCTTCTTGTCTTTGGTTTGACTGTATATTTTCCTGTGCTCTGTCTTCTAAGTCTGATATTCTCTCTTCTGCTTCACCCATTCTATTTGTAAGGCTCTGTAATGTCTTTGTCATTTGATCTATTGAATTCTTCACTTCATTATGATTTCTCATCACTAACACAGTTTCATGTTCTACTAGTTGTTTCATTTCAGTTTGATTCCTCCTTAATATTTCATTTTCTTGAGAGAGATTTTCTACCTTGTCCATTAAGGATTTCTGTAGTACAAGAATTTGTTTTTGAGTACTTATTAGTGTTCTTATCAATTTTTTGAGATCCACTTCTTGCATTTCTTCTATCTCATCATCTTCGTAATCTTGAATTGGGGTGTCTTTTTCATTTGGGGGCGTCATAGTGTCTTCTTTATTCTTGTTACCTCGGTTTTTGTGTTTGTTGTGTAGCATATTGGTTTCTTCACTGTGGTGTTTTTTCTTGTTGTACTATGACTCTAGATTAAGTGGACTGTCTGCTTTCAATGGAGCCTTAGAGGCTTGAGATGGGTGTGGCCTGAGAGCTCTGTTTGGTTCCTCAGGGTTGAGGGTGTGCCAAAGGTGACACTCCCAGGTTAGGCATGGTAAATCTGTTTCTTTCTTTATTTTTGATTCAAAAGGGAAGTAATTCCACACAGCTGAATGGAATTGGGGGTGGTTAGCAGGAAAATGATATACCCACAGGAGCCGGAGATCGGAAGCTCTTTCCCAAGGACCACAGAGGGAATCTCTGTGGCCTTCAGTGTGGGTTCAAATTCTCCTGCAGTCTCACCACTGGGCTACCAACGCTACCGAACTGCAGTGTCTCTGGAGAGTACTCACGTGGTGAATTCCGTGAGTTCTCTCCCCCCCAGTCTTTTTTCACAGTCTCAGTTCATTTGCACCACACATTCATTAGGTTCTAATCTCCTGTTATTTCACCCCCACGCCCAGAGTCAGGTTTTTCTGCTAGGCTCAGGGCCGGTGCAGACCTGAGGTCGCCCTGTTTATGACGTATGTCCAAAATGGTGCCTGCTCTTTGTCTTGCTCACCTTTGAGAAGTGGGCAGAGAGAGAGAAACTCGTGTCCGTATGGGTCACTTTCTCTCTCTCTCTCTCTCTCTCTCTCTCTCTCTCTCTTCTAGTTAGCCTGGTGAACTTTTCCCCACAGGGTTTCAAGCCTTGTTCGCTCTAGTCTCCTCTCTCTGCGTCCCTTCTGGTGTCTTGGGCTATTGAGGTTTGGCTCACCTCGCATTCCAGTGCTGGTGTGTTGAGTCTGCCGCTGGTGTCCCAAACTGCGGGCTCCCTCGCTCTCCTCGAAGGTCCACTGTGAATCACTAGTTCTGGAAGAGTTTCCTCTGCTGTTTCTTCCCCTACTCTTCCTTGAACCTGCAGTATCTCCACTTTTATTAAATTGTCTCTCCCCGGACTATCAGTGTGCTGCCTTCCTATTCCGCCATCTTGCCCTTACATTATTTTCTGAAGTTTGTAGTTTTAATCACAGATACCAATGCTGATTCATAAATAATCATTGATAATTGTCTATGTATAATGGTAGTGGGAGCTCAGTGAAGGTTATTTTAGAATTCCCTGTACTAATTTCATAGCCCTTCTTTAAGCATAAAATATTTCAAAAAATGTCCTTGCTTCTGTGGTTATATTCAACTATGTAGTCAAGAAATATTTATTAGATACCTGCTATAGTCTTAGACATTTTAGTAGGCACTGAAGAAATATTTCATGGACTCATTTTATTTACAACCTATCCAGGATGATGAATGTTATACGAATAAGCTAATAAATATTTTGTTACAAATCTTGAATGAAAGCTAGACAATAGCAAGGGAAATTTTCACATGGGACATTACCTTGGAGCAATGGTAGTTTACAAGTACATTACTACACAATCAATTCTAGAGGTCAAAATGGAAGGACTCTCAGAACAAATTAAAATTCTTGAATTACATTGTGCAGCATAGAAGTCAGGCAGTGGCAAAGAGGTGGGTAAGTTAATATATTTGAGACAGGGTTCAGAGGGGTAGGAAGGGCTATACACTAACCACACTACTGGAATCCTATGTGCACAGCATTCATCCATTCTTTCCATCACATAGCAACATTACCTTTCCTATTTATGTTTATATGAGGAACAGAACTGAAGTTCAGTCAAAGGAGTCTACAGACAGAAGGTCATGGGTAATGATATTCTTGCTGTATCAGAAATTTGTGACCAAATTAAGACCTCACGAATTTAGAGAAATTCATATATCTTGTTTGAGCCAATGTATTTTGAATTTTGAGTTCCTCTTGTATATGTTGTATCTATTTTGTATCATGTATATTTGTAGTATAATGAATATTTAATATCCAGATGCCTCATGAATATTTCAGTTATTTAATGTCATCCTATCTATTTGTACTCCTCACTGTACTACATTTAGCTTCTCCAGAATTGGATAAGATGTAGGAATGAAGATAATTTTAGAAATGAAATTACTGGTAGAGTTGCAATGTGGTATTAGTACATTTGTGATACAAAGTGGATTAAACACTTTCTTTCATAAGGCACGGTGAAGGAGTCTTCAAAATTCTCCCCTTATTACTACGTATATACTATTACTTGTAGTTTCCTGACTCAAGTGACATCTCATTCAAGTGACTACTTAAGAGATCTCTTAGCTTGTAGGGGCAGAGAACTCTATTGGAGGATAGCTCAACTCCTCTGCTATGAAATCTAAGTGCAATGCCTTCTAAGACCAAGCCCTCTCACCCCTCTGTGTTGGAACCAGGAGAAACAGTGTTAACTCAGTGCTTGAATGAAGAGCACATTAATTTCACAATGGCTCATTTCTTCCACTCAACAAAGTCTAGTCAAAACTAGAGGGAATCAGACACAAGTTCTTGAGTTCGTATACTGAAGCTCCAATTCAAGTGGTTGAAAGACAAGAGGAAGGAACTCCAACCTTCCTCCCTGACAGCATACTTGCTGCACACTTCAAAGAGTTTCTCACTCCTGGCATTGTGCAGGTGCAGATGAAATAGGACTTACAAAACTTGCTTAGTAATCACTTGGTCCTCACTTTACTGATGATCTTGCCTTTATTAATATGCTTAACTCACAGTAAAAAATTGAATTTTCTGTTCCTTTTTAAAATTACAATATACAACTACTATTTTTAATTATTTTTAATCTATATACTAATTGATTTGCCACTTACATAATTGAGAGGTATTTGATTTCCAGGTTATCAGCTCAAAAGGAAAGAGCACTCTAAGGAAAAACATTACTTATATGTATCCTCACTACATATTCTACTTATGATTACATAACCTACATTGCAATGCTTTTGTTTCTAACTCTTCCAGATGATTTTAACACAGTAAATATTCTAAATATATTCGAATTTTCTGCTTTAACACAGATAAATCCAGAACCATAGATATAATACTGAGAATAAATGACTTAGTTTTTTTTTGTTAAGTGTGATTTTTCATGCTAGATCTACCTTGGGATATTATCCAGGATGAATTCCCAGTGATGAGAAATTCTGTGTCTCCATTGAGACAAAGCTGGGAGGTAATCCGGCAATGTAATTGTATTTAGTTACAGTCCAAATGTTAAAACAACCCATTAAGTGAGAAAGATGACAAAACTTTATGCATTGCTCTTCAGTGACGATTTTTGAAGTATTTTATAACTTGATACAAGTGAGTTTTTACAAGCAAGGCATGAAGTGAACATATCCTTAGGAAAAGCCCATAAAGTGACAACTTTCCCATCATTTTTTTTTCTTCTTCTTGGTGACAGAATATAGAACAATCCATCAAGTTGCAAAAGGTTGATCTGATTCAGTCACAGCCAGCTGGGGGGAAATTCAACTGAAAAATGGCCAATTTAAAGGCACTGTGAAGACCAAATAAGCTCACTTCCCCAGAGGCCAACAGATGAAGAGAAGCAATGAGGTGGCAAACAATGAAAGAGAAGTTGGGATCCTCTCAGCCGCCACATCACTGAGACTGGGCCCAGGTTGCTTCCATCCACACAGAACAAACATGAGGAAACTGATGTGATGATTAATAATTAATTAAAATAAAATTTGACTTTGCCCACGTGGGCGCTACTAGTGCATTCCTCACTTCTCTGATCCTAATATCTAACATACAGTTTATAAAACTGACACCATAGTTCTGGCTAAGCTGGCATTAAACCTGACAGGTGCTTGCTCTCCTCTGAAGATATAATAGATGAAAGATGAATTTTAAAAGATATAGCCTTGCTGAATATCATAAATATCTCTGAAAATCAGGAAACAAAACAGAGGGTAGAGTGATGCCATCAGTCATCTGGGTTCCATATCTAGAGATAGCAGGAACAGCTGAGAATGTGACTCAGGGCATATAAGAAGGAGTAAGTGTTTGTACACAAAGCACAAGAGCCAGCGCGGCGGGGTTCTAGTCCTGCCTGTGGCGCCCGCACCTGGGGTTCTAATCCCTCTTGGGGTGCCAGGTTCTGTCCCGGTTGCTCCTCTTCCAGTCCAGCTCTCTGCTGTGGCCCCCCAGGAAGGCAGTGGAGGATGGCCCAGGTCCTTGGGCCCTGAACCCGCATGGCAGACCAGGAGGAATCACCTGGCTCTTGGCTTCAGATAAGCACAGCACACAGGCCATAACGGACATTTGAGGTTTGAACCAATGGAAGGAAAACCTTTACCTTTCTCGATGTCTCTCTCTCTCTTTAACTCTGCCTGTCCAAAAAAAAAAAAAAAAAAGCACAAGGAAAAGGAGTCAGAATCACTAAGTCACTAAGTTAAAAACAGGGCATTATAAAGGGGTTTTGCTTATCAAAGTTAAAAAGGGGCTGAAAACTTTGTCAACAACTGCTTGGCAACATAGTTCATTTATACCTGCTTTCCTTGGAAGTAGCAGAACAGAGACTGACCTGCCAGCCCAGCCAAGGGATCAGTGATCAAGGCAGTGTCACTATGGAGGCCCAGTTTTCAACTGGAAACCCAGGGAGGTCTGGTAGAAACAATAACAACAACATCAACAACAACAATAACACTTGAAGAAGGAGGCACAGATGGAGAAAGATTAGGGAGATAGGGAGTCTTTTCTCAAAAACCAGAGAAAGAGAGTACAACAGAACTATAGAACTTGACAGGAAAATCAGCACTACATACATGAATTTTCCCCATATATATATATATATATATATATATATATATATATGATAGTACATTAAGAGAAAACACTGCAACATTTTATTCAACATCATTCAAATGATTAGTGAATAAATACCTTACATAACTTATGAAATAAAACTGTATAGAAATAAAGGCTGAACGTATGTGATATCCTTTAACACACCAGCTTCTGATATATGTAAGTGCAGAAATTAATGAATTAGTAAGCATTATTGTAAGCATTATTACACACTAGTTTATATAACAATGGTTCATAATGTTAAAAATATGAAGTTTTCTATCAATTTCACATCCTCTGTTTTTATGGACAGCATTTGAAAAAGATTATCAATTTTATTAAAGAAACATGGAATCAGAATTTTAATCAATGGTCACACAACTAGTGAGAATCTCTCAAATTTAGGTCTTGTAATACAAAAGCCTTTTAATGTGGTCTCAAAGTCAATTTACTTAATTTCTTTTTGATTCAAATTTTTCCACTTGGGATTTATCAGAATGTTGGAAACAAAATACCATATGTAAAGCAACAAATGGGCCCTCAGTAAATGTTACCACCTGCTCTTTTGTCCCTTCCAACAATATTTTACTTTTCCCAGTGTTTGTTACGTGCCCTCTCTTTCTGAATAGAGTGAAAATTTTGTGCATCTGGAACCAAGTTCAAAGTTTTTATTTTTTTACTCATCCCACCAGTCATATTTCCTTTACCCATAATAACAGCTGGTTCACTACAGCTAAAATGTAAGGTATATAAGGACAGTGTTCATGTTAACATTTTTTTTTAGTTAAGAAATCTAAGCTAGGGGCTGGTAAAAAAGCACGTTGTAGTGCAGGCATCTCATGTGGACACTGGTTTGTGTCCCATCAGCTCTATTTCTGATCCAGCTCCCTGCTAATGCACCTGGGAAAACAGCAGAGGATGGCCCATGTCCTTGGGCCATGCACCCACATGAGAGACCCAGAGGAAGCTCTAGGTTCCTGGCTTCAGCCTGGCCCAGTTCCAGACATTATGGCCATTTAGGGCGTGAACCAGCAAATGAAAGATCTCTCTCTCTCTCCCTGTTTCTCTTTCTCTGTAACTCTTTCAAATAAATTTTAAAAAAATAAAAGAAATCTGAAATTCAGGGTTACATGATTCACCCAAATTCGTATAACTAAGAGAAAATTTAGCTGTGATATTCAATTTAGCTTTTTGGTTCAAAGTAAAAATATCCCCTATAAATATGATGCTTTCAAACATCTATCTATGTACCTACTTTTATTTATTTATTAACTGTTCCTCTCCCAACTTGTTACTCAAACAACACTATTGGTGCAAGCTCAGTGTTAAATAAATGACTATGAATCAGCTGATGCACTGATAGCAACAGTATGTAAAAAAGGCAAGTCCAGAGCCCTAGAGTTCCTGATTAGGAAGGTAGGTGAGGCACAATGATTTATATTTCCACAAGTTCCCAGGGGAGGCTGACATTTCTGTTCGTGGGACTTCAGTTAGCAAATCCCTGTTCTTATTTCTCAGTGGCAACTGTGTGTGATCTTCAAACATCAGTTTCCTCTGTGAATTTATTAGAAATGCACAACTCCAGCACCCACTACAGATCCTGTATGTCAGAATTGCATTTTACTAAGGTTTGTATGCAGAGCAATGAGCAGCTTTGATTTCATGTATTGGGTGTCAGTATTATCTGTACAATAGCAACTGCTGAGGAGATATCAGAAAGTGTATACTTGGGTCTTTCCCTAAAATAATTTAATTGGTCTAAGGTTTAGTCAGGCATTACTACAATTATAAATGCTTCCCAGATGATTCAAAAGGGCAGATAGGGTTGCAAGTCACTGGCACAGAATGCATCATGTCTTCCATTTGCCTTAGAGAATAATTGATAATCTATTAAAAAATAAACAACTCTATCAGTAACCTCCAAAAATTTTTGAATAGATCAAGGAAGGGCCAAGCATATATAATTTTAACAAGAATTCTAAGAAATTCATATCAGGTATATTTGAGGATTCCCCAGAGATATTTATGTATGTAGATAGCTAGCTAGAACTAGATAGCTAGGTAGGGACATATTTTAAGCAAAAGCTACAATTCTAGAAATGATGCACCCTTTATATCAGGACCTCATTCAACACTACAAAAGTCATGTGCAATATATATCATCCCCATCTTACACAAGTGGAAGAAAGCTAACACAAAGGAAGAGCAGAGTAGTTCCCAGCCAACAGATCTAGCCAGCTAGACCTCTGTTTTCTAGTCCCAGGAACAGAAACGTCAGCCTAAAACAAATAGATTTGTTCCCATGCAACAGACAGATGTTCTTTTTCCATAACTGTTTACCATAAGAACAGTTTGTTGGTTCAAGTTCTCTACAGGTAATGAAAACATGTTGACAGACGTTTCATGTTGTTGCAATAATTGCATATTCCAAAATACTTTATTGTGAATCCTAGCCTTGTTTCTAGTTAGTGTACTTCATTTGTGTCAGCTCATCTCTTATGACACCTTGGACTTCTCTAGCTACATAGCCATTAAGTTGGAGAATCTTTGCCTCTGGCCACAAAAGAGATATTGACCAGGTTTGCCCCCAAAGGCCTTAGGGCTCTGGTTATCATAGGTCATTTGCAAAGGACAATATTAAATGCCAAGTACCAGCCTCCACCTGTTCATTAGGGGTCTGAGTTAACACTGATCCCATATTCCTACTCATAGCCATAGGAACTCCTTCCCTCAGGCATCCATGGATCTGACCTCAGGGATTCTTTATTCATGAACCTTTGTACAGAGTACAGAGGATGCCCACTGTGCAGCTGCCTGGTGTGTTATGAACTTTCTTACTGGAAAATAAAAATTCAGAAGAACTTCAAATAAAGATGACTGCTGTGTTAGAAAATGGAAATGGAGCATGTCAATAAGCACTCAAATTGAGAAAAAAGGTCAGAATAGCATGGGACGAGACAGAACACAAAACTAGGCATCTGTAGGGGATGGGAGAAAGGGACATATTTTAAGCAAAAGCTACAATTCTAGAAATGATGCACCCTTTATATCAGAACCTCATTCAACACTACAAAAGTCATGTGCAATATACATCATCCCCATCTTACACAAGTGGAAGAAAGCTAACCCAAAAGGAAGAGCAGAGTAGTTCCCAGCCAACAGAAATGCAGCCCTCCTAGGCATCTCTGTTCTGACCAATGTTCTTTCTCCTTGCAAGGATTTTTGATTGTCCCTGATTCCAGTGAACCCTTGCAAGAGGATTCAATCAATTTTAACACTTGTCTCAGGGAACCCTGAAACTTCATCTCTAAGAACACAAGGTTTTGTCTAATGGCTTGAGAGAAGATAGCATCATTGCAGCTCTTCAGGATTCCATATTAGCCACATCCATTATAGTAGTGATAATCCCATGCTTCCCTGGTAGAATCATAATCACTAGGAATTCTGACACCAGTTAAAAATGAGTTTTATTTCCTTTATGGTTACCAAATCAGTAGGATTTAAAGTTGGAGTGTTGGATTCTATCCTGTCAAAAATTTTCATTGGAAAATAAGTCAAAAAAGAAAAGCAGAGATTAAAAAAAAGAATCACTTAATCTAAGTCACATAGTGTGATGCTCAGCATTTACTATTCAACCTCCTAGACATTCTTAGAATGAAACAATTGCTTCCTATTTACTTAAATCCAGGGAAGTTATAGTCCTGAAAAAAAGTTCTGATCATCATATAAAATTTATGTTCTTTGGAATTATATAAAGAAGAATGAGTTTAATTTTTATCTGTAAATTTGCTAAATTTACATAAATATACAAAAAAGTATTATGCCAATTCTAGCTTAAATAATTCATTTTATGGGCCTTAGTTTATCCCTATATCCTTCTGAACTCAAAACTTCTATTTATCCTTTAATAAGAGCTCAAAGCTGCACTTTATTAAAAAATGTCCCTTGCCTGCCCATAGGAAGTATTCCAGCTGGTCCTTGCCTTATTTTTCTACTTTCTTTGTATTTATTTCAGTTAGAGAAATACTCACATCTGTGGTCAAACATCGCCACATACTTTGATATCACAATAAACTATGGATTATTTGAAATAGGATCAATGCTTTATAATATAATGTCTAGCTATACATCAAGCAATAACTTTTAGGAATGATCTATCTTTCCAAAAAGTAAGGTAAATGAGGTATTTTACTTTATCTCCCTTTGTAGACAAATTTATAAATGGTCATAAATTATTTGCAATTTCTTCAATCAATTGATATCGTCTATTTTCCAAACCTTTGGATCCACATTGCCAAATGATGATTTGAAGTGTAATTGATATTGTACAAGTTCTATTTCCAGGCAATATATCATCTTGTGGCTTATATTCTCAGCTTCCTGGAATGCTCTCTTCACCATGCTTCTGTTCCCAGGCTAACTTCGTAGATGAGACCACAAAGAGACTCCAAAAAGGCCAATACTACATGGAAGAGAGAAGATAAGCTAGTTGAGCTCAGTCCAAACTGCCAGCCAACACCAACAGATACGTGAGCAAATAAAAGGGAACTTTAACACACTCATGGCAAATAGAATTCAAAGTATTTTGGTGCAAAACTCCACATTTATTCATATATAGTTTCCATGAACTTTCTTTTATTATTTTTAATTTTCACTTTATTTGAAAGGCTGAAAAAGATGCATAGAGATTAGTGGGAGGGAGGGAAGGAGAGAAGTTTGAGAGATCAATCTTCCATCTGCGATTCACTCCCCAAATGTGTAAAACATCTGTGGCTGGGCCAGTTCTAAGACAGGACTCTCTCATTCCATATGGCTCTCCAATGTGTATATCAGGAACTCAAGTACTAGAACCATCATCTGATTTTTCCACCCCCTGCCAAGAGTACATATTATTAGCAGGGAGCTAGATTCTCAGACACAGCTGGGACTTGAACCAAACAATCCAAGATGGAATTAGAGTGCCCCAGGTAGCATCCCAACCACTAGTTCAAACATCCATCCCCAGGAAAATATTAAAAATATCTCACATGCACGGTTTTCAAAACATGTTTGCATAAAAATAAGCATCATTTAATTCCATTTCCATGAATGTTTGAAATATCATAAGTTTTTGTTTTATTAAGTCATTGCATTTTGAAGTTGTCAGATACATAGTAATGGACAACTGATGGAAGTTTACTTTGGTCCTACACTCTTCATAAATTTCTATAATTTGCATGTGACTCCTATTATAAGCAAGGCTTCCATTTCTATGAAGTTATAAATATGAAAGCATACTGATCAGTTCTGTTTATTGTTTCTAATACAAATTTAAATACTTGGTTATTCTAGTTAAGCAAAGGCACTAAACATTTTAGGGAGGGGCAGGCAATTGGCTTAACAATGAAGTGTGCATTAAGATCCCCACATCCCATTTTTGGGATGCTTTGCCCCTTGCCTGCAGGTTTTTGCCAGAGCAGACTCTGGAAGGCAGCTGTGGAAGCTCCACTGAACAGGTTCCTTCCTCCAATGTAAGAGACCTGGATTGAGTTTCCAGCTTCTGGCCCTGGCCTGATCCTGGCCTGGCCATTACAAGCAATTTTGGCCAGTGAACCAGCCATGGGAATTTCTCTCTGTCTCGTCTCTCATGTTCACTTTCTCTTTGCCTCTAAAATATTTTTAAACAATTATTTTTAAAAAGTTCATAGAAAATTCATATCATCTTTGATCTCATTTCCCACAAATCTTTTGAAACCCTCTCATATAATATCAGCATCTTTTTTAATTTTTAAAATTTATATAAGATCAATATATACAGATTAGGAGCATAGTGATATTTTCCACTCAACCCTCCTGCCTACATCTTTAAACAAGAATAACTTTGCCTTCTCATTAAGAGATGTTCTACACACATATTATTCTTGTCAATTCACATTGATTAATAATTTCTGGATCATACATAAATGTCTTGATAACATCCTCTGTTTTCTCAACATAAAATTTTTCATGTTCTACTTTCAAATATTATACAGATTATCCTATCACTATTATAATGAAAGCTTACTGGTTTTAATAAAAAATATAAAAAGTTTTAAATGTTAGCATATACCTTCAGGCCTTCAATCTAGTTTTCTTATGGTTTTGTACTAGTTATATGTATATGAATTTATACAGATATAGGTTTTTATACTCTATTAGAGAGATACATATATTTTGTTATACAATATCATTCTTTATTCTGGGTACAAACTTCAAATTACTTTGTTATTTCCAAGTTTGAGACTTTTAAATTAGTATTCTTAAGTAAGCTTTCTTTTACTGATTTTTCTGGTTTTCCTATCAGGTTTGTTTTGGATTTTTTAAAAAGATTTATTTATTTGAAAGATAGCATTACAGAGTGAGGTAGAGAGAGAGATCTTCCATTTGCTGGCTCACTCCCCAGATGGCCACAATGGCCAGAGCTCTGCTGATCCGAAGCTAGGAGCCAGGAACTTCCTCCAGTCTCCCACATGGATGCAGGGGCCCAAGGACTTGGGCCATCTTCTACTGCTATCCAAGGCCATAGCAGGGAGCTGGTTTGGAAAAGGAGCAGCTAGGACTACAACCAGCACCCATATGGGATGCTGGTGCTTCAGGCCAGGGCGCTAACCTGCTGCGCCACAACGCCAGCCCATGTTTTGATTTTTAAAAGTAGTTTTGAGCTTTTCCTTTGCTCCTAAAGACCATCAGTACAGTCAATCCCTTGAAATATAAATAAAAATGATCAATGGTGGAAAGCCAAGACACTGTGGCAAAAAATATCCTACATGAAGAATCTCAGTTAGTGAGACCGCAGTGGAAAGAAGTGGCCATCAAAGAAGGATGTGCTTTTCTCTGAAGGGAGGACAGAACTTCCGCTTTGCTCATGGCCTTCTCTAAATACTGATGGAGATTGTGGTCACAATAGGCTTCCATGGCCTTGGCAGCTCATGGCAAGAGCCTCAGGTGATCACTGATGTCATAAATCAGTGTTAATTGTTAAATTAACAACAGAAGTCACTGTGCACTTACTCCCAATGTAGGACTCTGTCCTTAATGATTTGTACTATGGGAATTAACTGCAAAACTTGTTCTCAAACAAAATCACATACTTTGTGTCTGTATAGGTACAAACTGTTGAAATCTTTATTTAGTACAGAGTTGGTCTTCTGAATATAAAGTTAATTAAAAATGAATCTTAATGAAGAATGAGATGGGAGAGGGAATAGGAGGTGGGACGGGAGAGGTGGTGGGAGGGTAGGTATGGGGGAAAGAACCACTATATTCCTAAAGTTGTACCTATAAAATTTGCATTCATTAAATAAAAGCTTTAAAAAATGATATGTGGAAACCTCTTGGTTGGCCTTTGTAAGAATATTAGAGACACAGTCATGATGAGCGTTTATTTTCCTCTGGAATGTGGTTAGTTTCTCATGCTATTTGTTTATGCTTCTTGTTATTTTGTCTGTTGTTGTAAGTAATTTGCTGATATCCAAAACCTTATCTTTTATGTTCAGCTTTCAAAGTGATTTGAACAAAGTGATGGATTCTTTAATTTCCTCTGATTTTTTTTTCTTTTCCATTCCCTCTCTAATCATTTTGTCAATGCTTCTATTCCTATCTATTCCCAAGTTGGCAAGACTGCTTTGTTGTTGAAATGAAACACACTTGGAATTATGTATCATTCCTACATTAGTTTCAAATATGATTTCTTGTTTTTTTATTTGTTAATTCTATTTTAATACACTATTTTTTTTATATATAAAGCTTTTATTTAACGAATATAAATTTCCAAAGTACAGCTTATGGATTACAATGGCTCCCCCCCCCACAACTTTTCTCCCTCCCCTCCCCTCCCCTCTCCCGCTCCCTCTCCCCTTCTGTTCACATCAAGATTCATTTTCAAATCTCTTTATACACAGAAGATCAATTTAATACACTATTTTTGAAAAGTGTTTGACTACTTATTCACATAAACTTTCTCTCCTCTCTCCATCTCCTAATCCACCTTCATCTATTCCTCTCTGTCCTTTCCTTTTAGTTTCTTCTGGTATTGTTGTTCTAAAATTTTTGTCAAGTTATAGAATAACAGTATCATGCCAAAAAACACAAAAAGCAAAAAGACACCTTACATCCTGGACTGTCATTCAAACAAGCAAATCTCATATCCATTTAAAAAATTGTTAGAGAATAGCTCATATTCATATGTAATTTATTAAGATGAATCTGCATATATAAAATATTAATGAATTAATTCTAGGCGACTTTTCTATTTTGTATATACAAAAATCTCTTACTTTGGAGAAAAAGAATCACAAATTGAATAATCCTAAGTAACAGTATATTGGAAGGAGGAAAATAATTTTTTTGCATTATACATATTTTCTTATAATTGAACTAAGTTGTTTTATGTTATAATCTACTTTACAAAGAGTTATTCACAGTAAACATAGTCAATATGTCTTTCTTTCTGAAAGATCTGAAAACTGAAGTCACTACTGTGGGAATGATAACACTAGAGAAACTGAAAATAATAGTTGAAGTCTAGTGGCTTAAGTTTGAAGAAGTATTTCCTATTCTGAAGTTAAACTGGAAAGAAGCAGCAGCAGTCTGTTATTCTCATGTTTATTTTCTTTATATTCATATTAGAGAAAATAGAAAATATTTCCTTGATTTGGTCTAACACTGGAGATTGCTTCATCAATGGAAATTATTTTACGTGCATATAGATAAAAAGAAATTTCTTTAGAACTGGTTTTTGATCACTGGAAAGGCCATTTGTAACTCTACTTATTTACTCAATTTTTCAAAGCATGTTAAGACTTTATACAATTCCTACTTAAATTTGCTACCCAGGGACTGAAATTGCAGCACAGTAGGTTAAGTTGCAGCCTACAAAAGCAGCATCCTATATTGAAGTGCCACTTTTAATCTGAGGCTCCACTTACAATCTGACATCCTGCTAATGTGCGTGGGGAAGCAGCAGCAGAAGGACCAAGAAGTTGGGACCCTCCCACCCCTCCCACCCACATGGGATATCTGGATAGTTTCAAACTCCTGATTTTTGTTCCCTGGCCTACCACTGGCTGTTGTGGCCTTTTGGGGAGTGAACCAGCTGATAGAAGCTCTCTCTGCATCTTCTCTGTTTCCCTACTCTGTCACTTTGCCTTTGAAACAAATAATCCTTTAAATAACTTTTTTCTATGTAGTCTGTAATACTGTGAAACTCTTCTGTTCAAAAACTTCATTACTCATACTTTATATAGTTGGGGCATATAGTTTATTTTATTTTATATACTGGAGGTATATATTTTTCCACAATGAATATCAGGTAAAATTTCAATTTCATTTCCCAAGGGTTCTTACCCTTTATTTATTATCAATTTTATTATTTTTCTATATTTTTATTTGACATTAGCAGGAAATACTGACTAATAAGCTCATATTTATTCTGCCAAATTAGCAAAATAGCATGGATCATTCAAAGCTGTTATATGCAGATCTTCCCCTCCCCCCAAAAAACACACATGTCTCTCAGCTTATAGAATCTGCCCAGTTAGTGAGTAGTCCAATAAATCAATGTCTCATTACAAGAGTGTTGATACAATTTAACACTAAAATGTTTGAGAGTTAAATAAATGCCACTGATAATTACATTAGAACTAGCGGGCAAATCACACATTTGGCCCTCATGCTTCTGAACAATAAAAGGGAATCCTATGCTTCAGGTGCTTTGCTCCCCTCCAAAGCTCATGTGTTAGAAACTTGGTCACTAATCAATAGTGCTGGGCAGTGCAGCCTAATGGGAAGTGTTTGGACGTGATTAACACTCCCACAAAAAGTACCTGTAAGATTGGATGAACTCTCTTGCTCTTCTTCCATCCACTTGTGATGATGCAGCAAGAAGGCTTTCACCAGGATTTAGGGGCTTGATCTTGGACTTACCAAATCTCCAGTACTGTGGAAATAAATTCCGTTCTTTATAAGTTGCCCAATATAGGTGTTTAGTTAGAACACATGAACATGAACAAGAACATAAACTATGTATCAGTGATTTGCCAGCTATAGTATTCATAAGAATCATTTGGATGGTTTGTTAAAACAAAAATTATTGTTTGATTCTACATGTGCAGTGGATGAGTGTACTCCAAAAGTTCATGTCTACCCAAAATATCAGAATGTGAACTTAAGTGAAGAAGGGACTTTGCAGAAATAATTAAGGTAAGGATATCAAGATAAGGTATTCCTGTATTGAGGCAGGCTCTACATCCAATGACTGGCACCCTTATAAAACAGGAAAAAAAGATTTTGGTCCTGCACAGAGGCCAGACATAGAAGCAATGTGAAGATGAAGCACTGATTACAGTGATGTGCCTATATGCTGTGGATTGCCTGCAAACACCAGAAGGCAGAAGAGAAGCATGGAAGATTTTCTTTTTTTTTTTTTTTTTTTTCCAATCCTTTTGATGAAGGTAAATGAATGTGCCTCCATCTAGTTGTGCATGAGGTCTTATCTGCCCCTGTTTCTTTTTTTTTTTTTTTATTTAGGATATAAATTTCCAAGGTATGACTTATGGATTACAATGGGTTTCCCCCCATATTTTCCCTCTCCCCCCGCAACCCTCCCCCCTTGCCCGCTCCTTCCACCCTTTCGTTCACGTCCAGATTCGTTTTCAATTTTCTTTGTATACATGTGATCAATTTAGCATGTGTTAAGTAATGAATTCGTCCCTTTGCCCTCATATAGTCACACAAAGTGGAATCTACTCTTTGAGTTCTCGTTTTAGCGTTGAGTCACATTGTACAGCACATTACGTACAGAGATCCTACATGAAATATATATATATATATTTGAAACTGACTAATTTTTTTGATGCAGTTTCCAATGTAACACTGATTTTTTTTCTTTCTTTTTTTTTTCCTTTTTAATTATCTTTATATAGAGAAGATCGGTTCAGTATGTATTAAGTAGGAGTTTTCATCAGTTTGCATCTACACAGAAACACAAAGTGTAAAAATACTGTTTCGGCACTAGTTACAGCGTTACTTCACATTAGATAACATAATAAGGACAAATCCTCCATGGGATATAGGTACACAGTGACTCCTGGTGTTGATTTAACAATTTGACACTCTTATTTATGGCGTCAGGAATCTCCCTAGGCTCTAGTCATGAGTTCCTGAGGCGATGGAAGCCTTTAGGGTTCGCCGATTTTGATTCTGTTCCGACAGGGTCACAGTCAAAGTGGAGGTCCCTTCCTCCCTTCGGAGAAAGGTACCTTCTTCTTTGGTAGCCCCGTTCCTTCCACTGGGATCTCACTCGCTGAGGTCTTCCCTTTAGGTCTTCTTTTTTTCCTTTTTCAGAGTGTCTTGGCTTTCCATGCCTAAAATGCTCTTATGGGCTCTTGAGCCAGATCTGAGTGCCTTAAGGGCTGATTCTGAGGCCAGAGTGTTATTTAGGACATCTGTCATTCTATGAGTCTTCTGTGACTCTGCTTCCCATGTTGGATCACTCTCTCCCTTTCTGGTCCTATCTGTTTATATTGGTAGAAATTAGTCTTGTTTGTGTACTCCCCCTGACTTCCAGCCCTCTCAGTGTGATCAGTTGTGAACTAAAACCGTCCACCTGGGCCGTTGAGATGGCATTGGCACATGCCATCCCGATGGGGCTGAATTGGGATCCCCTGGCACGTTTCTAACTCCATCATTTGGTGCAAGTCCAATTGAGTTTGTCTCAAAATGTACCTATTTTCCCTTTCTTTTTCCCTCTCTCAAAGTTGACTAGGATCACTTTTCAGTTAAACTTTAAACACCTAAGGCTAATTTTGTGTTAGTTGCAGAGTTCAACCATTGGTACTATCATAAAAAAAACAAGCATCAAAGAGAGATACTAAGATGGGTAATGATTTACATTGTACATCAACAGTCCAGATAAGAGCTGATCAAGTCTTATTTTCTTATAGTGTTCATTTCCTTTCAACAGGTTTCCCTTTTGGTGTTCAGTTAGTCGTCGCCAATCAGGGAAAACAGATGGTATTTGTCTCTTTGGGACTGGCTTAGTTCACTCAGCATGATGTTTTCTAGATTCCTCCATTTTGTCGCAAATGACAGGATTTCATTGTTTTTGACTGCTGTATAGTATTCTGTAGAGTACATATCCCATAATTTCCTAATCCAGTCTACTATTGATGGGCATTTGGGTTGGTTCCAGGTCTTAGCTATTGTGAATTGGGCTGCAATAAACATTAGTGTGCAGACGGCTTTTTTGTTTGCCAGTTCAATTTCTTTTGGGTAAATTCCAAGGAGTGGGATGGCTGGGTTGTATGGTAGGGTTATATTCATGTTTCTGAGGAATCTCCAGACTGACTTCCATAGTGGTTTAACCAGTTTGCATTCCCACCAACAGTGGGTGAGTGTCCCTTTTTCCCCACATCCTCTCCAGCATCTATTATTGGTAGATTTCTGGATGTAAGCCATTCTCACCGGGGTGAGGTGAAACCTCATTGTGGTCTTGATTTGCATTTCCCTGATTGCAAGTGATCTTGAACATTTTTTCATGTGTCTGTTGGCCATTTGGATTTCCTCTTTGGAGAAATGTCTATTGAGGTCCTTGGCCCATCTCTTAAGTGGGTTGTTTGTTTTGATGTTGTGGTGTTTCTTGATTTCTTTGTATATTCTGGTTATCAGCCCTTTATCTGTTGCATAGTTTGCAAATATTTTTTCCCATTCTGTCGGTTTCCTATTCACTTTCCTGACTGTTTCTTTTGCAGTACAGAAACTTCTCAGTTTGATGTAATCCCAGTAGTTAATTTTGGTTTTGAGTGCCTGTGCCTTTGGGGTATTTTCCAAGAAGTCTTTGCCAGTACCTATATCTTGCAGGGTTTCTCCTATGCTCTCTAATAGTTTGATGGTGTCGGGTCGTAGGTTTAGGTTTTTAATCCATGTTGAGTGAATTTTTGTGTAAGGTGTGAGGTAGGGATCTTGCTTCATGTTTCTGCATGTGGAAATCCAGTTTTCCCAGCACCACTTATTAAATAGACTGTCTTTATTCCAGGGGTTGGTTTTGGATTCTTGATCAAAAATAAGTTGGCTGTAGATGTTTGGATTGATTTCAGGTGTTTCTATTCTGTTCCATTGGTCTATCCATCTGTTTCTGTACCAGTACCATGCTGTTTTGATAACAACTGCCTTGTAGTATGTCCTGAAATCTGGTATTGTGATTCCTCCAGCTTTGTTTTTGTTGTACAAGATTGCTTTGGCTATTCGAGGTTTCTTATTCCTCCATATGAATTTCCGCATCATTTTTTCCAGATCTGAGAAGAATGCCTTTGGTATCTTGATTGGTATTGCATTAAACCTGTAAATTGCTTTTGGGAGAATGGACATTTTGATGATATTGATTCTTCCAATCCATGAGCATGGTAGATTTCTCCATTTTTTGGTATCCTCTTCTATTTCTTTCTTTAAGGTTTTGTAATTTTCATCATAGAGATCTTTAACATCATTAGTTAGGTTTATTCCAAGGTATTTGATTGTTTTTGAAGCTATTGTGAATGGGGTTGATCTTAGAAGTTCTTCCTCAGCCGTAACATTGCTTGTGTATACAAAGGCTGTCGATTTTTGTGCATTGATTTTATATCCTGCTACTTTGCCAAACTCTTCTATGAGTTCCAATAGTCTCTTAGTAGAGTTCTTTGGATCCCCTAAATAAAGTATCATGTCATCTGCAAAGAGGGATAGTTTGAGTTCTTCTTTTCCTATTTGTATCCCTTTGATTTCTTTTTCTTGCCTAATAGCTCTGGCTAAGACTTCCAGCACTATGTTGAATAACAGTGGTGAGAGTGGGCATCCCTGTCTGGTGCCCGATCTCAGTGGGAATGCTTCCAGCTTTTCCCCATTCAGTAGGATATTGGCTGTTGGTTTTTCATAAATTGCTTTGATTATATTGAGGAATGTTCCTTCTATACCCAGTTTGTTTAGGGTTTTCATCATGAAAGGGTGTTGTATTTTGTCAAATGCTTTTTCTGCGTCTAGTGAGATGATCATATGGTTTTTCTTCTGCTGTCTGTTAATGTGGTGTATCACGTTGATTGTTTTGCGTACATTGAACCATCCCTGCATACCAGGGATAAATCCCACTTGGTCTGGGTGGATGATCTTTCTGATGTATTGTTGGATTCTATTGGCCAAAATTTTATTGAGGATTTTTGCATCTATGTTCATCAGGGATATTGGTCTGTAATTCTCTTTCAATGCTGCATCTTTTTCTGGTTTAGGAATTAAAGTGATGCTGGCTTCGTAAACCTAAACAGACCCATAACTGAGATAGAAATTGAAACAGTAATAAAGGCCCTCCCAACAAAGAAAAGCCCAGGACCAGATGGATTCACTGCTGAATTCTACCAGACATTTAAAGAACAACTAACTCCAATTCTTCTCAAACTATTCAGAACAATCGAAAAAGAGGGAATTCTCCCAAACTCCTTCTACGAAGCCAGCATGGAAGATTTTCTTTCAGAATCTCTAAAAGCAAGAACACGCTGATGCCCTGAGTTTGGACTTTTAGGCTCTTGGTTGTAGTAATTTGTTATGGCATCCCCAAGAATTGAAGGCATTGTTTCTGAGGTGAGGGCTCAAATTTTTTGTTTCTAGTAAGTTCCCAGATGATGCTGGCCCTGCACTTGAAGAAGCTCATTCTGAACACATATATACTTATCTACATGTTCAGCAGAGTAAAGACACAGCAAATAGCAATTACAAAGTTATTGCTATGATTCCACGTAACACTTTCTCATTGAAATCTTCCTTGATGTAGAACTTTGGTTCCATCGCATCTCATGTTATATGTACTTGGCAAATATTTCTTTTAATAACTGAAAGAATGTATCAGTGAATCAGTAGTGCTATATTGGTGTTAAGTGGTAATTTCACAAACAGCCTGATTTTCTCAAAAATGATTACATAAGATGGGCAAATATGTAAATATTGAAATGTAAAAAAAAAAAGTGAAAGGGATTAATGACAGTCTTTTATTGCTAATAAAATCACCATTCCTCAACCTTAACTATTTTTTTTTTGAATAGTGACAAAAACTTCCATTTCCAGTGGTTAATACTGCCAAGATTGAAATTTAGATTGTTTTTACCTATTCTATGTTGCGGCCAAAGATACTCTGCTTTTAATGTTATAGAATTTCTCATGTTTTCAGCATATCATGACGGTTGAATTATATTGGCCATTTTTAGTATTTAAACCTCCATTTATTTCAAATTATAAAGTACACTTCATTTATAAGGTCCGGGTATTTATCCATGATCTTGGAAATTGACTTGATTCTCTATTTTATTCTATAAATCACCACATATGCTTTAATGCATTGATAATTCCCTACCTACATAAAACATACCCTAGACAAATTGACATGTTTCCTTCATAAGGCAATAAATTAAAAAGTGTGAAAATTCAGACAGGGAAAAATAAAATAATTTCTAGAATAAATAACTTCAAAATCAAGTTTAATTAAAAATGAGTTCAAAGATTTACATTAATAATGAATGAAGGAATATTTCTTCTTTTAGCAGGATGTTGTAGAGCCAGGTCATGAAATTTTTGAATTTCTTGGAGGAGAAATATATAAAATTAGTTCCTAGGTTATGAATGTCCAAACTCTTTATACTAGCAGTCCATGATTTTTTTTCAAAAACTACCCATTATGCTATATATAGTAGAATACAAACAACACTCTCTGGCATTATAGATATTTAGGAGTCCAAATCCTTCATCTATCCTGCAAGGTGATATAAGCTCTTCCTACTAACGAGCCTTTCCTAGAACATTTAAATAGAATGAAGTGCCATGTGAGATAAGGACAACTTTAGAGTTGATAGTCATTGGCTTCAACACTGTGGTGACTTCATACCATGCTATTCCTTCCTCTGATAACCTTGTACAAATTTTAGGTTCTTGTCGTTCCCAAATCAGTTCTGATGTCCTGTTTGGTGTCCCATACACTGAAAAATCCTCCTTAAGATCTGATAAAGTACATAACAATGTTGTATAAAAATTTCATTATTTTTATTAAAACAAATGACAGAAGTAAAAATGTTAGTGTTATTTGTTAAGGTCAACAACATTACAAGAGCTTATCATATGGACATACGTACTTGGACAACTCTAAATCCTGTGCCCAAATTTCCCTGGCTAGTAAGAAAAGCAATTAGTTTATAGCTAATTACAGTTGTGAGACAAATATCAGGGTGCATTTTGTTACAATGGGCTTCAAACCTATAGAAATTGAGAAAAGATGGTCCCAATGTGCCTTTTTCATTTCTGCCTCCCACAGCAAAATTGTAATGAGAAATGCACATGCTATCAAGGGAAATGATATTTTCTGGGTTAGATTATCCAAATTTTACTTGTATTGATGTTCCAAAGAAGTAGTAAATGTGTTTTTTGAAGGAGAGAAAAACAAGAAATGTCAGAATAATTAATATTGGATTGTATAAAAAGAAATATGCTGGGTTTTCAAATTATAAATCGTTACTGTGCTCTGATTCCCCCTGAGGATTCAGGATTGTGTAAGTCACTGCAAAGGGTACTTTAAAATGTACACAAAAAAACATGGAGTTAAAAGGCAAGTTTGTTTTCATGCAAATGTTTTTAAATATATGTATTGCTTTTTTATAGTATGCATTTTCCATGAACTATTCTCAATATCCTCATGTTGGACTCTTATTCTACCTAGTAGCCAGCACAGAAATCAAGGCTGAGATTATGAAAAAATAGCACCTTTCTTCTAGTGCAATGACTTGTGTAGATTTTCCAGTATTACTGAAAAGCATGCCAACCTGCTACCTTGATTGTTCGCTTTCTTGCTGACCTTAAGAATGAGAACAACATTAAGAAGGTTGCAAAAGATCATCAGTGACTTCGTTTTTGCTCAAACCAGACTAAATTGATTGTGCTCTTTGCAACTGAGAGTAAATGGGCTACTTTTAACAACTATTTGGCTATAAAAAATTTGTAATTTTCTGAGAAGACTGCATTTTGAGGGTCCCTCTTAGAGATTTCTTTATTCTACAGTGCTTTTGAGAAAGTTTACCCCAAACTGGACCTATCAGTAACCAGTAATTTGTAGTACCATGAACTGTTAATTCCATTGAGTATCTAAAGTAGTGTTACATACATGTATTTGTTAATATCGACTGGACAGACCAAAGAGAAAGGAGATACCCTCCCTCATGAGCCTGCACTTGGACTCAGGACACTTTTACTTATAAACAAATGAAAAGAAGTCTTAACATTCAGACCTACTTTCATGTGCACTTATAATACACTTGATGTTAAAATTCTTTTATTGATTTGACTCAAAATTAATTTATTCATTTACTACATCTATTTAGTATTTACTTTACAGTAAACAGTGAGCAAATGGTGTATCTCCTCATTAAATGCAAAATATGCTGATGAAGGTAAACAATAAAGACCTAAAAATGATTAGGAAGGCAAAGTTTGCACAGAGCCCGAACTGAAGGGTGTCAATCAAGCAGAGATGGCAGTAACTGTGTAAGCAGGCAAAAAAATTAAAAAGTCCTGCATGTAAACACCCAGAAAGGAGAGTATAATTAGCATTTCCATAAATATCAAGGGTTCAGAATGCTTAAATAGAACAGATAGATAAAATAGAGATCTTACCATGGGCCAGATCATGCCTTACAGACTATATGGACCATACTAAGGATTTTGAAAAAAAAAATAGCATGTGCTAGAGACCAAATAATTGACCTACAAAGTCAATGCATTGATACCTAATCCCCAGTCTAAGTTCACATTAGATAGGGCTTTGACATCATCAGTTTTTTCCTTTACAATGTCAAAAGACCTGTGGTGACTAACTTTATAAACAGAAACATGTATCCAGCACAGAGGTTTGGAAGCTGAAGTCCAAAATTTGCCAATCCCATTGGGTTGGTATCTGGTGAGGGAAGGAGGCAGCAATGACTGAATTCATATAGTAGGATCACTGGGGAGTCAGGAACAGCGTGATTGGTTTACTGCCTAGCATGTGGTCTGTTAGAGTAAGTTCCATGCACTCGTGAGAACAACGTGCGTTCTACATTTGTAGGATGAAAAGTTTAGTAGATATCCATTAGGTCCTTTTTGTCCTTGGTGTGGGTTAACTCTGATTTTCTGTCTGATTGATCTGTCCATTCCTGAAAATGGGGCATTGAAAGTCCCCATTACTGTTGTAGGGGAGTCTATTTCTTCCTTTAGATCCACTAACATTTCTTTTAAATAGCCAGGTGACTTGTGATTAGGTGCATATATATTTACAATAGTCACATCGACCTGTTGAATTGGTCCCTGGCTATTTACGAATATTGAACCATCCCTGCATACCAGGGATGAATCCCACTTGGTCTGGGTGGATGATCTTTCTGATGTGTTGTTGCAGTCTATTGGCCAGAATTTTGTTGAGGATTTTTGCATCTATGTTCATGAGGGATATTGGTCTGTAATTCTCTTTCAATGCTGCATCTTTTTCTGGCTTAGGAATTAAGGTGATGCTGGCTTCATAGAAGGAATTTGGGAGAATTCCCTCTTTTTCGATTGTTCTGAATAGTTTGAGAAGAATTGGGGTTAGTTCTTCTTTAAATGTCTGGTAGAATTCAGCAGTGAATCCATCTGGTCCTGGGCTTTTCTTTGTTGGGAGGGCCTTTATTACTGATTCAATTTCTGACTCACTTATGGGTCTGTTTAGGTTTTCTATGTCTTCCTGGTTCAATTTAGGTAGGTTGCATGTGTCCAGGAATCTATCCATTTCTGATAGGTTTCCCTGTTTGCTGGCATACAAGTCCTTGTAGTAGTTTCTGATGATTCTTTTGATTTCTGTGGTGTCTGTTGTTATATTTCCTTTTTCGTCTCTGATTTTACTGATTTGGGTCTTTTCTCTTCTTTTTTTAGTTAGTTGGGCCAATGGGGTGTCAATCTTGTTTATTTTTTCAAAAAACCAGCTCCTCGTTTGGCTGATTTTTTGTAATGTTTTTTTGGATTCAATCCTGTTGATTTCTTCTCTGATTTTGATTATTTCTCTTTTTCTACTAGATTTGGGTCTAGTTTGCTGCAAATTTTCTAGATCCTTGAGATGCATTGAAAGCTCATCTATTTGGTGCCTTTCCAGTTTCTTGATGTAGGCACCTATTGATATAAACTTTCCTCTTAACACTGCTTTTGCTGTATCCCATAAGTTTTGGTATGTTGTGCTGTTATCCTCATTTACTTCCAGAAAATTTTTGATTTCTCTTTTGATTTCTTCAGTGACCCATTGTTCATTCAGGAGCATGTTGTTCAATCTCCATGTGTTTGCATATGCTCTAGAGATTCCTGAGTTGCTAATTTCCAACTTCACTCCCTCATGGTCTGAGAAGTTGCATGGTATGATTCTAATTCTTTTGAATTTGCTGAGACTTGCTTTATGGCCTAATATGTGATCAATCCTAGAGTAGGTTCCATGTGCTGCTGAGAAGAATGTGAATGCTTTCTGTGTAGGATGAAAAGTTCTGTAGATATCTGTTAGATCCATTTGGGCTATAGTGTTGTTTAAATCTACTGTCTCCTTGTTGATCTTCTGTCCTGTCGATCTGTCAATATCTGTGAGTGAAGTATTGAAGTCCCCCAGTACTATTGTGTTGGGGTCTAAGTCTCCCTTTAAGTTTCTTAACAAATTTTGTAAATAAACCTGTGGCCTGTAATTAGGTGCATATACATTGAGAATTGTTATATCTTCCTGTAGTATTGATCCCTTAATCATTATATAGTGCCCCTCTTTGTCTCTCTTAACAGTTTTTGTGTTAAAGTTTATGTAGTCCGATATTAAGATGGTTACACCCGCTCTTTTTTCATTTCTGTTGGCGTGGTATATCTTGTTCCATCCTTTTATTTTCAGTCTGTATGGATCTTCGTTGGAAAGATGTGTTTCTTGTAGGCAGCAAATAGATGGTTTTTGTTCCTTAACCCAATCAGCCAATCTCTGTCTTTTAACAGGACAGTTTAGACCTTTAACGTTCAATGTGACTATTGATAAGTGGTAAGTTTGCCCTGCCATTTGCCAGATATTTTCTAATGTATGCTTTGAATTCCCTGTGATCTTTTGCCGTGAGGTTCCCTTCGTTTACCTTCTTTCATGTTGATGGTCGTGTTTCTGTGTTTCTGTGTGTAACACGTCTTTAAGTATCTTTTGCAGGGCTGGACGAGTGGCAACAAATTCTTTCAATTTTTGTTTGTTATGAAAGGTCTTTATTTCACCTTCATTCACAAATGAGAGCTTTGCAGGGTATAATATTCTGGGCTGGCAGTTTTTCTCTCTAAGCACCTGGGCTATGTCTCGCCATTCCCTTCTAGCTTGTAGGGTTTCAGTTGAGAAGTCAGCTGTAAGTCTAATTGGAGATCCTCTGAGAGTAATCTGCCGTTTCTCTCTTGCACATTTTAGGATCTTTTCTTTTTGCTTCACTGTGGTGAGTTTAATTACAATATGTCGTGCAGAGGATCTCTTTTGGTCATGTTTATTAGGGGTTCTATGAGCTTCCTGGATTAGGATTTCTCTGTCTTTCTCCAAGCCTGGAAAGTTTTCTGCTAGTATCTCCCTAAAAAGGCCTTCTAATCCTTTCTCCCTCTCCATACCTTCAGGAACACCTAGAACCCGAATGTTGGGTTTTTTAATAGTATCCTGTAAATTCCCGACGATATCTTTTAGTTTTCTAATTTCCTCTTCTTGTCTTTGGTTTGACTGTTTCCTCTCCTGTTCTCTGTCTTCTAGGTCCGATATTCTCTCTTCTGCTTCACCCATTCTGGTTTTAAGGCCCTCAAGATTGCTTGTCACTTGATCTATTGAATTCTTCAATTCATTAAGATTTTTTGTCACTCTCGTAGCTTCTTGTTCTACTAGTTGTTTCATTTCATTTTGATTTCTGCGTAGTGCTTCATTCTCGCGAGAGAGATTTTCTATCTTATCCATTAAGGATTTCTGTAGTTCAAGAATTTGTTTTTGAGAACTTCTTAATGTTCTTATCAATTCTTTGAGATCTGCTTCTTGCATTTCTTCTATCTCCTTATCTTCATAATCCTGACTTGGGGTGTCTTTTCCGTTTGGGGTCATCATAGCGTCTTCCTTGATCTTGCTCCCTCGGGATCTGTTTTTATTTGGCATTTTTTTCCCCTCACTCTTTCTCTGGGTTGTCAAGGTAACGGAGTTTGTGTGCGCGGTGTGTTCCCAGTTTTTGGATCCCCTTCAGGTTTCTACAGCCTCGGGTTTTTGGTTCCGTCTGCCTCAGTGATTGGCGGGCGGGCGGGCGGGCAGGCGCGCCTTGTCCCACTGCGTTTAATCTAGCTCGAATTAGCAGGGTGGGTGACGAGAGAGGCTAGTGTCCGTGCAGGCTCGCCTCAATTGTGCTGCTTCCCCCGTGGCGTCTGCTTCCCCCCGCCAGTGTCTCGGGATCCCTGTATCGGCCCCCGTTCAAGCGCTCAGTTCCAATGGCGACTGTGTTCCGCCCGGGTTCCGGTTCAGCCGGCGGGCGCTCGCCGTCCCACTGTGTTCAGTCTAGCTCGAGTGAGCAGGGTGGGCAACGAAAGAGGCTAGTGTCCGTGTGGGCTCGCCTCAACTGTGCTGTTTCCCCCGTGGCGTCTGCTTCCCCCCGCCAGTGTCTCGGGATCCCTGTATCGGCTCCCGTTTAAGCGCTCGATTCTAATGGCGACTGTGTTCCGTGCGGTTCCCGTCCCTCCCGGCAGCTCCCGTGCCACTAAGGCACGATTTGCCGTTCGCAAACTTACTTTCCCATAGGTCCTCTGCGTCTCATTCACTGGGTCCGGAAGAATTTCCACTGCATTTTTTTCCGTGAGATTTTTCCTGAGGCTACAGTAACTCTGTTTTTATTAAACTATCTTTTTGCGGACTGCTAGTGCGCGTCCTCACTATTCCGCCATCTTGGCTCCGCCTGCGGTCCCTGGCTATTTAAAAGGTCCCTGTGGCATAGTGGGTTAACGCCCTAGCCCAAAGCACCAGCATCCTATATGGGCACCTGTTCAAGATCCAGCTGCTCCACTTCCAATCTGGCTTTCTGCTATGGCTTGGGAAAGTGGTAAAAGATGACCCAAGTACTTGGTCCCCTGCACCCAAGTGAAGACCCAGAAGGAGCTCCTGGCTCCTAGCTTCAGATCAGTGCAGCTCCAGCTGCACTGGGGAGTGAACCAGCAGATGGAAGACCTCTCTCTCTTCTTAACTCTTTCATATAAATAAATATTTTAAGCCGGCACCGTGGCTCAACAGGCTAATCATCCGCCTTGCGGCGCCGGCACACCGGGTTCTAGTCCCGGTCGGGGCGCCGGATTCTGTCCCGGTTGCCCCTCTTCCAGGCCAGCCCTCTGCTGTGGCCAGGAAGTGCAGTGGAGGATGGCCCAAGTGCTTGGGCCCTGCACCCCATGGGAGACCAGGAAAAAAAGCACCTAGCACCTGGCTCCTGCCATCGGATGAGTGCAGTGCGCCATCCGCGGCAGCCATTGGAGGGTGAACCAACAGCAAAGGAAGACCTTTCTCTCTGTCTCTCTCTCTCACTGTCCACTCTGCCTGTAAAAAAAAAAATAAATAAATAAATAAATAAATAAATAAATATTTTAAACAAATAAAGAACTAACTCCAATTCTTCTCAAACTATTCAGCACAATTGGGAGAGGGGGAATTCTCACAATGTCATTCTCTAAGCCAGTATCACATTAATTCCAACCTTGAAAAAGATACAACAAAAAAAAGAGAACTACAGACAAATTTTCCTGATGAACATAGGTGCAAAAATCCTCAACAAGATATTAGCCTGTTTAATCCAACAGCACATCAGAAATATCATTCACTCAGACCAAGTGGGATTTATCCTGGTATGCAGTGATGGTTCAACATTTGCAAATTAATCAATGTGTTACATCACCTTAACAAACTGAATAAAAATGTCATATGATTATCTCAGCAGATGCAGAGAAAGCATTTGATAAAATACAATACCATTTCATGATGAAAACTCTAAGCAAACTGGGTATAGAAGGAACATTCCTCAACACAATCAAGGCAATTTATGAAAAACCCATGGCCAGCACCCTGTTGAATGTGAAACAGTGGAAGCATTCCCACTGAGATCTGGAACCAGACAAGGATGCCCACGCTCACCATTGCTATACAGTATAATCCTGAAAGTTTTACCCAGAGCCATTAGGCAAGAAAAAGAAATAAGATGGATATAAATTGGGAAGGAGGAAGTCAAACAATGCCTATTTGCAGATGACATGATTCTATAAATAGGAGGTACAAATGACTCCACTGAGAGACTATTGGAACTCAGAAGATTTTGGTAAAGTGACAGGATATAAAATCCACACCTTAAAACAATAGCGTTTGTATACACAGACAAAGCTACAGCTGAAAAAGAAATTCTTTTTTTTAATAATGCTTTTATTTAAAGAATATGAATTTCCAAAATACAGTTTATAGATTACAATGGCTTCCCCCCCATAACTTCCCTCCCAACCGCAACCCTCCCCTTTCCCACTCCCTCTCCCCTTGCTTCACATCAAGATTCATTTTCAATTCTCTTTATATACAGAAGATCAGTTTAGTATATATTAAGTAAAGATTTCAACAGTTTGCCCTCACATAGCAACACAAAGTGAAAAATACTGTTGGGGTACTAGTTATAGTATTAATTCACAATGTATAGCACATTAAGGACAGAGATCCTACATGATATATTTTTTAAATTGATTAATTTTCTATGCAAACTCCAATTTTACACCAATTTTTTTCATTTTTAATTATCTTTATATACAGAAGATTGATTCAGTATGTACTAAGTAAAGATTTCATCAGTATGCATTCACACAGAAACACAAAGTGTAAAATACTGTTTCAGTACTAGTTATAGCATTACTTCACATTGGACAACACATTAAGGACAGATCCCACATGAGACGTAACTACACAGTGACTCCTGAAGTTGATTTAACAATTTGACACTCTTGTTTATGGCGTCAGTAATCTCCCTAGGGTCTAGTCATGAGTTGTCGAGGCTATGGAAGCCTTTAGGGTTCACCGACTTCAATCTTATTCCGACAGGGTCATAGTCAAAGTGGAGGTTCTCAATTAAAAAACTAGAATAAATATAAGCAAGGATGTCTAATATTTCTATGATGAGAATTACAAATAAATAGAAGATAGAAATATGGAAGAAATAGAAGATACAAAAAAATTTTAAAAACTTCCATTTTCCTGGATTGGAAGAATCGATATTGTGGGGAACTACAGGCTGGCCACCTGTGGGAACCTCCTCATTGCAACATTTTACCTGCCTCATCCTGCTGAGAAAAACAAGTCAAGGAAGTGCTGACCACAAGACTTGCACAAACAACAGGATGGAACAAGATACACTTTAGACGTGCCCTTTAATCTGATTGGACAGTTGGCTGTGGACTTCTTGCTCTAGGGGACCTGGGATATATAAGGGACACCGGGATGGGGGCGGGGGGCTTCTTCTGCTTCTCTTTCTTTTTTCTCCTTTCCTTCTGCTGTTGCTGCAAATAAAATTCCTTGAGAACTGATCAACAGTGGTCGTGTCGTGACTCAGTTGGACCCTTGCTGGCGAGGGTTCAACTCAATATCATCAAAATGTCCATACTACTGAAAGCAATATACAGATTTAATACTATACCAATCAAAATACCAAGGACCTTCTTCTCAAATACAGACAAAAATGATGATAAAATTCATATGGAAACCCCCAATAGATAAAGCAATCTTATACAACAAAAACAATGTTGGAGGCATCACAATACTAAATTTCAAGACATACTACGGGATAGTTATAATCAAAACAGCCTGGTACTGGTACAAAAACAGATAGATAGACCAATGAACAGAATAGCAACACCAGAAATCAAACCACACATCTACAACCAACTTATCTTTGACAAAGGAGCTAAAATCAATCCCTGAAGCAAGGACAGTCCCTTCAACAAATGGCACTAGGGAAACTGGATCTCCACATGCACAAGTATGAAGCAAGGTGCCTACCTTACACCTTACACAAAAATCCACTCAAAATGAATCCTAGACCTAAATCTACAACCCTAAACCATCAAATTTATTTAAATATTTAGTTATCGGAAAGGCAGAGTTACAGAGAGGCAGAGGCAAAAGCAGGAAGAGAGAGAGGTCTACTATCCACTGGTTCATTCCCTAAATGGGCACAATGTTCAGAGCTATGCTGATCTGAAGCCAAGAGCCTAGAGTTTCTTCCAGGTCCCCCATATAGGTGCAAAGGCCCAAGGATTTGAGCCATCTCCTATTGCTTTCCCATACCATAGGAGAACTGGATTGGAAATAGGGCAGCCAGGACTCAAACAGGCACTCATATGGGATGCTGGCACTACAGGTGGTGGCTTTACCTGTTATACCACAATGCCAGCCACCACACCGTCAAATATTTAGAGAACATTGGGGAAACTCTATAAGACATTCACATAGGCAAAGAGATCTTGAGAAAGACCCCATAAGTACAGGCAATCGAAACCAAAATTGATAAATGGGATTACATCAAACTGAGAAGCTTTTTCCCTGTAAAAAAATAAATAAATAAAAACACTCAGCCAAGTGAAGAAGCAACTGACAGAATAGGAAAAATTTGCAAATTATGCAATTGATAATGGATTAATAACCAGAATATTTGCAAATTATGCAATCGATAATGGATTAATAACCAGAATAAAGAGATCAAGAAACTCATTAACAACAAAACAAACAACCCAGTTAAAAATTTTGTAAAGAACTTAGATATTTTTCAAAAGAAGAAATACAAATGCCCAACAGACAAATGAAAAAATGCTCAGGGTCACTAGCCATCAGGGAATTCCAAAACAGAACCACAATGAGGTTTCAACTCACACCTGTTAGTATGGCTTTCCTACAGAAATCAAAAAACAACAAATGCTTGCAAGGATGTGGGGAAAAAGGTACCCTAATCCACTGTTGGTGGGAATGTAAACTAGTATAGCCACTGTGATGTTATGGTGATACTTCAGAAATCTGAATGTAGACCTACCATGTGACCCAGCCATTCCACTCCTCAGAGTTTACTCAAAGGAAATGAAATCAGCATATGAAAGTGTTATCTGTACCCCCATATATATTGCAGATCAATTCACAATAGCTAAAACATCAGATCAACACAAAGGCCTATCAACTGAAGACAGGATAAACAAAAATGGGATATGCACATCATAGAATACCACACAGATGTAGAAAATAATTAAATCCTGTCATGTGAAGCAAGATGGATGAAACTGGACATCATAGTTACTGAATAAGTCAGTCCCAAAAGGAAAAATACCGTAAGTTCTCCCTGATCTGTGATAACTAACAGAGCACCCAAAAAGGTAATCCATAGAACTAAAATTAACACTTCAAGATGCAATGACTTTGAACAGCCCTCATCTTGACTATTGAAGAACATTTGATTTTTTGGTTTTTGTTTTTTTAACATACAATTTATGAAACTCTTCACTTGGTATCAATTTAATTGTATGCATATAAAGTTAGTTGAAAATTGATCTTAGTAAAAAATAAGAATGGGAATAGGAGTAGGAGGAGGAGGAGGAAGAGGGGTGATAGGGTGGGTGGGATGGCAGGTACAATAGGAAGAATCACTATACACCTAAAGCTGTATTTATGAAAAAAAAATAGACATTCCAAAAATAAAAAAAGCATTCACGATAACACAATATGACTCATTCTCTCCAAATTCTATTAGTAAGCTTTAGTCAAGAAATAGCCAAGTATTAGGCTAGCACCGTGGCTCACTTGGCTAATCCTACACCTGCAGCGCTGGCACCCAGGGTTCTAGTCCCAGTTGGGGCGCTGGTTCTGTCCCGGTTGCTCCTCTTCCACTCCAGCTCTCTGCTGTGGCCCAGGAAGGCAGTGGAGGATGGCCCAAGTGCTTGGGCCCATGCACCCACGTGGGAAACCAGGAAGAAGCACCTGGCTCCTGGCTTGGATCGGCACAGCGCTTTGGCCATAGTGGCAATTTGGGGGTGAACCAATGGAAGGAAAACCTTTCTCTTTCTCTCTCTCTCTAACTCTGCCTATCAAAAGAAAGAAAGGAAGAAAGGAAGAAAGGAAGAAAGGAAGAAAGGAAGAAAGGAAGAAAGGAAGAAAGGAAGAAAGAAAGAAAGAAAGAGCCAAGTCTTATAAATTACATTGTGAAATACCAAAATACCTGGTTGTTTTTCATACTCTCAAGATTTTTAACTGAAAGCTAAGTTTATTTATGCAAAAAATTGAATTCATGTTTATTCATTATCATATTTTTGAACTTTTTGATGACCTTCATATGCATGGATTTCAAAAAATATTCACCAAAATACTTATAATTTGTTTTACAAACTTTTTGAATCACTCTTGTTCTTATAAATTTTTATCTAGAGTTCATTTTTATCATTTTTAGAGAATAAATACAATACATGGAGTCTAGTTTTTATGTTCTCTTTAAAATGCTGATAATTATGGTTCAATTACTGCAGTGGTCCTTGCTGGAGCTTTTTTCCCCTGAGTTGTTCTAAATTGTAAATGATATAGAATTAGAGCTAGCCTGATTATCTACCCAGTCCACCACCAATGCTGGGAGTCTCTTCAGGACCTGTCCTTTGGAGTGCTTCCCAGATGTAAGCATGGGATTATACATGCTAAAGCCACCTGTACATCATTTGCTCTTACTGTCTTTGACAACATGTTGCCCTCATTCTGACTAGAGAGTCTTTTTTTTCCAAGTTTTAAAACTGCAACTGCACGACTGCTCTTGGAAATATTCCCAGGAATTAGTAAGATCTTCCTGCCAGTGTGTTTGGAGACATATTTGCCAATGTTGTATATGATAAGTTTCTGTAAGGTCTTAAAAAATAGATACCATGGTAGCAACATCACTCATTCAGAATTAACAGAAAATAAACTAAGGGTAAGGATGCATAAACAGATGAATGAAATTATTTTTATATGTATAATTTCCTTCAATTATCTATCATTGGGAATTTGTCATTCCCTCAATTTTCTGAATATATGCATAATTTTTTACTATTAAAAAATGAAACTACCTACAAAATATCCTCTTATTCCCTACCTGTATTCATTTCTGACATTCAGATGAAACTGTGGGTATTTTTTACCTACCTATAATTTTTTGCCACATGCAACTCAAACAATTTGTATCCTATCTGAACCACCCCAGAGAATGGCACCCAAAGTCACATTGGGTATGATTAACTCAATTCTTTCTCTTTCCTGCCCTTTGGTTTGCTTTCATTTTTTTAAGTCATTCAACTCTGCAATCTATACAAATGCTGTCTAATTCTAAAAGCATCATCATCAGTATCTTCAAGCCCCTTCATCACTTTGCACATGCTGAACTTCTTTTACCATTGATCATCCTGACATATTATGCAGTTTGTTTGTGCATTTATGGTGTAAAACATATACAGGAAAAATGAGGCAGTATACTGGGTTCCATTTCTATCTATATATATATTTTATTGTCTTCAGTTCTTCTACTGCCTATTGCACATCTCGCCTTCCTCTCCATTGAGTCTCACTGTTGCTTTCTTTTTTTTCTTTTCAACTTTTATTTAATAAATAAAAATTTCCAAAGCACAACTTTTGAATTATAGCGGCTTTTCCCCTATAAGCTCCCTCCCACGTGCAATCATCCCATCTCCCACTCCCTCTCCCATCCCATTCTTCATAATGATTCATTTTCAATTATCTTTATATACAGAAGATCAACTTAGTATATATTAAGTAAAGATTTCAACTGACTGCACCCACAAAGACACACAAAGTATAGAGCCCTGTTTGCGTAGTAGTTTCACCATTAATTCTCATAGTACAACACACTAAGGGCAGAGGTCCTACATGGGGGGCAGGTGCACAGTGACTCCTGCTGTTGATTTAACAATTGACACTCTTATTTATGACATCAGTAATGACCCTAAGCTCTTGTCATGAGCTGCCAAGGCCATGGGAACCTCCTGAGTTCACCACTCCGAACTTATTTAGACAAGGCCATATTCAAAGTGGAAGTTCTCTCCTCCCTTCAAAGAAAGATACTTCTTTGATGGCCTGTTCTTTCTGCTGAGATCTCATTCACAGAGACCTTTCATTTAGGTAATTTTATTTTTTGCCACAATGTCTTGGCTTTCCATGCTTGCAAAACTCTCATGGGCTTTTTAGCCAGATCTGATGTCTTAAGGGCTGATTCTGAGGTCAGAGTGCTAAATAGACATTTTTCAAGAGAGGAAATCAAATGGACAACAGACACATGAAAAAATGTTCAGGACCACTAGCCATCAAGAAAATGCAAATCAAAACCACAATGAGGTTTCACCTCACCCCAGTTAGAATGGCTCACATTCAGAAATCTACCAACAACAGATACTGGCGAGGATGTAGGGAAAAAGGGACACTAATCCACTATTGGTGGAAATGTAAACTGGTTAAGCCACTATGGAATTCAGTTTGGAGATACCTCAGAAACCTGAATAAAGTTCTTTCATACAACCCAGCCATCCTACTCCTTGGAATTTACCCAAAGGAAATTAAATTGGCAAATAAAAGAGCTGTTTGCACCTCAATATTTATTGCAGCTCAATTCACAATAGCTAAGACCTGGAATCAACCTAAATACCCATCAACAGAAGACTGGATAAAAAAATTGTGGGATATTTACTCTATAGAGTACTATACAGCAGTAAAAAACAATGAAACCCAGTCATTTGCAACAAAATGGAGGAATCTGGAAAATATCATGCTGAGTGAAACAAGCCAGGCCCAAAGGGACAAATATATATTCTCCCTGATAGGTGACAACTAACTGAGCACTTAAAAGGAAACCTGTTGAAGTGAAATGGACACTATGAGAAACGGTGACTTGATCAGCCCTTGCCCTGACTGATGATGAGCAACTTGATATATATCCCTTTTAGTATTTTTTTTGTTCTACTTAATGCCATTGGTTGAACTCTTTCATTAAGACAATTATTCTTAGGTGTTTAAATGTAACTGAAAAGTGATCTCTGTTAAATATAAGAGTGGGAATAAGAGAGGGAGAGATGTACAGTTCTGCACATGCTCACTCGGACTTATCCTAATGGTAGATCTAGAAACATGCCAGGGGATACCAATTCAATCTCATCAAGGTGGCATCACCAGTGCCATCTTACTTGTTAAAGTGATCAGTTTAAGTTCATAATTGATCAAAAAGATGGGATTAAGTGTTAGAGGCATTACATAAATAAGACCAATGTCTGCCAATAATTGATAGAAGTAAAAAGGAGAGAATGATCCTACATGGGAAGCAAGATACATAGAATCACTGTTGCTTTCTTCTGTCATGGTTCACTTTGAGCCTGTAAGTTTCTGTCATCCCTTTGCTGTCCTGTGCGCATCAATTTAACTCAAAATCATTTTCCTTCCCTGATCATCTATTTCTTTACCCCTGCTCTGTTCCAGAAGTGAACTGAATCTCCTCTCGCTATGTCATATGGCTTCTGACCAGGTCTCACCTATGAGTGGTGCAAGTAAGACATCAAAAGACTTACATTTAGGTACTTTTTTGTAAGTGGCTGCCTGTACACAGTGTGGATGGCTCCAACCAAGGACTGGAAAAATTCCATCTTCTAGGATATGGTGTCTATGATTGTGGGAAATCAACCCTCCCCTTTCCTGTCCTAGGAGCTGGTATCTCCTGACATTGCTTGCCTATGAGTGGCTTCCCTTTCCTCTGCGCACCTCACTCCTTCCATAGTCAGTACAACCAACTTCCCCCAGTAAACTGTTTTATGGAAACATTTAAGGTGGATCCTAATTTTCTGGTTAGATCCTGAATGACAGAAAGTGTTTATTAATTCATGGAGCATCCTCCTTTCCCCTTACCTTTTGTGTATATCTTCTCCTCCCTATCACTTATCCTGGTCCTTCTACTGGTAAGGCAAGCATTCAATTAGCATCATTTTCCTAACTGAACAAAATGTTAGCTAATGTTATTTTGCAAAAGGAAAAAAAGAAAATATCCTGACTGAACAAAATTTATATTGAGTGCTTTAGGTATGCATTAATATTTTCTATGCCTGACCCCTTCTTTCTCCACTCCCTCCCAGCCTACAGGCTGATTGATACCACTCCATCCATCCTTCCTTCTCTGCCTGGATTTCTTCCTTCTATGTCACTCAGCATGTGAATATTGGAGCCAGTATGTTCACCTTAAGCTTTCAGAATCCAGGTCTGAGGTCATGATTTTCTGCAGTATCCAAACTGTTTTCTCAAGTACAGAATTTTATTTGACAGTCATACATGTAATTTTTTTAAAAAAAATCTCAGAATATGCCTTATTCATGGCTATATGACTGTATGTTTGTGTGTGTGTGTGTAGATTAGAAATCATCTAGATGCCTCCTTGATTCACATAGAGAAATTATTTTAGATGAAGGGATCCTTTTGATTCTGTAGGATAGGTCATTCTTTTGACTTAAATTGACTTTGCAGCAACTCACAAGCTGGCTTCTCCTGTTAGGTCATTTAATAGACTTATTGAGTGTGGTTGTTGGGTAGCAATCAAACTGTGTCAAGTATTGTGGGGGAAATCTCATTGCTTTCTCTGTTGGAAATATACAAGAATAACTAGAGCTCATTGTGCTTACTGTCTTGCTATAGGGGCTGGGCATCAGCATCCACTTATCACATTTTTTGTTCTTTTAGACAATATTTTTTTCATACAGTTAGGGGTATGGGTTTAGGTGTGGTTTTATCTTCCTTCTCCACTCTCTTAACATGTTGTCAGCTCTTGACCAAAAATCACCTATCATTCTTTATTCCAAGTACATTTTTGCTCTACTTTACTGAAGCCCTTTTAGCTCTGGTGTCAGGGTGACAACATTCTCTGTGCAGGGTAACAACACATACCACTAGCAGGAGTCTTGAACATTCAAGCCCACATCAATACTATAACTAGAAAGCTCAAACCAAAGCCAAAATTTCAAGCCATATAAACAAAGCTATCCATTAATGAGTAGAAACTATCAGTAAAGGTATATCACAAAGAATATTGTATCATAAACAAAACATAACAAGGCATGTCCTACAACAGAAAGCTTGATGCTATATAGGCTTCTTCACATTTACTCTCATGGAGGATGTTTGTCCTCTTTCTGTTTATTACAGTAAATCAATGGACTTCCAATAGGGACATGAAAGCATAGATCTGTTTTTTGCTCATCTTTGCTAAACACAATTATAATCCCTGGGAATGTCCCATCAGACAACTGAAGGAGGACTCTGAAAAGTGTTAAGAAGAAATGTAATCTGGTTTGAAACTACAGGCCCAGAAGAACAGCACAGTGTCAAGGCATCTTTTCCACAAACTATGGGAAAGCTACCCATACTCAGCATGTCCTAGTCCCCAGTCTAGCATATTCCTTCTCCAGATCAATCAGATTCCATCTTCTAATATCACATAAGATCTAAACCAACACTGGAAAGAGGAAATATTTGGGAGTTCTGCCAGAAGTCAGCTGCCTCTGTAGGTCACCTGTGTCTTGCTGGATCTGAAACTCAAGGTTTACAAAAAAGTTGTGCAAAAGGGGGTCAGAGAGAGGAGCTAAGCAGGCAGGAAAGATCCAGAGCAGCCTGGTTTAGGAAGTAATTGTGTCTCACTGGACCAGAGATTCTCAACCCTCTCTCAGAGGCAATGGAATAGAAAAGGGTTGGGGAAGAGTAAGAGGATTCCACCAGGTCAGCTCCTTCACAGAGAAACTCTAATGCCTCACCTGAGGATACCACTTATGACATTAAGGCAGCACCAGCAGAAGATAATGAGAATCACACTGATGGAAGATTAATAAAAATAGACCCCGTCTTTTGCAAAAAAAAATGGATGCACCTGGATACCATTATACATAGTGAAATAAGTCAGTCCCAAAAAGACAAGTACCATATGTTTTCCCTGATCTGTGTAATTAATAGAGTATCTAAAAGGTAATCTATAAGAAGGAAATTAACATTTTGAGATTTGCTATTTACATCCCTGTCTCAACTGTTGAGGAACAGTGTTTTTTCTTTCATACTATTTGTTGAGTTCTTTACATAATGTAGGATTAACTTAAGCATATAAAGTTAACTGAAATTGATCTTTGTAAATATAGGAGAGGGAGGAGAAGGAAGGGTAGGTGTGTGGACAGGAGAGAGGGTAGGATAGGAAGTGTCACTATGTTCCTCAATCTGTATATAGGAAATGCATGAAATTTGTATGTCTTAAATAAAATTAAAAAAATAAAATAAAAATTCTTTTTTTAACTCTTATTTAATGAATATAAATTTCCAAAGTACAGCTTATGGATTACAATGGCTTCCCCCCATAACTTCCCTCCCACCTGCAACCCCCCCCCCCTTTCCCGCTCCCTTTCCCCTTCCATTCACGTGTGCTGTTTAGGACATCTGCCATTCTATGAGTCTGCTGTGTATCTCGCTTCCCATGTTGGATCGTTCTCTCCCTTTTTTATTCTATCAGTTAGTATTTGCAGACACTAGAATTGTTTATGTGATCTCTTTGGCTCTTAGTCTATCATTATGATGAATTGTGAACTGAAGATGATCACTTGGACTAGTGAGATGGCATTGGTACATGCCAACTTGATGGGATTGAATTGGAATCCCCTGGTATGTTTCTAACTCTACCGTTTGGGGCAAGTCAGCTTGAGCATGTCCAAAATTGCACATCTCTTCCCTCTCTTATTCCCACTCTTATATTCAACAGAGATCACTTTTCAGTTAAGTTTCAACACTTAAGAATAACTGTGTATTGATTACAGTATTCAACCAAAAGTATTAAGAAGAACAAACAAACAAAAAAATACTAAGAGGGATAACATATTAAGTTGTTCATCAACGGTCAGGGCAAGGGCTGATCAAGTCACCATTTCTCATAGTATCCATTTTACTTGAACAGGTTTCCTATTTGATGCCCGGTTAGTTGTCACAGATCAGGGAGAACATATGATATTTGTCCCTTTGGGACTGGCTTATTTCACTCAGAATGACGTTTTCCGAATTCCTAACAGGGATCACTTTTAAGTTAAAATTTAAACACCTTAGAATAATTGTGTGTTAATGAAAGAGTTCAACCAATAGTGCTAAAACAAACAAACAAAAATACTAATGGATAAGTATTACATTGTACAGCAAAAGTCAGGACAAGAGCTGATCAAGTCACCGTTTCTCATAGTATCCATTTCACTTCAACAGGTTTCCCCTTTGGTGCTCAGTTAGTTGTTGCTGATCAGGGAGAACATATGATATTTGTCCTTTTGGGACTGGCTTAATTCACTCAGCATAATGTTTTCCAGATTCCTCCATCTTGTTGCAAATGACCGGGTTTCATTGTTTTTGACTGCTGTATAGTATTCTATAGAGTATATATCCCATAATTTCTTTATCCAGTCTACTGTTGATGGGCATTTGAGTTGGTTCCAGGTCTTAGCTATTGTGAATTAAGCTGCAATAAACATTAATGTGCAGATGGCTTTTTTCTTTGTCAATTTAATTTCCTTTGGGTAAATTCCAAGGAGTAGGATGGCTGGGTTGTACAAAAGAACTTTATTCAGGTTTCTGAGGAATCTCCAGACTGACTTCCATAGTGGCTTAACCAGTTTTCATTCCCACCAACAGTGGGTTAGTGCCCCTTTTTCACACATCCTCGCCAGTGTCTGTTGTTGGTAGATTTCTGAATGTGAGCCATTCTAACTGGGGTGAGGTGAAACCTCATTGTGGTTTTGATCTGCAGTTCCCTGATGGTTAGGGATCCTTGAGCATTTTTTCATGTGTCTGTTGGCCATTCGGATTTCCTCTTTTGAAAAATGTGTATTGAGGTCCTTGGCCCATCTCTTAAGTGGGTTGTTTTTTTTTTTGTTTTGTTTTGTTTTTTGATGTTCTGGAGTTTCTTGATTTCATTGTAGATTCTGGTTATCAACCCTTTATCTGTTGCATAGTTTGCAAATATATTTTCCCATTCTGTCGGTTTCCTATTCACTTTCCTGACTGTTTCTTTTGAAGTACAGAAACTTCTCAATTTGATGCAATCCCAAATGTTAATTTTGGCTTTGACTGCCTGTGCTTCTGGGATCTTTTCCAAGAAGTCTTTGCCAGTACCTATATCTTGCAGGGTTTCACCAATGCTCTCTAATAATTTGATGGTGTCAGGTCATAGATTTAAGTCTTTAATCCAAGTTGAGTGAATTTTTGTGTAAGTTGAGAGGTAGGGGTCTTGCTTCATGATTCTGCATGTGGAAATCCAGTTTTCCCAGCACCATTTATTGAATAGACTGTCCTTACTCCAGGAATTGGTTTTGGATCCTTGATCAATTATAAGTTGGCTGTAGATGTTTGGATTGATTCTGGTGTTTCTATTCTGTTCCATTGGTCTATCCATCTGTTTCTGTACCAGTACCATGCTGTTTTGATAACTACTGCCCTGTAGTATGTCCTGAAATCTGGTATTGTGATACCTCTGGCTTTGTTTGTGTTGTACAAGAAATTAAAAAAGACCCAACAAACACAATGAAGGTTCTTTAAAATAAAGTATTAGAACCACTGCCCAAAAATGTTGCCTAACATCCACAGGATAAACCCAAACAGGTTTAGAAATATAAAAGCCTTATGTAAGATCCAAATTCTCAAAATAAGTGATAAAATTTCCAGTTTAAATTGAAAACTGTTAATTCTCATAGAAGAATTTTAAAACAGTCATGAAAATATATCAATAAATTACAAATTATTTTTAGAACATAATAGGAAAACTTTAAAGAAAAAGCAGAAATTATTTTTAATAAAAAGCAAATGGGAATGTGATACCTGTAAAACAGAATATAGAAGCAAACATTATTGGATTGATTTAATAATAGAGACAGAAGAATATTGAATCAATTAACTTGAGGACAAAACACAATGATTCCTCCAATCTGGATATCAGAGGGATAATAGACTGGACAAAATGAATAGTGTGGGTATTCATGCTACTTAACCAAAGATGGAACATACATATTATAAAGGTGGGGGAAGAGAGTGGAGCTGAGTGAAAATATTTGAAGAAATAACAAAAATCTCCAACTTGAGAATGTCAAAAAGCCTTGTAAATATAAAGAGATTAACAAACACAAATTAAATAAAGTGGAAAAAATCCATGTGAAGACATTTTATAATTAAAGGTTTGAACATTAAAGGCAAGAAAAAGTATTGACAGCAGTCAAAGACAACCAATAGGTTACAAAGAGAGGAAACCTACACTCAAATTATAGTGGATTTATTACAAGAAACCAAAGAGATCACAGGACAAACTCTTTGCTTAGACATTAGGATGCGACTTGGGATACACACATCCCATATCAGTGAACCTGTGTTCCAGTCTCAGTTTCACACCTAATTCCAGCTTTCTGCTAATGTATAGGAGACAGCAAATGATAGCTCAAGTAGTTGGGTCACTATGATCCATATTAGATGCCTGGATTGATTTCTGAACTCCCAGTTTTGTCTGGTGCAGTCTTTGCTATTGTAGGGGTGAAACAGCTAATGGGAAATATCTGTCTGTCAATCAGCATTTCTCCTAGTCTCTGACACATACACACACACACACTCATACACACACTCCCTCTATTCTTCCCTTCAAAATAAATTCAAATTAAAAACAAAAAAAAATAAACCATAGAGTACAAAGGAAGTACTTAATGTCTTTCACAATTGAAACTTGTATAACCAGAACAACTACTATTCAGTAATGAAAAGGAAAAACAATTATTCTCAAAACAAAGATGATTTTAAAAATTATAAGAAAGGGCTGGCACCATGGCATCACCTGGTTAATCCTCCGCCTGAAGTGCTGGCATCCCATATGGGCACTGGGTTCTAGTCCCAGTTGCTCCTCTTCCACTCCAGCTCTCTGCTGTGGCCTGGGAAGGCAGTGGAGGCTGTCCCAAGTGCTTTGGCACCTGCACCCACATGGGAGACCAGGAGGAAGCACCTGGCCCCTGGCTTTGGATCGGTGCAGTGCTGACTGTAGCAGCCATTTTAGGGATGAACCAATGAAAGGAAGACCTTTCTCTCTGTCTCTCTCTCCCACTGTCAAACTCTATCTGTCAAATAAAAAAAAAAAAGACCACCCTCTGTCTCTCTTCTCTCAAAAAATGAAAATGAAAAAATGAAAAAAATATAAGAGAGTAAGTGGTAAATATTAGATAAAAGAAGGTCTCCAAACAGAAACTGAATGATACAGGAAGGAATCTTAGAATAACAGGAAAGAAGGAATAAAATAAAGAAGAGAATTATGAGTACACACTAATCTATCCCTCAGGAGTTTTATGAATTGTATTTGATGACGGAAATCAAATTTTATTTCATACCCAAGTTAGTAATATTTCAAAATTGGCAAAGTAAATTTATTTAAATGGCAGAGGTATTTTCAGACCTCAAAGTGTAGCAAAATTTTGATTTCAAAAGACTGTAAGTCATGCATGAATACTATAATATAGCAACCACTATGTAAATAAGAAAAAATATACTCATGAATGTCTTTCACATGGGTCTAGGGGCCTAGGGACTTGGGCCATCTTTAGTTGATTTCCCAGCTGCATTAGCAGGGAGCCGAATCAGAAGTAGAGCAGCTGGGACTCCCATTTGTGATGCTGGCACTGCAGGCCTCTGCTCAACCCACTGTCCACAACAATGGCCAAAAATTTCACCCTTTTACAATTGAATAATATTCCATTGTTTACTTATACCACATGATTTTTATCTGATCTTCTGGTAATAGATAATTTTGTTAACTCCATAGTTTGGCTATCATAAAAATGCTGCTATAAACATGGTGATGTAGGTATCCTTTGATGCGTTCATGTCTTTTGAGTCTATACCCAGTAGTGGGGTTGTTTTATCACATGGTTTGTCTATATCTAGTTTTAATGTACAAAAAATATAATGTATGAAGTAGAAAGTGGTTAGCTCCAAGATGGAAAAATAGGGAGGGAGCTCACTGATAATCCAGGAAAAGATAGTTTAATAAAATGGAGATACTATAGTCTCAGGGAAGAGTTAGGAAAAAAAAACTACAGAGGAAACTCTTGCAGAAATAGAGAGACACATTGGATCTATGTGGAGGACACGGGTGCCCACAGCTCAGGAGCCCATCTGCTGAGACTCTCACCCGCACCAGTGCTAGAAAGGGAGGTGAGGCAAACTGAAGTAGCCCGAGACACTGGCAGAAAAGTGGCAGGAAGAGCCTAGAGGGAACGAGGCTTTAAGCCCCATGGGGGAAAGTATACCAGCCTAAATAGAAGAGATAAAAAAAAAAATAAAAGGGACTGGTATGGACACAATTCTCTCTTTCCACTCACCTTACAAAGGTGAACGAGACAATAGAGCAGGCACCATTTTGGACATACATAACAGTTGCACCAGCTTGGGGCTGTTCCTGCCCTCAGCCAAGCAGAAAAACCTGACTCTGGTGGCGAGCAATAACAGGAGACTAAGACCTAGTGAATGTGTGGAGCTTATGAACCAGAACTATGGAAAAAAATATAAGTAACTGAGGGTGCGTGGGAGAACTCACAGTATGGGTGAGAAGTGAGTATTCTTGGAGGAAGACACAACAAACTCAATGGCCTTGGCTACCTGGTGAGAGACAGTGAAGGGAAATCTGAGCTTACACTGAAGACTGTGCAGATCTCTTGCGTGATCCTTGGGACAGAGCAAACAAATATTATACCCACTGGGTCTTGTGCTCAGGCACTGATTGCCATCGAGGAGAAGAGCTCAGCTGAGTGGAATTACTTCCCTTCTGAATAAAAATTAAAAGAGAGAGAGAGATTTACCACACCAAGCCTGAGTGTGTAACCTTTGGCATATCCTTAACCTTGAAGAACTGAATACAGCTTTCTGGCCACACAGACCACAAGCCTCTAGAGATTCACCAAAAGCAGACAGTCCACTTAACCTAAAGTCATATCATAATGAGAAAAGCCACCACAGTGAATAAAAAAATGGAAGAAGAAACCAAATAATATTTTCACAATGCCAAAAAACAAACGCAAAAACCAAGGAAACAAGAAAAAGGAAGATATCATGATGTTCCCAAATGAATATGATACTCCAATACAGATTATGAAGATGATAAGATAGAAGAAATGCAAGATATAGAATTCAAAAAATTTATGATAAGAACATTTAGAAGTTATCAAAAACAAATGCATGAATGACAGGAATCCATGCAGGACATGGCATAAAATCTCCCTCATAAAAATGAAATCTTAAGGAGGAATTAAATAAAATGAGGAATTTAGTAGAACATGAAATTGAGATACTGAAGAGAAAACAAAATGAAGAATTCAATAGAACAAATGAAAAACACATCAAGAGCCTTTAAAACAGAATCAGTAAAGCAGAAGAGAGAAAATCAGACTTAGAAGTCGGAGCACAGGAAAGCATACAGTCAAACCAAAGAAAAGAAGAAGAAATTAGAAATCTAAAAATATTGTTGGGAATCTACAGTATACTATTAAAAAACCCAACATTCAGGTTATAGACGTTCCAGAAGGCATGGAGAGAGAGAGATGATTAGAAGGCCTTTTAGGGAGATACTAGCAGAAAAATTCCCAGGTTTGCAGAAGGAAAGAGACGTCCAAGTACTGCAAGCTCATAGAACCCCCAATACATGTGACCAAAAGAGATCCTCACTACAACACATTGTAATCAAATTCACCACGGTGAAACATAAGAAAATATTCTAAAATGTGCAAGAGAGAAGCATCATAGCAAACAGAAATTGAAAGAATTTGTCACCACTCGTCCAGCCCTGCAAAAGATGCTTAAAGATGTGTTACACACAGAAACACGGTCATCAATATGAAAGAAGGTAAAGGAAGAAAACCTCCCAGTAAAAGATCACAGGAAGTTCAAAGCATATATTAGAAAACATTTTTGGGAAAATGGCAGGGCAAAATCACTACTTATCAATAGTCACATTGAATGTAAATAGCCTCAACTCTCCAGTTAAAAGACACAGACTGGCTGAATGGGTTAAGGAACAAAACCCATCTATTTGCTGCTTACAAGAAATATTTCTTTCCAACAAAGATGCATGTAGACTGAAAGTGAAAGGTTGGAAAGAGATATTACATGCCAACAGAAACCAAAAAGAGCTGGTGTAGCCATCTTAATATCAGACAAAATGAACTTTAACACAAAAACTGTTAAGAGAGAAAAGAGGAGTACTATATAATGATTAAGGGATCAATTCAACAAGAAGATGTAACTATTAGAAATGTATACGCACCTAATTATAGGGCACTGATTTATTTAAAAGATATGTTAAGGGACTTAAAGGGAGACTTAGACTCCAATACAATAGTATTGGGGGACTTCAATACTCTACTTTCAGAAATAGACAAACAGACAGAAGATCAACAGGAAAACAGCAGATTTAATCAACACTGTAGACCAAATGAATCTAACAGATATCTACAGAACTTTTCATCCTAAAATTAAAGAATACACATTCCTCTCAACAGTACATGGAACTTTCTCTAGGACTGACCACATACTAGGCCATAAAACAAGTCTCAGCAAATTTAAATAATCAAAATCATACCATGCATCTTCTCAGACAGCAAAAGAATGAAGGTGGAAATTAGCAACTCAGGAATCACTAGAGAAAATGCAAACACATGGAGACTGAAAAGCATGCTCTTGAATGAACAGTGGGTCATAGAAGAAATCAAAAGAGAAATGAAAAACTTTCTGGAAGTAAATGAGTATAAAAATGCAACATATCAAAACTTATGGGATACAACAAAAGCACTGTTAAGAGGAAAGTTTACAGCGACAGGTGCCTACATTAAGAAATTAGAAATGCACCAAGTAAATGAGCTATCAATGCATCTCAATAATCTAGAAAAAAAAATGGCAGCAAAACATACCCAAAACTGGAGAAGAAATCAACAGAATTGAATCCAAAAAAATTACAAAAGATCAGCCAAACGAAGAGCTGTTTTTGTGAATAAACAAAATTGACACACCATTGCCCCAACTAAAAATGGAGAGAAAAGACCCAAATCAATAAAATCAGAGATGAAAAAGTGAATATGACAACAGACACCACAGAAATAAAAGGAGTTATCAGAAATTACTACAATGAGTTGTATGCAAACAACACTTATTCATGATGAAAACTCTAAGCAAATTGGTATAGAAGGAACATTCCTCAACCCAATCAAGGCAATTTACGACAAACCCATGGCCAGTGTCTCATTGAATCGGGAAAACTAGGAAGCATTCCCACTAAGATCTGGTACCATACAGGTATGCCCACTCTCACCAGTGCTATTCAATATAGTCCTGGAAGTTTTAGACAGAGCTATTAGGTAAGAAAAAGAAATCAAAGGGATACAAATTGGGAAGGAAGAATGCAAACTATCCATATTTGCAGGCGATATGATTCTTTATTTAGGGGATGCAAAGAACTCTGAAAAGGGACTATTGGAACTCATAGAAGAGTTTGTTAAAGTATCCCGATATAAAATAAATACACAAAAAGAACAGTCTTTGTATACACAGAAAATGCCACGGCTGAGAAAGAACTTCTAAGGACAATTCCATTCACAACAGAAAAAAAAAACCTTCAAACAATCTTAACCAAGGATATCAAAGATCTCTAAGATGAAAATAACAAAACTTTAAAGAAGGAATTAGAAGAGGATACCAAAAAATCAAAAAATCCTCATTGTTCATGGATTGGAAGAAGCATTTTCACCAAATATCCATTCTTTCAAAAGCAATTTATAGAATAAATGTGATACCAATCAAAATACCAAAGGCATTCTTCTCAGTTCTGGAAAAATAATGCTGAAATTCATATGGAAGCACAGAAGACCTCAAATAGCTAAAGCAATCTTGTACAACAAAAACAGACACAGAGGCATCACAATATAAAATTTCAAGATATACTACAGGGCAGTTATAATCAAAACAGCATGGTACTGGTAAAGAAACAGATGTACAGACAAATGAAACAGAATAGAAACGCCTAAAATCTATGCAAATAACTACAACCAACTTATATTTGATCAAGGAGCTTTCTCCAATTCCTGGAGGAAGGACAATCTATTCAAAAAATGGTGCTGGGAAAACTAGATCTCTATATGCAGAAGTATGAAGCAAGATCCCTACCTTACACAAAAATCTACTCAACATGCATTACAGATCTAAGGACTGACACCATCAAAATATTAGAGACCATAGGAGAAAACTAAAACATAAAGGCACAGGCAAAGACTTTTTGGAAAAGACCCCAGAGGCACAGGCAGTCAAAGCCAGAATTCAACTGGGATTACATCAAATTGAGAAGTTTCTGTACTGCAAAAGAAACAGTCAGGAAAGTGAAGAGGCAACTGACAGAATGGGAAAAATATTGCAAATTATGCAACTGATAAAGGATTAATAACCAGAATCTACAAAGAGATCAAGAAACTCTGCAACAACATACCAAACAACCCACTTAGGAGGTTAGCCAAGACCTAAACAGGCATTTTTCAAAAAAGGAAATCCAAATGGGCAACAGACTCATAAAAAAAGCATTCAGGATCACTAGCTGTCAGAGAAAATCAAAACAAAATTGCAAAGAGATTTCATCTCACCCCTCTTAGAATGGCTTACATACAGAAATCAACTAACAACAGATGTTGGAGAAGATGTGGGGAAAAAGAGACAATAATCCATTATTGGTGTGAATGCAAACTGGTAAAACCACTATAGAAGAGAGTTTGGAGATATCTCAGAAATCTGAATATAGCCCTACCACATGACCCTGCCATCCCACTCCTCGGAACTTACCCTAGGGAAATTAAATTGGCAAATAAAAGAGCTGTCTACAACCCAATGTTTATTGCAGCTCAGTTCACAATAGCTAAGACGTGGAATCAACCTAAATGCCCATCAACAGAAGACTGGATAAAGGTTGGATATGAACTCTATGAAATAATACAAAGAGGTGAAAAAGAATGAAATCTGGTCATTTGCAACAAAAGGGAGGAATCTGGAAAACATCAAGCTGAGTGAAATAAGTGAGTCCCAAAGGGACAAATATCATATGGTCTCCCTAATTGGTGACAACTATCTGAGCACCTAAAGGAAATCTGTAGAAGTGAAACTGACACTATGAGAAACAGTGACCTTGTCCGGAATGTTGAGAAACAGCTATTTTATTCTTTTTACTATTTTCTTGTTCTACTTCATACCATTGGTTGAACTGTTTAATTAACACACAATTATTCTTAGGTGTTTAATTTCGACTGAAAATTGATCCTTGTTAAAAAAATAAGAGTGGGAATAAGAGAGGGAGGAGATGTACAGTTCGGCACCTACTCACTCGGACTTACCACTAATGGTAGAGCTGGAAATGTGCCATGGGACTCCAAATCCCATTAAGCTGCAGGTAGCAATGCCAACTTACTAGTTAAAGTGATCAGTTTAAGTTCATAATTGATCATAAAGATAGGATTAAATGTCAAAGGGATCACATAAATAAGACCAGCATCTGCAAATAATAATTGATAGAAATAAAAAGGAGAGAATGATCCAACATGGAAAGTTTGATTCACAGCAGACTCATAGAAGACAAATGCCTTCAATAGCACTCTGGCCTCAGAATCAGTCCTTAAGGCATTCAAATCTGGCAAAAAGCCCATGAAAGTACTTCAGGCATGGAAATCCAAGATACCATGGCAAAAAATGATCTAAATGAAAGATGTCCGTGAGTCAGATCCCAGTGGAAAGAAGGGGCCTTCAAAGGAAGATGTACCTTTTTATGAAGGGAGGTGAGAACTTCCACTTTGATTATGGCCTTGTCTAAATAAGTTTGGAGTTTGTGAACTCAAGAGGCTTTCATAGCATTGGCAGCTCGTGACAAGAGCCTCAAGAGAATACTGACTTCATAAATAAGAGTGTCAATTGTTAATTTAACAATAGGAGTCACTGTGCACTTACTACCCATGTAGGACCCCTGTCTTTAATGTGTTATACTATGTGAATTAATGGTAAAACCACTATTCAAACAGTACTTCATACTTTGTGTGTCTGTTTGGGTGCAATCTGTTGAAATCTTAGTATATACTAAGTTGATCTTCTGTGTATATATATATATATATATATACATATAAAGATAATTAAAAATGAATCTTAATGAAGAAAGGGATGGGAGGAGTAGGATATGGGATGGTTTGTGGGTGGGAGGGTGGTTATGATGGAAAGAAATCACTGTATTCTAAAAGTTGTACTTTCAAAACTTATATTTATTAAATAAAAGTTTAAAATAAATTGAAAAAAAAATCCTTTCATGATAAAAATCCCTAAGCAAATTTGGCAAAGAAGAAATATTACCTCAATACAATCAAGGCAATATATAACAAACTCAGAGCCAGCATCATATTGAATGGGAAAAAGTTGGAAATATTAATACTAAGATCCCAAACCAGACAAGGATGGCTACTTTCAACCTTGTATTCAATATAGTTTTGGAAGTTTTAGCCAGAGCCATTAGACAAGAAGAAATCAAAAAGCTACAAATTGCAAAGGAGGAAGTCAAAATATCCCTATTTTTGCATTGCATGACCCTACTCAAAGGGGAACCAATAGATTCCATTTAGGGACTATTCGATCTTAAGAATTCACAGAAGTTGCTGGTTATAAAATCTATACATGAAAGCTAATAGCATTTTTATACACAAAGCCAAAGCTTAGAAAGTACTTGTAAGATTACTATCATTCAAAATAGCTACAAAAAATGAAATATGTTCAAATAGATTTAATAAAACATGTAAAAGATCTCTGCAATTTAAAATTATAAATTGTCAAGAAAAAAATAGATGGCACAAAAAAATGGAAAAAAATTCCTCATTCATGGATTGGGAGAATATAATCAAAGCAATTATAGATTTAATGAAATTCCAATTAAAATAACAAGGACATTCTTCTCAGATCTAGAAAAACTATGCTAAAATTCATATGAAAACACAAGGGACCTCAAATAGCTTAAGCAATTTTAAACAGCAATATCAAAGCCAGATGCATAATACTACCAGATTTTAAGACACTCTACAAGTAATTATAATCAAAATAACCTGTTACTGGCACAAAAATAGACATGTAGACCAGTGAGAAAGAATAGAAGCTAATGTTTAACAAATGAGCTAACACCCCCTGAGGAAAGGATATTCCATTCAACAAATGGTGCTGGGAAAATTTGATCTCTACCTGCAGAAACATCAAACACAACCCATACCTTATATCATATACAAAAATAAATGCTAAATGGATCTGGGTTCTAAATCTATGACCTGATACTATCCAAGTACCAGAGAAAAATATTATGAAAATTCTGTAAGACAGTATCATAGTGAAAGAATTTCTTGTATAATACCCCAGAAGCATAGCAATCAAAATCAAAATTGACAAATAAGATTACATCAAGCTGAGAAGCTTCTGCTCTGAAAAAGAAACAGCAAAGTAAAGAGGCAGCCAACAGAATACAAGAAAATGTTTGCAAACTATGCAGCTGATAAAGAACTAATATCCATAATGCATAAAGAACTCAGGAAACTCAGTAACAATAAAACAAGCCAGTTAACAAATGGGCAAAGGATGAGAATAGGCATTTTTCAAAGGATGAAATACAGACACATGAAAAAATGCTCAGGAGCAGCAACTTTCAGAGAAATACAACTTAAAAACAAAAAAAAAAAAAACAAAAAAAGCAAAAAAGAAATGTCTGCCTGTATCAGGATGTCTACAAATAGACTTTTATAAACTATTTTATACCTTTGTCAAACCAATGGTTAATAATGTTATTCAGATATAGTTTTAATGATCTGATTACTTTAAAATTTATTGTATATGGGTAAAATGGTAATTTTTTTATAGCCAATGTCTATATTCTCACTAAGCTGGGATCTTTTTGCTTTTCATTTGTTTAGCTTTTTGATTGGTGAAGTATTAAAATTTTTTTACTGTAATGTAAAATTAAAATGTTTGCTCAAAAATGAAAGGTGTGTGGCACATAACAAATCTTCTCAGGCAGATGGATCAATTAATTCACCAGCTTTTATTGGGATTCCACTCCCAGGCAAGGTTCACCACTACCAACAGAGCAACAGAGTGGAGGCCAGGGAAGTCGCGCATCAGAGGTTGGGAGGGCTCCTTTATAGATACAGGGCATGGGGGTTAAAGGTTGAGGCAGGTCTGATCTTCATTGGTTGAACTTTAGGCACCCATGGTGACCTTGACAAGGACTTTTCTTCCCTGGAAGTGTGGGTAGGGACTCTCCTTTCCTGGAAGTATAGGCCTTCTCTCCTTGCAGATCCCAAAGCTACCATCCTGACCTTTTGATGATAGGAAAGGGGGCGATGATGAGTCTCTCTGGCTACTTCCTGCTGATTGGGGATGATGAGGTACTCTTTGCTGGCATGGGGAGATATCTCAAGCCGCTGTCTCCTCAGTGGGGAGCCAAATATATCCCTGTAGTAGCATTTGGTTGACCGCATGGTTGCTGAAGGCCAAGGTTTGTTCCAATATCACCTGCTGTAAACACTTAAACAGACACTGTATTATACAAGTCAGGGTGATAATAGTAACCAATGATCCTAAGAGTGGCATTAACCATATGAAAGGATTTCATAGAGGAGAGGAAATTGGGGGGGGGTGTCCTCTGGACCCTTGTGAGGATTAGTTTGATGGATGTGGTTTAAATCTGATTCCAGCAAAGACTGGGAGAAAGAACACTCAACATTTGCAGGTAGAGGGGTTTGTCTGTAGAGAAATTCTGAATAATCATACAACATTAAGTGGAGGAGAGGACCATCAGTACACACATGTTGGGAGTAGAGTCATTGATATTAGAGTAGAGGCTATGATTTCAAAGGAATGAGATCCAAGTGGGCTAGACAGGGTCTAGAACAAAGGACAGAGTCATTATTAGAGGACCCAAGAGAGGTGCTGTCTAAGCCACGAATAAGTTCTCTGAGAGACAAATAGAAACTGACAGAAGGGGCTTGATAATGATCAGGTGGGCTTTAAGGCCTTGTAAATTATGAGACCCAGACTTATCTATCTCTTCACATAGGGAGGTGTGAACCTCCTTGGGAAGGCACCCTGTTGTCTTCCATTACCTAGCTGGCCTGGAACAAGAGCTGGCCAGGTAAAGGCAGGTGAAATCTAACAGGAAATTTACAGTTCTGCCTGGAATGTTACTGACCCTATTTGGCTGTCTCCTCTCAGTAGCAGTGGTCACTTTGGAAGCTGGGCTGAGTAAAGGGCTTTTCAGCTTAGAGCCAATAAGATCTGTAGCTCTGACCTGAAGTCCTTTAACTCCAGGGAAGTTTCATTTCCAGTGATCCAACTCTTGTCTGGCAGAGCTGCCAAGGCTCTTCATAAGCTGACTTCTGCTGAAGCCCAGGCTTGCCATATTGAAAGGCACTGTAGTGGACTGGCCTGTTGGGTCTCCTTGAGGGCAGATCACTGTACAGAACAGCCATTAATAGGCCTGCCACCTATCTTTACATTGCTTCTGATGCCTAGCTTTCTCTTCTTCCTGGCTTTTGTTAAAGCAGACCAGAGGATGCAAGTCAACGGTGTGCTCAAGTCCCATCTCTAATCTTTGTGGCCAAATTTTGTTGTATGTTATCCATCACATCAAAAAGCTAAAAAAGGAAATTCTTAAGATTAAACTTCAAAAACCAAAATCATATAGGACAGAACTATTAAAAAAGTAAGAATTGGGGGAAAGGGAATCTCCAACTTGATAAAGGGTATCTACATAAAATCTTTAATATTATAATAAATGGTTAAAGACTCACTTATTTCCTTATAAGATGCAGAACCAGGCTAGAATGTTTATCTTACCACTCATATTCAGTGTAGTCTAAATGTTCTAACCAGTTTCAATAAAGTAATAAAAATAAAATACCAATTGAAATGGGAAATTAAAGTGTTCCTTATTTACAAATGTCATGTTAGAGAATTATTATAAGTATCAAAAGGAGAAAGATCAAATAAACCAACAACTTTAGAATTAATATGTAAGTTCATTAAGATTACATGATTCAATATTAATATAAAAAATCAAACATATTTCTATAATGTAATATTCTTGTGTATGAATGTATGGAGCATGTACATGAGTACAAGAATATATATTTATGAAGAGATATGTATTCAGAAAATATAATTGCCTTATGTGATCACTGCCATATTGGGAATCCAAACAGCAGGACAGAGTGCTCCATGGGATACCAAAGAGATACTGAAGAAATAACAGTTGCTTCTATCTTTAGACACATATTTTTCTTCTTAGGAAAACTTCAATATTGTTTCTCAAGTATTTTAACTGATTGGATGATGCCTACATTGGAGAGTAATTCACATTATTTAAAGTCAAATGACTGTAGATAAAATGCCTCCACATCACTATTTGCATTAATGTAAGACTAAGTAGTTAGGTACTGTAGCCTAACCAAATAGAGACACAAACAACTGTTTCTACTTTTGGCAACTTGGAATTTTACCACCAATTTATATTTCCTTAACAAGATTTAGTTTCCAAATAAAAATAAAAATGTCATCTTTGCATGATACTCTGTAGGTGATGCTCACTTTTGTGTGTGTTAGAGTTCCCACAGAAACAAAACCAATAGTGTATGTGTTTTATATATATATATATATATATATATATATATATATATATATATATATATAAAATGGAAGCTAGAGTGTTTGATATGCCATCTAGATAGAAAAGGACCAGGGAACCTAGTGGTGTAATTCCATTCAAGACCAAAGGCCTGAGAAACAGCACAACCAGTGATGTAAGTCAGTCTCAAGTCTAAGGTCTGAGAGCCAGAATAGGAAATGGAGAGGGTGATACTGGTATAAATTCCAGAGTTTGAAGGTCCAAGTACCAGGATATCTGACATGCAAAGGCAGAAAAAAAATTCACCTGCTCAAAAAGGGGGAGAGAAAATTTGTTCCTCCTTTGCTTTTTTGTTCTATGCAGTTCCTCAATGAATTGAAGAGTATCCAGGTATATGGGAGAGAGATCATCTTTACTCACTCGAATTCAGATGTTAATACCTTCCAGAAATTCCATTATAGCTATATAAGAAAATAATGTTTTACCATCTAAGTTTATCCTAGGCCAATCAAGTTGATGTATAAAATTGACCATCAGACAATGTGTGGGAAATCTGAGGACAACTTATATATACACATACATACACATATATCAGTGAATCACCAGGAGTAAAACTTAGTTGTTCCACCCCTGTGAACATGGTCACATTCCACACTTTATTTGCTATGAAATGAGTTCCTTTACAAAACTAATGCTGTGTGTATTACCATATTTAACAGGCATTCTATAAGAACACTGATGAGAGTTTAGGCAAAAGCCTTGAATGCATGATATAAGTTGCCTGATAAAATTTATCTGCCACAGAATTGCCAGATAATCAATCCAAGGAATTATGTTATACAACAACCATATATGTCTGTTGCCAGAATATCTGGCATTCAATAATATCTGTAGCTAAATTGTTGTTGACGACGTGATGTCCACATTGCTGAGCACATGCATTATCCCCATCCCCCATGATAGCTACTTGATTTATGTTCTCATTCGTTGATGGCATATAGGGATGACTGGTGAAAAGACGTTCAGTGGAATCCACAGAATGTATCCTACTATCCACTTGGTAATTGAAATTAGTTTTTGCTAAGGACACTTCATTTGGTGAGTTTTCATGTGAGACACAAATATTTTTGTCTATCCAGAGTTCTATCCACATACTTTTTTCTTATATCCTTTTTCCCCAATTTTCTAATCATATCCTTTCCAAAACATGGTACATTCAACTATATAACTGACTGTAACCTCTGAGTTAATATAGACTTGTATTTCGGGCTTTCTCCATTCCAGCAAAATAAACCACATCTATTTCATGTTCTGTGTACTGGGAGGATTTATTTTCATCACATCCTTCAGAAAAAGAAAGGGGCTATAGCTCCTCAGCTACCTACCTCAAAATAAGTTTACAAATGGCATTACATGATTTGAAGGCACATATCCAAGTGTTTTCTACCTTAATCAGCCAATTTTAGTGAGTTCCAAATGAGGTCTTTAACTGTGGAATGGAAGAGAGCAGATAATGTAGCCAAAGCAGGCATGGACATTTGGACCAATTCCTTACATAATTCATTTGTGCTTTCAAAGTCTGTTATTGAACAAACTCATTTTTACTGCTTCCATTTGACAATGCAATGATGCTGTACATCTCCAACTTCATGGCTTAGCGGGTCACACAACAAGTTCATGATGGATAGCTCAGCTACATGGTGGCCAATGATTAAGTGTTCCGTCTCTACTAAGACCCAATAACAAACAAAAAGCTTTTACTCAAAGGAGATTAGCTATCCAAAGAGGATGGTAGGGATTTATTCCAAAATTCTCAGAATCAACACTGCTAATGCCCCTCTAGGATTGGCCAGATGATCAAACAGCAACTCTCTCTTGCATTGACACTTGAAGCCCCCTTGAATATTCTGCATCATTTAGCCTTTGTGACACAGGAGTTTGCACAGCAGCTTGGATCCATTGCAGGGACCTCTGTTATTGTGGACCTAAGTAAAGACCAATAGCTTTTTAAACCACTTGGTAAGCAAGCCAGAGTTACCTATCTAAATAACGAATGTATTACCTCCAAAATAAAATAAGGCAACTAATTATAATGCCTCTTTATTTAGCAGAAAAAGATGCCAGCTGCATTACTTTATCTTAAAAGGAAGATCTTTGTCATGCCCCCACATAAGCAGATTCTAAGAAATTTCACTAAATTTCAAGGCCTCTGATTTTTTGTCATTTTTAATTTCAACAATCTGACAATATTGTTAGTAACTCTAAAATAATTGCTATTACTTGCTCCCTAGGTAGAATAAGCATAATTTAATGCCATGCATATAATAGACCAGTATCATATCTTGTGAAATGGAAAGAAGAAATCAAATTTCCTGAAGACTAAATTATGATACAGAGCTGGATAGTTGATATGCCTTCAAAGAATGAAAATGTAGATGTTATGCAGGCTTTGAATTACTTCTAGTGGTGATTATCAACAGCTATTGAGAAAAAAAATGGATACATTAGTAGTTATATACAAGATAGTAGGAGATGTGTTCATTTGTTTTAGCAATAAAACTATATCTGTGACAGTAGTTACAATGAGAGCTGGTCTACAGTTTAATTTATAGTTTCCCATGGTCATTCTCCAAGTTTCATATTTTCTATGGACAGGTAAAATAAGATGAATGTGGATAGACAGGATTCTGCTATGGTGACTGAAGTTGTATTTGCATTTGCTTTATGTGGAAATCGTGTTCGCAAATATAAAGTAAAAGTGTAGTAGACTGTCAACATATTTTTCTTCTTGGGAAAACATGATCAACTGGCCAAAGACTTAGGTCTCTGCAAATGAGACCATTCTGATTACTGTTGACCTTTAGTCCATTAGGGTAACAATACTACTTTGAATTTGCCAATCATAAACTATCACTTGTTTCTGTCAACCTAGAATCCAATTAGATCCATTGATTTAACAAATTGTTCTGCAGAAACATTTGCCATGGCAACCTCTAATCTACAGAAAAGATTTTAGGGCTGTCTGCACAAATTTTTCTCACATGTGAAAGGTGAGAAATGTCCTTTAGATGCCACAAAATGGGTAACAAGGTTTTCCATGATAATTCCACTCTAACATTCCAATCCCTAATTCATTGGACCCCTTGTTTTATAGTGCATGAAGGCTGATTTGGCATTTCAACTTGGGTCCATGTTTCCCTCAACCAATTTGCCAAATTAATAGAGGACCTTCTAATACTTCCATCCTGATCCAATAGTGGTCTTATATCAATAAACTATCTTCAGCAACATTTTTTTCCTGTAACTGATATATTACACCCTTAGAACCAATTCCCATACATATTCCTCAGATTTATGTCCATACACTTAGGAATCATCTTACGAATCTTCTAGTTTATGGTCCATATCACTGCCTAGGGTACACACTTAATGTTCACCATTCTGATCCTGCTGGATCCTGAGTCTAGATACAGGCGTAGAAAAGGGAGGGGGGAGCAATAAGGATAAGTCTTGTACAGAATTAGCCATCTTTCAAAGCAACAATTTCAAAGCATGCAATTATGGCTTCTTCAGGCAAATTAGAGTTAAACTACCCCGAAGTGAGTTAAGTTAGTCAGACAGAGATTTCATATTATTTTTTCAAAGAAGATTCAGCAGCATTTAGAGGGCTAATTTATGGGGATATACTCATTAAATCCCCATCCAAATATTTAGGACCCCATTTTTTCAAAATCAGTTTAATAGAAGTCTGGCAAAGAGGCTAAGATTTCAGTTGGTGTTATTAATCAGTTACAAAAGATGAGAATCTAGGTTTGGTTATCAGACATCTCAGACTTACAACTGAAGGAGAGAAGAGTTTCTTTTAGGGAAGACCAGGAAGCTTTCAAATACTTACACAAAGTTTAGGCTGAGACTTTGGAATCTTGAGTTTGTCCTGTTGGTTCACTACTATTGCCTGAAGTCCGGAATAACCAGCCAGTATCATTAGATCCATTACTCTAGCAAAAGAAATTTTCAAAGTTGCCCAATGCATAACCACTTAGCAGCTTGCCTTTTTGAATATCAAAGAAGATAAGCTGTGATATTTTGCACATTTCTACTGACACATCATACCATGCACCATCAGCAAACTTCTCACTGGATAAAGGTCATTATCTTTAAAATCTATTCAGATTACAGAGTTACATTAAAAAAAATCACCAATAATCAAGTTAGGATTTTCACCTTTTAAAACTCTTTCTATAGATCCAATATAAATACCAATATCCAATTAAGTCCTTGCTCTCCAGAGAAACCCAACTATTAGGGGATATTAGTATATTTATCTTAAGGAATTTGCTTTGTAACCAACAATGTCAGATTTAGGCAATAAGGAGCCCTGATGAACAAGCAGTTAATCTGCTAGTGCTTACACACTAGAGCTTCATCTGAGGATGTTCCAAGAAAGCTTATCTCTGACCAGGCCACAACTAAGAAGGAAGGCTTAATGCCGTAAACTACCAGTTTGAGTTGGAGTTTCAATATACCATGTATAATTGAAACAAACTGAAGACACCCATCTGTCTGCTCCACATTTTCTATGTTCTGGTTACTACTCTTACTCTTTTATAAAAGTCCTGGCATGGGCAGCCCTGTGGCACAGTAGGCTAAGCCTCTGCCTATGGCCTATGGCATCCCATATAGGCACCTACTCATCCTGGATGTTCCTCTTCCATTACAGCTCCATACTAATGGCCAGGGAAAGCAGAAGACAGCCCAAGTACTTGGGCCCTTGCACCCATGTGGCAGATCTGGATGAAGCTCCAGGGTTCTGGCTTCAGATTGGGCCAGCTACTGCCATTTAGGTCATTTGGGCAGTGAACCAGTGGTTGGAAGACCTTTCTCTCTCCCTGACTGTAAATCTGCTTTTCAGAATAAATATATCTTTTCAAAAATAAAATAAAAGCCTTGGCAAACTGCTTCTCAGGGAAGCAGATTGGTTTCAATGAACTATAACTTCCCATCGTTTCCTTTACTTGTCCCAGGTAAATACAAGTTTCCTCTGAGCAACTTACTGCTTGAGGCTGATTATTTGGTGACACCCTTATGTCCTCTCACAGCTTCAGGACTGTGGGGGGTGGCAATCCCAAATCAGTAGGTCAAGCTGGTTGGGTAGAGACTCTTAGGAAAGTTTTGAGGCTGCAATTTTGAGAGAATTTCTTTTTATAGAAGTCTTGGTTTTGTTTTAAGGACTTTTAACTGATTGTACCAGGCATCCTCACATTTTTCAAGAACATCCTTTAGAACTACTGATTATACATATTACCCACATCTAAGGAATTTTGTGGCTGAGTCCCTTCTAAAACAAAAGAAAATGACACATAAAGCTGTAAAGGGGGACTGGCTAGGGGCAGATATGATAGGGAGCTTTCGAAGGGACTGTCCCGGAATGAGTGCAAAGGGGATTCTGAGAAAAACAATCTTGCAACTCAGGCTGTTTTGATATACACATATGCTGCCTTGTAACAATTATGAAAGCAGGGCAATAGCTCTAAAATATCTAATCAAATATGTGTAATCAAATATGTAAAGAAAAACTTACAGTTATTTGTGCTAGGGTACATAAGACAAGTCCTGTTTTGTTTGGGGCCCAGACTTTGGATAAAATATCCTCTGGGCCTGCCAACATAAAGAATAAAGCTGCTTCCTGTTAAACGCTTAGGTTCCCAAATCTGAGAATCCTGTTTTAATATCGTCACAGTAAAATGCAGTTTGATGAAATAACTGGGTACAGTAAAAGGCAAGTTGACACATAAAACTAATTATTACATCTTAGAACTCAAAAATTCTTGTCATGTACCCAACATATTTGGAATGTATATTCATACACAACTTAATGCATAAATATTCGTATTGTGTATAATAGCAAAAAAGTAGAAATAACTCCAATGTCTATCAACTGAGAGAATAAATATGGAATATTCAAATACAGTGGTGTATTATTTGGCCTTAAAAATGAATTAAGTAGCAATACAAGCAGCATTTGGATAATCATTGAAAACGTAACATAGTTGAGTAAAGTGCTACATAGAAAGCCATGCATTATAATTTTATTAATATGAAATGTTCAGAATATAGAGACCAAAAAAAGTAAATTAGTACTCACAAAAAAGTAACTGAGTGGGAAAAGACAATGACTGCCAATAAGTATATTTCTTTCACAATTTTTAAAAAATGTTCTGTAATTAGTAAGTGGTGGTTACTGAAAACTGACAAACACTGATTTTTATAAATAAACATAGAATAATCTAATGAATGGCTAGTGTTCAGTTAATTTTTTCATGAAATAAATGATGAAATTTTAAAACTGATACCTTCAAATATCTTATTTTAGCCTACAAAATACAGATATATATTTGACAATTTTATGAAGATTGAATAGTTTTCTATTGATAGAAACTAACATCATTTTTTCCATAATCCTAATGTAGTAGATGCACTTCCTGATATAAAATGTTTAAGGCAGAGCAAGTATCTAAAGATACTTGCTAATAATTTAGGCCATAATTCTGTGAAATTAGTTTTTCCCTAATTTGTTATATCATTTTCCAAACTAAAGACTATTACTAGTATGGCTCATTTTCTTAAGTTCCTGTTAAAATGCTTAACTTGATTTTAATATAAATAACTATTTTAATCATGTTTAATCAGTTTATATCCTAATGAATGAAGTTGTATAATTAAATTGCAAGTTCAAGTAGGCATAAAGAATGAACATATGCATATTAATCACTACTTGTTAAGATACAGAAAGTATATTTAACTTAGTGAACTGGTTAAAGTAAATCAGTTCAACAAATTCCACCATACACATTTCATTTATTTACTTTGCATTGGTGATACATCTGACTCCAAGAAGTCAAAGATGACTAATATAATTGAGTAGATAGGCAGTTCTTCTACTTTGAGCTCTAAAGTTAGACTTTTGAATTCTGTTCTTCCCCTTACCAGCTACATAATTTTCATAAACTTTGTTTCATTCTTATAAAATGGTATAAATTACACACTCATATTTCTATGAGAATTAATTAATTTGGTATATGTGCTGACGAAGCAAGCATGAGAATTAAATAATTTGGTAAGAAAATTACATAAAACATTTGATATATCCCCAGAAATCCAGGGAAATTGAAGAAAAACAAGACAGAATCTCTTTTCAGGAGGTTCTAAAAACTCAAATGGAGAACTTGAAGAGTAATTAAGGCCACAACCACAGACAAAGTGAGAAAAACAAGGCCCTTGAGGATAGGAGATATCCTAATCTCTGTTTTATGTAACCACCTGTTCAAGTTCCCCGTAAGTACATGCTCAAATTACTCATTCAACAGCCATAGTCAAGCAGGATACAATCAAACCCACCAATGCTATTATGTTTAAGGCATAATGCTGATAAACCTATAAATATTTTAAGAAACCTGGGTTCTAGGCCGGTGCCGCGGTTCAATAGGCTAATCCTCCGCCTTGCGGCACCGGCACACCAGGTTCTAGTCCTGGTCGGGGCACCGGATTCTGTCCCGGTTGCCCCTCTTCCAGGCCAGCTCTCTGCTGTGGCCAGGGAGTGCAGTGGAGGATGGCCCAAGTGCTTGGGCCCTGCACCCCATGGGAGACCAGGAGAAGCACGTGGCTCTGCCATCGGATCAGCGCGGTGCGCTGGCCGCAGTGTGCCAGCCGAGGCGGCCATTGGAGGGTGAACCAACGGCAAACGAAGACCTTTCTCTCTCACTGTCCACTCTGCCTGTCAAAAAAAAAGAACAAACAAAAAACAAAAACCAAAATTAAAAAGAAACCTGGGTTCTAGGCTCAGCCTTGCGAAGTGATTCCACTGAGCCTAAAAATCTTATAAACTGCTTCTGATCCTAAACTCAGCCTTGGTGCCTTTTAGAACAAAGGGAATTTCTTCCCCAATCCAGTATCCTGTCACATACTGAGACTCTGCTATACTTTTAATGGTTTGTTCTTTACCAAATTATATCACCAAGTAGGACCTTGTGGGGCAATCTAAAACATTGGTCATGACAAAGAAGTATATCCTGCTGATAATTTTTATTGCTAACTCATACAGACAAAACATGTATTTCCCATTCACTCTTCTTACACACTAAGGACTATACTTCATTCACTGTGCTAAACATTACTGGTATAGCAAATGAATCACCAATTTGTTTCATGGAAACACTATTCTGCACAGTAGGGCACTCTTCCAGTTGCATCTACCACAAACAATATGAAAGATCTTTAGAATACTCACAGACAATAGTTATTATGAAAATCTATGTAAAAGTTTAAAGAGTTATACCACAATAAAGTTACATTTTAATTCTCCCCACAAACTTTTCAAAATATCCATATACACAGTGTTCCTGCAGGTAAGACCAACTCAGACTCAGTGGCTTTTTTGCAAAGCATTTGGTTAAAGTAAATTAAATGATCTGGCATTAAACTAAAAAAAAAAAAAAAAACTAATGAGTTGTGTAGCAAAACATTCTCCTATTTGAGAATGGAAGATAAATCAATAACTGAGAAAACACATGTAAATTTTTTAAAAGAACAAGAAGCTTCTACATTGCAAAAGCAACACTCAACAAAGTGAAAAGGCCACCAACAGAATGGGAGAAAATATTTGTAAACTCTGTTAAATGACTAATATCCAGAGTCTATAAATAGCTCAAAAAACTCAACAATCTAGTTAATAGGAATAGTATATGAATAGGCATTTTTAAATAGGGTGAAATTCAAATGGACAACAGAAACATGCAAAAATGCTCAGGATCACTATCCATCAGGGAAATACTAATCAAATCCACAATGAGGTTTCACCCCACTCCAATTAGAATGACTATTATCCAAAAATTAAAAAAAAGAACAATAAGTACTCACAATGATGTGAGAGAAAAGAATACACTGTTGGTTGGTGGGGATGTAAACTAGTGTAAACATTATGGAAGGTAGTATGGAGATTCCTCAGAAATCTAAAAATAGATCTACCAAATGACCCAGCCATTTCACTCCTGGTAATTTACCAAAAAGAATGAAATCAACAAATGAGAGAATTATCTTTATCCCAATGTTTATTGCAGCCCAACTCACAATAGCTAAGCTATGGAATCAGTCCAAAAGTCTATCAGTGATGACTGGATAAAGAAATTCGGTATATATACACCATGGAATACTACTCAGCTATTATAAAAAATGAAATCCTGTCTTTTGCAACAAAATGGATTCAACTAGAAAGCCTTAAACTTAGTGAAATAAGTCAGACCCAAAAAGACAAATATATGTTTTCCCCAATTTGTGGTAACTAATATACAGAGCATAAAAAAGAAACATGTGAGCAAAACTGACCTTTGAGATTTCATTATTTTTAAAGCCCTTGTCTATACTTTTGAGAAACAGTGGCTTTTCTGCTCATTTCTTGTTAAGATTATGATTATAAAATAAACTGAACATTGTCATTGTATATATTAAAAGAAAAATTAAGAAATAAAGGTGGACTGATGTTGGAAGTATGGATGGGAGGGATGGAAAGGATGTGAAGTATTACTATGCTCTTAAATTTGTATTTACAAAATATATGAAATTTGTTCACCTTATATCTAAATTTAAAAAATTTAAGAACTCTAAATTGTTGACAAAAATAGATTAGAACATTTAAAAATGAGAAAAAAGGCTTCCTTGACTCCTGATTGTTCTCTAGATCCCAAGCCTCTTATAATCCTTTCTATTTTATGTATTACTGATTCTCCCTTTTCCCTTAACACTGCTGAGATCAAATTTTGTTACCAACCAAAAGTCCTTATTAACCAAAAGTGCTTTGACCAAGAATAGTCCATTGTTTCACATACAGGAAGTGGTTAAGTTAGTAACTCCCATTGGCTAGGCCTCCTCCATCAAGTACAAAGGAAATGAAATTATCTGGAAAATTATTCAAATTAGTTAATTAACTAGGCTATGGCCTACATACCAAATATAATCTTCTCAGAGGATCCCAATTCATAAAAATACCTGAAATCAGAAGCCATTAGAAGTATTGCGAAGTTTATTCTATATTTAGAAAAGACCATGTTTGTAGTTATGCTAAACTCTCCCTGATGATGAAAAAAAATCTACAATCAATAAGATTGTATGAGTACTCAGATAACTCACTAAAGAGTAGTTGATATTGACAGACATGTACCTTCCACCTCTGAGCCTTCAGTATTCCCCAGAACCCAAGAGGCACTTTATTACATATGGGTTCCTGTCACGTATTACTGAATCCACATTTCTCAGACCTACATTGGCTTTCTCAAGGATGGACAGTCCTGTTGCCAAATCCCTCAAATATCTTAGTGATCTTCCAAGTTCAAATACTGGTTTGGCTCCATCTTACATCATGGATTTCTCAAGTACTCTTTTTTGTAAAGATTTATTTATTTGAGAGGCAGAGATCCAGAGAAGGGATGTGGGGGACAGAAATAGAGGTCTTCTATTGTCTGGTTCATACCCCAAATGACCACAACAGCCAGAGCTGGGATGATCTGAAGCTAGGATCCAGGAGTCTCCTCCAGGTCTCCCACACTGGTGCAGGAGTCCAAGTAGTTGAGCAGTCCTCCACTGCTTGCTTTCCTAGACCATAAGCAGAGAGCTGGATCAGAAAAGGAGAAGCTGGGATGCAAACCAGTGTCCATATGAGAAGCCGGGGCTGCAGACTGAAGCCTAACTCACTATGCCACAGCATCGGCTCCCAAGTTCTCTTTCATGTATTTCTCAATTATTTACTGAGCAACCTCCCTGTGGCTACTTCGGAGCTAGGTCTCTAAGAGGCAGGTATGGTACAGAGTCTTGGCTCCAAGAGCTTGAGTTAAGGAAAGAAAATAACTGCTATAAAATGTGATGATATACGTGAGTTTGGGGGCGTTATCCAAAAAGGTCATTTACCTCATCTTATGTTAGGTGGGGGAAAGAGAGTGAAAGTTTCCCGTAAATGATCATATTTTGGCCTTTATGTTTGGATTGAGAACTCCTTCCCAAAAGAGTAAGCAATATGTGAGCCCTGTCATGGTGGGTGAACAAACACAGCATGGGGTTGTTTGCCTGGAATGGAGAAGGATTTGAATGCAGGAAGGAGGTTCAGAATGGGGTTATGAACATGCTTGAGAATTAAGTTTCTGGGGTTGTCATTCTGGCAAAGTAGGTAAAGATGTTGCCTGTGACAATGGCATCCCACATGGGCACCAGTTCAAGCCTCAATTGCTCCATTTCCAACCCACGTCCACATTAAGGACCTAGGAAAAGTGGCAGAAAATGGCCCAGTGTGTGGGCCCCTGTGACTCATGTTGGAGACATGGACTTGGGACTGGTCCCATGCTGGTCATTATGGCCATCTGGGGAGTAAATCAGGAGATTGAAGATCTGTCTCTCCTTTTCTCTAACTGTGGCTTTCAAAAGGCAGAGTTACAGAGAGGCACAGACAGAGAGAAAGAGAGAGATAGTATACCATCTGCTGGTTCACCCATAAATGGCTGCAACAGCTGGGACCGAGCAGATCTGAAGCCAGGGACCCAGGAGATTCTTCTATATGGTGCAGGGGACCAGAAAGACCTGGGCCATCTTCTAGCGCTTTTCCAGCCCATAGCAGAGAGCTGGGTCAGAAGTGGGGCAGCTAGGACTTAAACTGTCCCTCATATGGGATGCCTGCACTGCAAGCAGTGGCTTTACCTGCTATGCCACACCACTATGACACAGGGCCACCCCCTAAATAAATCTTTTCAGAAAGAAAATTAATATTTTGGAGGAAAGGCATTGAACATATAGCGAAGAGTGATAAGAGAAATTACATGCTCAGATCTCATATACAGTATGTGTTTATATTAATTATCAAAAATGGCTACCATTTATTGAACATCTAAAATTGATTAATAGAGCCTATACAGAATAACTAATAACTAATAATTTGGACAAGGAATATAGAAGTGTTAATTAATTTTTGCTACAATGAACAGACAACATGTTTGGGAACCAGAATTGAAATCTGTGTCTGAGTTTATGACATTCTCACATTATCTGCTAGACAAATCTGAATCCAGATTCAGTGGTGAAACTCCAGCATCCTTTTAATGTGCTATTCTTTAGTATTGTATAGTCACAGGCCTTTTGGCTCAGATAATACAGAAGACCATTGCCTATCATCACCAAATGACTGATTAGGAGAAGGCCCTTTCAATATCATATTGGTATTCATGTATATCACCCTCATAAGAACTATTTATGTGTCCCAATTATATAACCTTTTCCAATAAATTACATTTTTAGAGGGCAAGAAAATAGACTCTTTCCCTTTCATAACAAATATTCAAAATGTATTTATGATATAATAGGCGCTATTCTAGGTAGTTTACACTTTGCAAAAATTTAATTCTCAATCCAATTTTTTCACTATTGGTCCCCTTTTAAAGATGAGAAAACTAAGGAATTAAGTGGTTCAGCATTATGTAAATTCACTTATCAAGTGCTAGATTCTGGATTTGATTGCAGGCTACATGAATCTCTATTAAGTCATTATGTTTCTTTCATTATGCTTGGCAAATAAGCAATCAGTAATTATTTGTTGATAAATAAATGATCAAGTTAATAATTAATCCATCAAACTTTGAAAATAAACAGCTCTTAAGTAGTCATTCTTCAAAACAAAGTCATTTATCTGATTGCTGTAATACTAAACACTCAAATGATTTCAATTCTGATAAAATCCATCTCAATGTATGCATATAATATTGTATAAGGAGTATGACTGTACATTTTCCCAGAATTATTGGGTCAAATTAATATTCTCTCCATTACCAACTTTGGCTTTTATGAGAAGCCTTCTACTTAGAAAGTCTTGTACTCATTGGTCATGAAAGTGTGAACATGATCAGTTATTGTCACTGGGAATTCTTAAGCTGCCTGAGGGTGTCTGCAAGCCTATACCAGGAATATGCAAACTCTGCTGCAGACAGGAATACTGTCTCAAGCCTTCCTATCTACACGCACTTACACTGAAACCATTTTCTCTTTGTTCCCCTTTTGTTTTTGTGACCAAGCTTTATACACTCACAGCCCATGTACCACACCATTAAATACTTGCTTTCTAGTAACTGTTGTGAAAACCAGTATGACCTTAGATCTCAAAAGACCAGTGGGTAGGGACCAGTGTTCCTCTGGCCTCCTTTTCCTTTTTTCTTTTTTTAAAGATTTTATTTAGTTGAGAGAGTTACAGACAGTGAGAGGGAGAGACAGAGAAAAAGGTCTTCCTTCCATTGGTTCACTCCCCAAATGGCTGCAACGGCCAGAGCTGCACCAATCCGAAGCAGGAGCCAGGAGCTTCTTCTGGGTCTCCCACGTGGATGCAGGGGCCCAAACACTTGGGCCACCTTGTACTGCTTTCCCAGGCCACAGCAGAGAGCTGGATTGGAAGAAGAGCAACTGGGACTAGAACCAGCACCCATATGTAATGCTGGTACCGCAGGCAGAGGATTAACCTACTATGCCACAGAGCTGGCCCGCTCTGGTCTCCATGTTCAAAGCAGAGGGAAACTGTTTAGTTTGGTCTTTCTGATGTGCTCCCTTTCTCTATCAATGTGTGATAAAAACTCATTTTTATAAAATTTATTGCACAGAATCCCAACATCTGGTTTTAAGAATAATTTCACAACTGACTTGCATTCTGACTCAGATAACAATGTACATCTTTGATTCTATTAAAAGAGGTAAGCAATTCATGTCTTACACAGCCACAGCTACAGTTCAGCTAAAAGTGATGCGACATATGTGAGGTCACATGAAGATTCTAGAAAGAATCTCTAAAAATTCAGAATATTCAAGTGTACTAATAGTGGGGAAACATTTTTAGTAGATATGTCTTTTAGACATAAAAATGCTCTAGTTAATATATGTGGCAGTCTAGTAGAAATAAAATATTTTCCAATATATTTTCCATAAAATATTTTCCATAAAATATTTTCCATAAAGAGTGAAAGAGACTCATTTTAAATTAAAAATCAACTTTTTTTTCTTATAAGAGCCCTGAAACCAAACATTTGGTTTCTACTGATTGAAATTATTCTTAACATAATAGGAACATTGAGAAATGAAAAGGACTTACCAGTTTTTCTTAGTTGATAGAAAGAATGAATGTAACTTTATGTTAGCATATGTACACTTACAACTTTTGCTTTACTGTAGTGTAGCTTACTTTTTTCTTTTCATTAAATGTAGAGCATTATTTAAAATGAGGTTATTATCAAGCCTAAGAATTCTAATAGCTAGAGTTCAAGTTTTACAGCTTAAACCTTAGTGGCTCAACACTTCGTAAATAAGCACCTCTCTGAGCCTTTTAAATAGTATTTGAGCCGAGTTAAGTTTACGAGTTAGCTATAAAATTATAATTTGGTTCTGAGGAAGAAACCTCATTTAGTGGCACTCAACAAACTAATATACTGACCCTAAATCCCAACCTGACTATTTAGTTATTATAACACACCACTGTGAAGACTATTAACAGGACTAATTAGAACATCAATCACTTATCAGAACCTCAATAACCTCACAATAACTCTTTTTATGGTAGTTTAAGCACTTCACGCTAATGCACGATGCCAGACACAAATGAATTGGATATTAGGGGCCCTGATAACTCGAAGTCACTTGGCAAGCATTTCACAGGCTCACTGAGTAAGACAGCAGACTATTTTCTAAGAAGGCAGGCATGCAGCTTGAGCCAGTACTACATAGGCCACCCTGTGGACAGGCTTTCTGAACAGTACGGTAACATTTTTTACCTGTTTTGTTAATGGACTTGACTTTCTTAAATTTAACTTTCCTTAAGCTTTTTAGTTAATTAGGTATAATCTATCTAGACAGATTTAAGGATAGGCTATTATATAAGTCTCAGATCACATACTTTAGGTACTTTATCCTACTATAGGTTTTAGATTTTTTTATTTACTTTATTTATTTATATGAAAAGCAGACTTACAGAGAGAGAAAGACACAGAAGGAGATAGATATTCCATCTGCCAGTTTACTCCCAAACGGCCACTGCTGTTGGCTGAAGCCAGGAGGCTGGAACTCTACACAGAGTTCCCATTGGGTGACAAGGGCCCAAGCAATTGAGCCATATCCTGTTGCTTTTCCAGGAACATTGCAGGGAGCTGGATAAGTGGCACAGCTGTGATCAGAACCAGTGCCCACTTGGGATGCCAGTGTTGCAGGCAATACCTTAACCTGCTGTGCCAAACCTTGGGTCAGGTACTAGTATTTTCTAACTAATATGCAAATAAGGAGCTTCCATCAGTCCACAACATCCAGTAAAAGCATTCTGGAATAAATGGTTGCACTGGAAAAATAGCAAAGACAAGATCTTTAGAGAACTCAAATTCTAAGACTAGGCAGGGGTGGGGTGAGGAGATGGGAGGATGATGGCATGAGGATATCCTCGATAACCTGAGGTGTCGATGACTAACCTGGCTCTACCAATTGATTGCTTGGATTAGGGCTCACCTTTTCTACTGCCAGATAGGAAGCACATCATGAGATGTCATCTGAGGGACTGCAAATCATCCCAACCTAGCTTAGCTTTGAAAAGTTAGTCACTGTTTTTTTTTTTTTTTTTTTTTTTCAGATTAGCGAGTTGAAAGCTCCCAAGCTAAAGGTGTTAGATTTTAAACAGCAATTTAAAAACATCACATTTAGGTATTTCCACATATTGGTGATTAAGTTGAATGCTTTTTGAAGAAGAAAAATCCATTAAGACATGAGACAGGAAAAGGCCAGCTTGGAAAGAGGAAATAGGTTGGGGCTATGAGAAGAAATAGAGATATGGAAGTAATATCACTTCTTGGCCTTTTGACTAAGATCAAGTGTAGTGGAGATATGGAAGTATTGATCATAAGAACATAGGTGGGAATAGATTTAATGTCGAGAAGCGAAGAGTAGAATATGAGGCTTTCTCAGGACCACTCCAAATGACATTGTCACTGAGACAAAAGGACGTTAATGATCCTTTTTCTCCTAATTGTTTAAGGTCATTTGGGCCGCATTAACCAACAAATCTTTAAAACATAAAGGTAGTTAATCTTTTGCACACATTAAGTCCACAATGCCTCAAGTGAAGGGGGTAGCTTTTTTGAGTTAATATACAGACTTTTATTCTATCTTACGGCTGCATTGCATTTTGAAACATGACTTCCAGGCTTACAAAGTCCAACTGCATCAAGTTGGTATGAAGGGAATGATGTACTGCCCACAGATTACTGCAAAGCAGTCTTGAACATGGGCCTGGTCCTGATACTGTGTCCCACAGTCTCGAGCATGCCTAAATCAGTCACAGTAAGACACAAAGGAATGTAGAGAATTAAAACAGAGGGGTACACAAGTGGGTGACAAGTGAAGGTATATTATTGCTGTTCAGTTTTGGTAAAAATAAACAAAAAAATCATTTTTGCCTGTGAGTATAAATGATAAATTGAGATTTGAGTAAAGTGGACTGGCAGAACCAGACAGGAGGTTTGTGCTTGCTGATATTTACATTATGCATGTTATTATGCAAGGTGCTAAGCCCGTATAACCCTATTAAATGGGTAGAATATGGGGAAATTGGCACCCCTGACCATCTGCTTGTCCCCAGCTATGCTGTTGACAGTAATGTCACTCACCCAGTGTTTTTCTCAGTCAAAACTCCAAAATTATTATCTAGTTCTACCTCAATCCAAAATATCTTAGGGGTTACTGCAGAATTCTTTAATTTACTTTCAGTTTGGAGGCATAGGAACAATATAGAATGAATTGCATATTATACTTGCATTACTCCTTAAAAACTAAATAATCAAGAAATGTGATTTCTAAAGTACAGGAGATAATGAAACTGACTTTTCTCCAAGTTTTAAGAAACATTCTGAGTTTATTGCATAAACCTTCAGTTTATGCATTTGCTTCTAACAAAAAATTTTTTGAAGATTATCAAGTCTAATGTTGGGTGCTCAAAGATGAAACAGATCTCTGATATGCACTCAAGTATATTAAAGGCCAAAAGTCCCATGCATACAAGCTCCAGATATTCCTAGGGCTAAGAGTGCCGCCATCAGTGACATTATAAATATAATTGCCCATTAAACAAAGCCATAGGGAAATTAATATTTTTCTGATGGCTAATTCCCTTTCCATATTAAACATTCCTTTTTGTTATTCTTGTTTTTCTTGAACATCCAACCTCTATCTGGAATATTTTTACTACTGAGAAGTGTCACATCAGTGTCTAATGTTGCATACCTAAATGCTTGTTGAAAATATTATTGTGAAGTAATCATTAGAGCTTAAGGATCATCATTAATTTTAAATTAAAACTATAAAGAGCATGAAATTTCCACAATGGTCAACTTAAAAATATGTGAAAATAATTATGCAGTTTGCCTATACTTACCTAGTCAATGAAAAAAAAAAATGTCAGTAGTTTTCTCACTCTTCTTCATGAGGGATGTGTCTATGCTCACAGCATATGGTGAGTCATCACAACTTTGTCACAGTGAGTGGGCAGAAGGCAGAAGCCAGAACTCCAGCATTATCCAACAGCTGTCATTTCCTTTTTAGGGACCAACTCATCCTCTCATGAACATGTCCTGGGGCAGGCTTTTACAAATTATTCACCTAATAATTTGGAAAATCAGAAAGGTATTTTCTCCAAAATAATCTTAAGAGTTAATTTGGTATACTAAGCTTGCCTTTTAGCTTTCCTGAATAATGTTTCTCTTATTTATGGAACTAGTTTAGATTGAGGATTTTGCAATGTCATCTCTTCTTTTAGATTATATAGAATGTTTTACATAAGCAATTGTTTGGGCTGAAATTAAATGCAGGATACAAATTTATAAGACAATATACTTTACTGGCTATCATAAGGTGAAAAGAAAAGCATTTATTCCTCCATGCCATTTCTCCAGGCTTGCTCATGGAGGAGTAGACTTAAGTATGTCATTTCTTCCTTCATGGAAGAGAGAGTCAGTTAGGAATTATATTAACATGCAGTGAGCAAAGGTACCAACACACACACACACACAAAGGTACACAGACACACACAAACATGCTTAACCAGATTATGCATTTTATGTTTCCCTCTAGTAATGACATGTCACAGGATGTACTGTTATCATGGCTTCATATAATTTTGACTTGGGCCACTAACTCTCATTAACTCTCAGTCTTTCTCATAGAATCATTGCTATGGCTGGAGCCATCTCATCTGAATTTCAGGATAGTAGTCATAGGAAGATGAATTATAAATGCTGGTAAGTTTTTAAATTGTGATATTCTTTTATAGAAACTTCCTGGAAACACTGAACAGCCCCCAGTTACTGTGAACAAGTCAGAAGTCTGTCCTATCAACTAAATACTTCAAATGGGATTGGTGAATATTGCTTCTGAACTAAGTACACTGTCATCCAAATAATGTCATTAAGAAGTGGAGGATGAGTATTAATAAGGAGCCAGTGATCTGATCTTTATCAAAGAAGTGTTGAAAAGAAATGCTATACTCTTCCCACCTCCCCTCCCTCTGTGACAATGCACTTTCAATCCTTTCTCCAAAGAGGTAGGATTGGCTACCTGGATACCCAGATATTGCAATTAATTAGGTCTTATGTCATTATGAGGTAGTATTACTGGTTTTAAAAACTGTCATTGAGTTGTCTCGAGTGCTCTGTGCCAAACTAATAAGTAGAATAGAAGAAGGATAAGCCATACTGTCTCAGATTCTGTGCCAATTCTTAGGTAAGTCAGTCTTAGGTAAGTCAGTCTTAGGTAAGTCAGTCTTAGGTAAGTCAGTCTCGAGTACTCTGTGCAAAACTAATAAATAGAACAGAAGAAGGATAAAGCATACTGTCTCAGATTCTGTGCAGATTCCTAGGTAAGTAAAACAACTGGAAAACATAACGTAGACAGTTTTCTCTGAAGAGAAGTGGGACATGAAAGCCATTACAACCTATACAAGCAAAACACAAATTAAAGGTTATAGGCAATTAATCCAGATTCAAAAAGTGTGAAAATAGTCCCCACTAGCTTATAGCTATTGATATAGACATTGAATCAGTCAGAACTAAAGAGGAGGAGGAGGAATGAAATTGCCCCAGAGAAAGCAGCTATTATATAGGCTGAATCTTAACATTTCCATAGCTTAGAATATTCCAACTTTGCAGTTTGCTTACCCTTTTCCCACTTTCCTCATACCCTCTTGCTCTGTCTCCAGTATTGTCATGATCTCTGTCACTTAGGAAGCTTTTCCACAGGAACTGTTTGGATAGCATGATTGGTCTCTTACCTGTGGCAATCATGTCATAATTATTCACATATTTTCCTCCACTAAAAGAAGAGCTCCCTAAGAATGAAGATCATGGCATGATTCTTGAAGCTTCAAGGAGTAGCAAGATTGTCGGTACATAGTTCTGAATCAATGGTAATTGTGGTTATTATTTGATATAAGAATGAAAACTGGTAATGACTCAAATGATGTAATCAGGTCACAAGAAACTTGGAAACTCATCAAAAGTCAAAAATCTTTCCTTGTAGCAGTGTTTTATAAAGCTTAGAGAGTGGTATGACTGATTTTTGAATAGTGGTAAATATCATTTATATGATTGAGGTATGAATAACTTATGCTCAGTCCTGTGTTCAACAGATTCATACTCAACAGGTTTGGGGTGATTCGGGATTATATATTTGTAAAAGGATTTTTCAGGGATTCAGCTTTGCAAATTACACTGATTGGATCAATGAGCTATAAATCTGCAAGTTTTTCTTCTCCTACACCTTGTGAATAACTCCTATGTGGTCTGCTTTAAATACACATAAGTTCTCAACCTTGGCTAGTACAATCACCTGGGAAGCTTCCAAGCTCCAGATGTATAGCCAACGCCTGAGAGAATGAGATGGAAATCTTGGGCGAGGATCCCTAACAACAGTTATCTTCAAAGTTTTCTATGTTATTGAAATGAGGAGTCACAGTTGTGTCAATGACATATGGAAATAAGTAAACATTTTCATCCATTGCTACAAAACAGCAATAGCATAAAACATGAGCAGAAATTAAATGCCACACTAATATTTCAGTCATTATCTTTTATACATGCCTGAATTTATACTATCTAAACACTGACTAGGTGCTAAGTCACTACACCATTTCAGATGTCTCTTGCAGGCTTGCTCGTTTTTGGGGGGATGTGTATCCAATTCCCTGGTCTTTTAATTTATTTTCCTTGCTATGCACTCCAGCATTTCTGAAATCCTGCACTTTGTTGATCTTAACAAAGATTTTGACCCATCATTTTCTATTATTTTTTTAAAGAAAGAGTTATTTATTTGAAGGTAGAGTTGGTGGGGAGAAGACAGCAAGAGAGCAAGAGAGATTGAAGCATCCTCTAGTTCACTCTCCAAATGGTTGCGATGGCTGGAGCTGGGTCAGGCCAAGGCCTGGAGCCTAGAACTCCTTCCCATACCCACACATGGTTGCAGGGACCCAATGACTTTGGCCATGTTATTTGGTTTTCCCAGGCACATTAGCAAGGGACTAAATCAGAAGTGAACAACTGAGATTCAAACCTGTGCCCATATGGACTCTTGCATTGCATATGGCAGCATAACTTGCTGCACCACAACACCAGCCCTTTACCCAACCCTTTCAATCCATCATCTCTGACAATGGCTTGCCTTTAACCCTGACACTTATCTAACTACTGGGACATTTCATCCTTACTATGTTCTGCTCTTTCTCAACATTCTTGGTGACTTGGTGTGTCACAGCATCACATTTAGAAGACTAGTCACCAAAAAATCTGTAAGAACTCAACTAGATGGTAGTTAAGCATATGAAAATAGTGTGAATTTTAAGAGAACTGAAACCCATGCCGATTTTTAACATATCCTAGTCCTTTGTCACATAATGAGCCTAAACATCAATGATATTTGTGCCTCCGGATGTCTCATTTCCTTCTAGTATCATATTGCCTGGGGCACTCCCTCTGAACTCTCAGGGATGCTTTCAATCGGTGGATATGAAACGTCAGTGATTAAGTAAATAAAGACGGAAATCTCCATGGCCCAGATCATGCCTATGCTGTATTTCTTTGTCTTGTTGCACATCTCACATCCACACTTTGTCTCCACTTTGTCATTTGATTCTCTGTCCTTTTACAAAGTAGCTCAGCTCCCACCCTTGTGTTCTCTAATGATTTCACAAACTTCTCAGAATAGACTTGTCAAATTCATCACCTTTTGTTTTTCACAATGTCCTTTGCATTCCTCTCAGGCTTTCCCTCTCTTTAACAAGGCTCTGCCACCAAGCTTCAGCCTATAATTATATAGTACTGTTCCCTCCAAGAACACTATTTTATAATGCAATTCCTCTGCTTAAACAGTTAATGGCAAACTCAACCAATGACCAACAATTGAGTCCTTCAGGACCATATCCAAAATGTCTACTGCTTGTATTACTCAGTTGTTCATTACTATCATGGAATGCTCAGAGAAGCTAACTATGTAAACAGAAGAGACTTATCTAGCTCACAGTTTGATAGTTCCATTGATTTTGTGTCTGTAAGGGTGATGGATGGTAATGGCAGAGAATGTGAGAGGAAGGGTCATATGGTGATCCAGGAAGCTGACAGAGAGCAGCTGGCTCAACTTAAGATTTATAGCTAACTCAAGCAAGCTACCATCCAAGGGCATCCTCCTAGCAACTTCCCACTATGCGCACAACCTAAATATCATAAATTGGATTGAGTTTCCACCTCTTAGCATCATCAACTTAGGACTTTGGATTTAAACATCTGCATAAGCTGGAGAGCCAAATCATTCTTAAATGACAGCACCGCCCTTCAAAGGGCCCCTGCTTCTCACAGGGAACATCATTGCCACCATACAATGTGGGATCTTCTCATTCCAAACCTATGTTTTGGTGGTTCTCGTTGGCTGTTGAACCCTCTGTGTAAATCCTGGTCTTTTGTTGCACTTTTCTAGCAGAGCATTTGGTGACGAAATCTACAATCACAGCTGAGCGGGTTCTTTCCTCTATGAATACAAAACACATCCTTACATTCTTATGATACTATATTCTGTCTTCTGCTTTAAGTATGTACAACTTGTCTTCTTTAATAGTTTAGCCTTTCATTGATACCAGGGAGCTTACTCATTTTTAGATCTCTAGCTGGCTAAAATCACTAGTTTACTGACCTTGTTCTTAGTAGGCTCTAGAAAATTATTTAATTATGTTCAATTGAGTAATTTAAAATTAGCTTTATGTTTGTTTTAAAAACATACATCTACAGTATGAGGTATTTCCATCTCTTGTCTCTTTCCTCACAGAACTGTTTGAACACCGAATCCAGTGCTACACTCCTCGCAGAGAATCACAAGGAAGCAATGGCAAAAATTGAAGCTGTTTAAACATGCAAGTGCTAAAGCATCAAACAGAACTTTTATGAAATAGGAATTAGCTGGAGATGCATTTAAATATGAATGGAGTTAGAATGTTTGTGCAAGAGTAATGGAGACTAAATGTTGATTTCCAGACAGAATTAAATGGAAGTATTAAATACAGCATATTAGAGAATGAAAGATGTATTTTTCAGGAACACTGGGACTCTGTTGTGAATATGAGATGTTGGGACCAGGCATTTTCCTAACAAAATGTGTTATCTATGTTATAATGGATTATAGCTGGAAAAACGTGGAACAAAATATACGTAGGTAATCATAGTAATATGAAGAAGTTTAGATACATAAAAATTTATACAGTGGAAAATTCCATTTTTGAATAGCTTAAGATCTTTTAGTAAAATAGATTGAGAAAGTAATTTTGTGTAAATCCATTGAATAAAACACATCCACATATTCCCATCAAAAGTATCAAATATAAAAGGAATATAATTTACAATTTGTGATATCCTGTAGTCAACTTCTATTTTTCAATCATACCTTCTTTTTATGTTGGTTTCATTTTTTTGTGTAATGTATTTATTGGATATGTTTATATCAGTGAATCTTCACCTAAATTTACAGGAAGAAATTTGCGTAATACCTGTTGGGATTTGGGTATTCCAAAAAGCCCAATTTCCATGTTCAGTTTGTTTCTTTTCTCTTACTGCAAACAATAGTTTACATTATTTCTGGTCATACAGTTCCTCAGGATTTAAAAAAAAATTATTAAAAATTTTAAACGAAGTTTTGTTTGAAAGGCAGAGTTACAGATTGAGGTGGGAGGGGGTTGGGGAGAGAGACAGAGAGGTCTTCCAAGTGCTGATTCACTTCCCGAATGTCTGCAGTGGCCAGGGCTGGGTCAGGCTGAAGCCAGGAGTCAGGGATTTCTTCCTGGTCTCCTGTGTTTGTGGCACTAGATCAGGGACTTGGGCCATCTTATGCTGTTTTCCCAGGCACATTAGCAGGAAGCTAGAATGGGAGTGGAGCAGCCAGGACTCAAACCAGCACCCATGTGATGCCAGTGTTACAGGCTGTGGCTTTATCAGCTATGCTACAATGCCAGCCCCAGCATTATAAAATTTTAAAGCATTTTTTCTATATCTTCTTTAGCTTTTATCATTCCTTTCCATTTCTTTTTATCTATATCATGTTTAACAATTCCCAGGAGAGGTGACTTCCTTAAATCTGAATTTAAGCTTAAGCTCTTCCAAATGAATTACCTATTTCAGAACCTCAGGATGATGAAATCCTATCATTGGGGAGAGATGTCAGGATCTGCGACTTATCTATTTGAAATCCCATGACTATAGTGAAATTAAGCAAAATTTTAAAAGTAACAATACTGAACAATATAGAACTCACTGCTATGGAAGAGTTCTTGTAAAGAAGTGTTTTCATATTTTTAAATAACTTTTGAGTTATTATGAATTCTCTTGGTATTTGATTTAAGGCTTAGAGAAAACATTGTGTATAATTTGTAAATAAAAAACTAGGATACCTTAATATAGATTATTTGTCACCATAAAAATGTTTTCTGTAGTGTAAGAATCAATCCATAAAATTTCCAAGTCCTGTTGAGCTAAAAGTGAATTTTGACAAGTAGAAGACTGCCAATTATATCTTCTGTTGAAACGGAGATAGTGAAAACATTCTAAGGCAAGGCATTGAGGTTTATTTTAAGGAAAACACTTAGGGATATGAGGACACGGTGTCAGGGTTAGACAGAAACATTACATTACTCCAGTAAGAACAAACAAAATTTTAGCAGCTTAAAAAATCCCACATCTTCGTTGTTACAAGAGAAGAAAAAAAATCATATTCCTTCTACCCATCTGGTTGTTCACTTGTCAATTAGTCTTGCTATGTTACACACACACACACACACACACACTCAAAAGTCTATCAACCCAAGCTTCTGCTTATATGCAAGAGCAAAAAACAATGAATAGCTTGAATGAGTAGTTAGAATTCAGGATGATACAACAGCTTAGCCAAAGAAAAGGGTGTTTTGGGAAGTCAAAGGACAAAAGAAAATAATTTTCAGCTTCTAATTTTGACAAATTGTAGAAAAGTAAATATGTGGGGAAACTTAGTAGACAAAGGCTGGTTAACAAAATTGGCTATGCAGATTTTTGCAGTGCTAATATCTGGCATAATAAAATTTGTCTCTAATAATTAAATTCTGTCTCTGTAAGCATCACAGGGACTGGCCTTATAATTTGTTTTTTCTTTTTTCTTTTTTTTTTTTTTTGACAGGCAGAGGGGACAGTGAGAGAGAGAGAGAGACAGAGAGAAAGGTCTTCCTTTGCCATTGGTTCACCCTCCAATGGCCACCACGGCTGGCATGCTGCGGGAGGCGCACTGCGCTGATCCGAAGCCAGGAGCCAGGTGCTTCTCTTGGTCTCCCAAGAGGTGCAGGGCCCAAGCACTTGGGCCATCCTCCACTGCACTCCCTGGCCACAGCAGAGAGCTGGCCTGGAAGAGGGGCAACCGGGACGGAATCCGGCGCCCCAACCAGGACTAAAACCCGGTGTGCCGGCGCCGCAAGGCGGAAGATTAGCCTAGTGAGCTGCGGCGCCAGCCTGGCCATATAATTTGAAATGGTTTGTTGATGCTTCATAGCTATGCAGTATTATTTGAAGATGCTTGCAGAGAATGAAATTTTAAGTTTATTTTGGTGCAAAAATTTTTTGAAATCCATACAGATTTTTAGTTTTATCCTTTCTCCACAAATATATTGAAGATTCCTCATTTAGAATTGACAATGGTCTATTCCTAGATCAAAGAGTAGACTAGATTCATGTCCAGGTAGCCAAATTGGAACCAAGACATTTCTGTTTTTCAGGAGGCAGTAACAAGAAAAACAAAAATACATACTTAAAAACAGCAATCCCTCCTTTATTTTTTCTGATTTTCACAGTAGCCTAATAAAGAAGAAACACCCTCCTAAATATTTTTCTTGTAACATCCTTTGTAGCCATGAAGCTCTCAGCAAACAGAAAAATTTCCCAAACATACAATGTAAACATCATTTAGTATTTATGTCTATGTATTTATCATGGTTTTCCTATGAAATGCCAAACAAGTTATGTCCTAGAAGCAATAAAAGTCACTGTATCCTTCTGCAGATTCAAGACTGAGATAAGACAATTCCAAGATACACAATACTGGGGAAAAGACTGAATTTTTACACGTTAAAATTTTATTTTGGAAAAAGTCGTTATCTACTGTGAGTTTTCGCCACTGTATTATGAGAATTTCCTTCTTCTTCAAACATGCCACCTAGGCAATAAGTCCTTTAGTATGAGAGAAGCACTTTTTCCTTGAATTTGTGTCTAATTTTCCAAGAGAGGTACTAGATACCATGTGATCATTGAGCCCTTGAAACGTGGCCAGTCCAAATGAGATGTGATATGATTAAAATTACACAAATTTCAAAGGCTTGATATAGAGAAATATAAAATCTCATTAACGGGGGCCAGTGTCATGCTGCAGCATGTTAAGCTGCAATGCTGATATCATCCAACTAGTCAATTTCAAAATAAATAATCCTGTGGATTCTTGCCATTTATTCAGAGAAGAATTTTGAATACTGGCTCAAATGAGCCGGACAACTTGGTAAGTTTTTAAGAGTTTTATTTAGTGAGAAAAATGCATAGGAAATTGAGGGCTTTAATTAGGAGAGAGAGAGGGGTCTAGAAACTAAGGTGGGTCCATACCAGGCAGAGAGCAGGCCAGGAGCCATGTGCAGCAAGCATTCGGGCAGGAGAGCAGAGACAGGGCAGAGGCCATAAGGACTCATGCCCACAGGAACTGGGCAACAAGGGCACCATATGGTGTGCAACCAAAAATGGGAGGGCACCAGCATGCCCCAGGCCTTTTATCTGCTCCCTAATGGGAGTGGTTATGTAGTCTGACTGGCAGGTGGGCATCCAAGTGAGATCAAATAAAGGCATGAAATCACACAATGGGTGTGCTCTCCAGCTTGCAAATCTAATCAATTTGATCCTGTCTGCCTACATCATTGCCAGCATCCTATAGGAGTGTTCATTTGAATTGCGGTTGCTCACCTTCCAATGCAAATGCTCACCCTGTAAATGCACCTGGGAAAACAGATGAAGAAGGGCCGCCCACAAGGGAGACCAGGATGGATTTCCAGGATCCCAGTTTCAACTTGACCCAGCCCTCGTGCTCGTGCTTACTCACTCTCTCTCTCTCCCTCCCTCATTCTAACTCTGCCTTTCAAATAAGTAAATTTTTAAAAAATCGTCATGTTTATATTATTGAATCTTGAAATTTAAAACCTTACAAATATGTGAAGACAATTAAAATTGGAGACAGAATTTGGCGTAATAAAGAAACCATGCTATATGCCCACATCTCAAACTGGAAGGCCTGCAATCAAGTCTTAGCTCTACTTCCAATTTCCAACTTCCTAGTAATGAACACCCTAGGAGGAAACAAATGATGGCTTAAATAGTTGGATCCTTGCCAGTCAGGTGAGAAACTAAGATTGATTTACCATTTGCTTAGTTTAGCCTGGCCCAGCTCCAGATTTTGTAGGTATTTGGGGAGTAAGCCCATGGACAGGAAATTCTCTGTCTCTCTGCCTTTCAAATAAAGTAACTTTTAAATATCAATTCCTTTTTAAGGTTATAAGCAGAGTATCTATGATCGTCTATGTTCTCATAAATAAATCTGTCTTTTGAGCAAAATTTAGCTCAGGCTCCTTTGAATCCTCTGCTTGAGTAGTTCCAACTTTCGGTTCCCTCAATGTCCTTGTGGAACCTAATTTGAGGAAGAATCCTTATAATTTAATAAAACTCCCCCAGGGTGTTGAGGTGGATTCATTCCTGAGAGGAGGAGCGTGGTGGGGGTAAGAGGCGCGGAGTCACCACACAGACCCCGGGAGTTGGGGGAAAGCAGGCCAGAGGCGAACAGCCCGCAAACTCGTTTATTTCAGTTGGTACAGCAGCTTAAATAGCCAAGGCAGCCAATCCGGTCAAGAGGCGATTTATGCCCTAACCAATCACAGCCTGTTGCCAGGCAGGCTCTGTTTGCCATGCGGTTTCCAAAGCCATCCAATCATAGCCTGTTGCCAGGCAGGCTCTATTGACAGGTGGGTTTCAAAGCCATTCCTGAGTAACTGATGCTCGCTTGCCAGCGGTCATCTTGGCATGGCCTTCTCATTCCACTGTACCGGGGCCAGTGCTGTGGTACAGTGGGTTGAAACCCAGGCCTGAGTTGCCAGCATTCCATATGGGCACTGATTCTAGTTCCAGCTGCTCCTCTTCCAATCCAGCTCTCTCCTGTGGCCTGGGAAGGTGGTGGAGGAGGACCCGAGTCCTTGGGTCCTTTGGCCCCTGTGCCTGTGTAGGTGACCCAGGGGAGGCTCCTGTCTTTGGATCGGCGCAGCTCTGCTGTTGTGGCCATCTGGGGAGTGGACCAGCAGATGCAGGACCTTTCTGTCTCTACCTCTCTGTAGCTCTTTCAAATGAATAAAATCTTTATTAAAAAAAAAAGAACAAATGCACAGACAGAAATATCTAAAAAAATAAATAAGACCCCCCCCCCAGCTTGAGATCTGACTACTCTTGGTGTTACCACCTCAGCCTGCCCTCAGAAATAATCCTATCAACTTAACTTAATCAGAAGTTTCTTATCCTTAATGTTTTCTCCTAGTAATTATCCATTTGCCTACCCCCACTCAGTTTTTTACTTGAAAAACCCCACTGGCCCTTGGGGTGGAACCCAGTCTCTCTCCCCATGCCCATTTTCCTTTGTAGTGGTCCCTAAAGGATCATCCGGACCTCTGTTGAGTGAAATCTGCCTTATCTGTAACGAGCATCATAAAAATGTTTCTCCCTGTCAGTAACTTGCATACTTCTATGGAATATTTCTGTGAGAAATTTACCTATCTTTCCATGTGATTCTCATTCTCAAACGAATGCACACCAGTATCTAAAAATAACTGATGATTGGAGATATCAATGAAAAGAGTTATGGTGAGGTATGGGTGGAATCAAAGTATGCATACTTTATTATTTCTATCAATTTTAACAGAAATCTCCATATATTTATAATACCTAGAGTTCATTAATATTACTAAATTTCACACAATTTGACAAACATTTGTCTGAATTCAGAGTTGCTAAATTTTGTATCAACTTCAACATGAAGTACAGGTAAAGACAAAGGAGAGGGAAAATTGTTATGCAGGGACTTCTTGGAGACTAATAGGTTCCTAAGGGAAACTCTGAGCCTCCAGCATTTGCCTTCTACATTCCATGAACTGTAGACAATATTCTCTTCATTGTTTTAAAAAAAAAAAAAAGTTTTGAAAGGCAGAGTTAGAGAGGGGCAGACAGAGAAAGCAACTGAAAGAGATAACTTCCATTCTCTGGTTCACTCTTTCAATGGCCACAGCAGCCAGCGCTAGGTTATGCTGAAGTCAGGAGACTGAAACTCCCTCCTGGTCTCCCACATGGTTGGCAGGGACCCAAGCACTTGGACCAGCATCTACCACTTTCTTAGGTGCCACTAGCAGTGAACTCGATTAGAAGCAGAGCACTCAGGCCTCAAACTGGCACTCATATGGGAAGTCGGTACTACAGGGAGTGGCTTAAACAGCTGCACAACACCTCAGTTGCCAATAATCGTCTCAAATATGGTTTAAGTTTTCTTCATTATAAATCAGGCTTGTGAATCAAATGATAATTAGGATACCAAAAAAACTGAGAAAAAATAGTTACAGCAGACTTAAAGACTAAGTTCTGTTTTCTCAGGAATTCTACAGCCTGAAATGAGAGAGAGAAAAAGAAGAGAGAATGATTGAATTAGAAGAAAAAGAAAGGCCTAGGGCACCAGACCCCCTAGTTCAGCAATATCTTGGGGATGTGATCTCTGTCCTGTCCTAAATCTTAGATTGCCACAGATTCATCAGAGGCAGGGAATCAATAACAACACACACTCAGGCAAAACTATATTGCTAAGAATGGTTTAGCTTTCTTCAGTGTTAATTTCAGATTCTAAAATCTACAAACAAAACATTCATGGGAAAACAGAGAATCTATTAGAATTTGAACCAGAAAAATTAATTCCTTATAGGAGGAAATGCTGTGTAAGGGCACGGTTAATTTTAAGGACACAGATGATATATTGCAATTGAAGTGGTCAGTAGGTCTTCCTAACATTTTTGCTTAAAGGATCTCAATGAGAGGCCGGCGCCGTGGCTCAACAGGCTAATCCTCCGCCTTGCGGTGCCGGCACACTGGGTTCTAGTCCCGGTCGGGGCGCCGGATTCTGTCCCGGTTGCCCCTCTTCCAGGCCAGCCCTCTTCTGTGGCCCAGGAGTACAGTGGAGGATGGCCCAAGTGCTTGGGCCCTGCACCCCATGGGGAGACCAGGAAAAGCACCTGGCACCTGGCTCCTGCCATCGGATGACCGCGGTGCGCCGGCCGCAGCGCGCCGACCGCGGCAGCCATTCGAGGGTGAACCAACGGCAAAAGGAAGACCTTTCTCTCTGTCTCTCTCTCACTGTCCACTCTGCCTGTCAAAAAAAAAAAAAAAAAGGATCTCAATGAGAAACTATGTAACTGGCAGCAAACCACTGAAAACAAATTCAAATCTGTTGTCCTTTGAGAACCAGGCTTGTTTTCCTCCTGAAAGTCTTTTTGGAACTCTGAATGTCTCAGTAATGCTAGTGGGTATGGGACCAATATAATTTGGCAGATACAACTCTCTTTTTGCCTGGAATAATGTCCTATCAACTTCCCTGTGCAGATTTTGGCTTTTTTCCCCCCAGTCCTGGCACCCACTGCTTGCTCTCTTCCAATAACAGAGCCTTAGGTTTATTGAAAAAGAGATGATCCATTTTAGCAAGGAAGGTCCCAGAAGGAAGCAATGAGGAGCAGGTGTGTTTTATCTCAAGCCCAGCAGGCTGTCTTCTACAGCAGGCTCCTCTGGCAGCCAAGCCAGCTGTGCAGCACAGAAGGCGAGAAGGCCAGAGCTATGGCTCAATACATGTGCCCATATTACTAACCATAACTACAGGCTACTGCACACAGTATCCCTTGCTTCTTGAAAATGGCTACAGAAGAATGTCTCGTTTTCTTATCACTTAAGGTCTCTTGTCTTTTCTATGAGAGGCTTCAGAGATCCATTTAGCCAACGAACTCATCAATTTGGGATAGTGTCTATGGAATGCAAGAGTTTAAGTCAGATATGTTGGCATTATATGAGAATATTTCAAAAAGTTCATGGAAGTGTGTACTACTAAAACTTATGCTTGGATCTCAAAAAGAAATTTTGCACCAGAAATAAATTTACCTTTTAATTCCATTTCCCTATGATCTTTTTGAAGTACCTCCATATGGAATAATGTACTCAGTTAATTTTTATCTTAGTTTGAGCTCTTCAGTGGTAGACCTTGAGACACAGGATTCTTACAAGCAATTTATTTGAAAGGTAAAGGAATCACTTAGTAGGAGGTAGAAAATGAGACAAAGAAAGAAAGGCTCATTATCAAGCCAGCTGCCATTATATGTCAGTGAAACTTAATTCTGCTGAGGAAACCCTAGGAGGCAGAGTAAAGATCATGCCTCCAAGTTATCTCACACAGAGGAGGTAGGATGATGATGAAAAAATATCCCTAACAGTCATTGGTTAAGCACTGCTCCCCGGTGGTCCTAATTCCCCAGCCTAACTGGCCCCATGCTTAGGTTGCTGAGGCTTGCTCATTAGCTGGAGAAATACCTCAGGCAAGGAAACACAGTTTCTGGCAGTTGCAAGTAAGATAACCGGGCATTAGTAGGCCAATCTAAGTTAAATTTTTGTTGAATATTGAGCAGTTGACTCTTTCAGGCAACAAAACCTCAGTACACACTAGATCTAATTGCTATGCCTTTTGGATCACCCATGTAAAGAGATGAGCAATTTGGGGCAAGTTTATCTGATTTCACACTTCATCTCTGCATCCTCTTTATGGTTCACACAGGAAACACATGGGTTAGAAGTTTGTTTCTTTATGTTTTAAATAGACGTGGCTACAGCTCTTCAGCTTTCCCAGTTTTAGTCAATCAGCCTTAAGCTTCTGTTAGCATCTGACTCAAAACTAACCTTAAGGTTCTATTAATACTTTCAGCCAGAACTATAGTTTTAAAAATTTATCTGATAGCCCACATTTACCCATTCTTTTTCCTTTTCTTGACCATAAAAATGCCCATATTTGGCTATGGCCATCCCCACAAAGTTTTCTTTCCCATAAGCTAGTTTTTGGAACTTTACCACCCAAAAAAGCAAATTACACGTAAGACTTAATGATCTACATATATTCCTGAAAGTCAGCCATTTCTCTCATCAACAGTTGAAAATTCTTTTTTCCAGTTGTGTGTAGGGGGTACACTTCAGTTAAACTGATATAGCGACCTATCTTGGGATTCAGGGAGTTTCTCCAGCATCTTTGATATTATGTGGTCTGTTTCACATTAGGGACACCCAAATATAATTTTTCAGTTCTCTTCTACTTGCCTGCATATACTCATGTGTTTTTTCAGTAGCTATTTCAAGGCACATATTTTATAACTCATATTTCTAAATAAGATTCTCACAAAATTAGATTTTAGATGCTGCTTCCTTTATATAAATATTTGGAGTTTTTGTATTCCTTTTTCAAAATGATTTATGGCTCAATTTTGGAAGCTTCACATTGAGTTAAGATTGAAATGGGTTGAAATGTGTATATTGTTTTGATATAGATTAAACAGTGAGAGAGCAACAAGGGAAATGCCACCATCTAATTTATTTCAGATTTAGGAGGCGAAAGAGGTGTCCACAGAAATGAAGCAATCACAATGTTTTAAACGCCCTTTTCCAAGTTCTGAGACTCTTCCGTTGAGCCATCGTAGGCAAGCAGAACTAAATGGAAGTGATAAAATCCTATAATCCAAACTTTTCTGCATTTTATTTGAGCTCTGAACAACATATTCTTGGTAAATCCTAAAGTAGAGTATATGTTAAATTTCATACCAAGCACTCTTCCCTGAGGTCCTTATTTGCAGCAGGATAATCCCAGAATCTACAAGTTGAATCATATGCATGGCCAACATGGGATATTTATTAATCTAGTAGCATGGGAAGGGGTTTTTATATTCGATTCAGCCTGAAGCACAAGCTCAAATATAAAATGCACAAACCTCATTAGGTGAGTAACATTATCCAAACTTCCTCAGTTATCTAGGTATTAATAGACCATCTATCGTAATGAACAATTAAATTACCTTGGTTTGCTCCCAAATATTCACACTGGTCTGTTTTGAAAGAAACAAATACGTGAATAGCTCAAAAATGAACATTTTGTCTAAGATATAAATATGAAAAATATGACGTAGCATTTTTCCAGTTCAGTGTACAATGAGCTCAGATTTTGCCATTTGTCCTAGAAACTAAAAGCCAAATACACTGAAAAACCAACAACTGCACTTAGACCTGGAGAACCAAACTACCCCTTGATACCACAAAGCTGGGTGAATACAGAGTATCGCAACATCCAACCTCCTCCAGAACCAGTGCTGGATCAGGAAAGTCAGTACTGCAACTGACGATTCACTTGCGACTCCATGGGAGCCATGCAGCCGGTAAAAATCCTCACGGGAAGCTAGTCATAGCAGACTCCCCAACGCTTTTCTCAGTTTTACTTCCAAGAGCTCGAAAAGTTCTATAATGAAATATAAGATAATCAAACCTTCCGTTTTTTCTCCTTTAGAGAAGGGGAACCATTTTGACGTATACCACAGCGTTTTTCTCCTTAAGAAGGCATAGCTCACCAGAAGTTCATTAACCTAAGCCTAATCTATGGATCAATCAGAGCCTAATTGACCTGGGAGGAGGAAATACCTAAATCAAGCCAGAGCTGGCCACCTGCCTCACCTGAGAGGCGAAAACAACTGAGAAACGTGTAAATACTCACAGAACAGAAGCACAGCCGCACCTAAAACACCTGAGTTCTAACTATAATTCTCCTCCCCCTACAGCTTAGCACCACAGTGCTAACTGCCCGTTTAAATACTTGCTTTACTCACTACATCCTGACTGGCTCTCAAGAAATAAATTACAAAGCACACTAAAAAAAAGGCAAACGACACCATTAGAGACTCAGCCAATATGATAACCACACATGGCAGGGTGTTGGAATTCTTGGATCTGGAGTTTAAAACAACAATGATTTTCATGTGCAGGTTCTAATGCATGGAGCAGACAGCTTGCAAGAGCAAATGGAATGTAAGCAGGGTGCTCTCATAGGCTTCTTAGAATAGGCATGGCTGAGGAAGGAAACTCTAAGCTTGACGATCTTAATAGAAACCATCAAAAACTCAAAAGCAGAATATATTTGAAAACAGGACAATATATCCAATAACATAATGGGAACAATGGAAGAAGTAGCAAAAAAGAATAGAAATAAATGCTTGAAATAATTACTGAGAATTTCACTAAATTAATATCAAAAACCAAACCACAGAACCAGGGAACTCAGAGAACACCAAGCAGTACAAATCCCATGGCACCCCATACCCCAAAGAACACCTTATACCTGGGTAATTAAAATTAAAGAGAGAAAAAATCTTGAAAGAAGCTAGGTATAGAGATGCCTCTGCTGTAAAGGAAAAATATGGAAATTGCACCCAATTTCCACCCCCAAATCATGCAAGCAAGGAGAAAATTAAGTGAAATATATGAAGTGCTTAGAAAAAAAATCAGCCTAGGCTTTTATACACCGAAACAATAATCTTGACTGTTGAGGAACATTTTTTTTTCCACACTATTTGTTGAACTCTTAGGTTTAATCTTATGAGTAAAAATTTAATTGAAAATAGATCTTTGGCACTGTGCTGTGGCACAGTGGGTTAACACCCTGGCCTGAAGCTCCCACATCCCATATGGGGGGCACTGGTTCAAGACCCAGCTGCTCCACTTCCAATGCAGCTCTCTGTTATGTCCTGGGAAAGTAGTAGAAGATGGCCCAAGTCCTTGGCCCCTGCACTCATGTGGGAGACCTGGAGGAAGCTCCTGGCTTCAGATCGGTGCAGCTCAGGTCACTGTGGCCAACTGGGAAGTGAACTAGCGGATGGAAGAACTTTCTCTCACTCTCTCTCTTTCTGCCTCTGCCTCTTACCTCTGCCTCTGCCTCTCCTCTCTATGTGCAACTCTTTCAAATAAATAAATAAATATTTTTAAAAAAGAAAATAGATCTTAGTAAGAAACAAGAATGGGAATAGGAGAGGGAAGAGGAAGAAGTATGGGAAGCATCACTATGTTCCTAAATTTGTATTTATGAAATATATGAAGAATATTTAAAAAACAGATACCTGTGTGCAGGGTCTGAGTCCACCCGTACAAGGATGGACTGGGTCCGAGGAAAGGTAGTGCACTGCTCACCCGTTCCCCAGCCTCCCGATCCTGGAGACAATCAGATGCAGCAGGGAGCCAAGTCTAGGGATGACTCATTTATTCCATGCGTAACCGAACCTTTTATAGCACAAAACTGCAGAGTCATTGGGGCAGGGCTAAGGACCAACCAATCACTTAAACGGTCACTTTACGGGGGGATTTCTATAGGACTAGCCATACGTCTATACTAGTCTTGTTACCGCCCCTGATGTTGCCTAGCCAATTAGCTTTTGAGTTCCACCCATCTTACTTCCTCTGGGCGCCATCTTCTTTGCCCCCCCTTGGCGCCGCCCTGTCCGGGTCTGGAGCCGCCACCGCTGCACACCCCGCGAGGTCACTGTCTGCCTTGGTGGTGGCTGGGGCCACGTGCATGCGCACCGGGTCCCTCCCTGTGCTGCCATCCCCAGGACACCCGCCGGCTGGCTCCGCGGGCCCTGGCTTGGGTTAGTTCGCGGGCCGGCTCTGCACGGCTCCGTTCTCCACAGCTCGGGCTGGGGCACCTGCGCATGCGGAGCCCCTGGGCCTGGCCTGGCCGCGCCATGGCCGTGCACCTGTGGGGAAAAGAAAGTGAAGAGGAGGGGCTGACACTGTGGCACAGCAGGTAAAGCTGCCACCTGCAGTGCTTTGATCCCCTATAGACACCAGTTCAAGCCCCAGCTGCTCCATTTCTGATCCAGCTCCCTGCTACTGGCCTAGGAAACCAGCCATGGATGGCCAAAGTGATCTCTGTCTCTCCCACTGGCTCTGTAATTCTGATATAAATAAATCTTATGAAGCAATATTTGTCAAGCTAAAACTGATTTGAAGAATTAACTACAGACTGTTAATTTCAGACAGGGGAGATTCAAAAAGGAGAGTTATTAAGAATAAAAGGGGTAATATATAATGAAAAAGAAGCCTCCAAGTAAAGAATCCTTAACTTGTAACAGCACAGCATCCCAACAACACAATATCAATACACATGAGACAAATACTGTTGGAAATGCATGGAGAAATAGATGAATCCAGTATTTTACTTGCGAACTTCAGCACCTCTCCATCGGAAATGGAGAAATTCAGTGGGCAAAAGGACAGTAAGAATTTCCCTCTCCTGAAATTCATACACTGAAATCCCTATTTCCAAGGTGATGGTATTAGGAAGTGGGGCTTTTGTGAGATGAATACCATGTGAAGACATAGAAAGAAAATGCTTTCTGTGAACCTAAGAGGATCAGTTTCCTTACAAAAAGAACTTTATCCACATTAGCACACAATGAGAAGAGCCATCCTTTCCTAGAAAGTGAATACACACTAGAGACTGTCTCACAGAGCCTTGAACTTGGACTTCGTGGCAAACAGAATTGAGAGAAAAAAGTATCTATTATTTCCAAGTCACCAAGTCTATGCATTTTGCTAGAACAGCCTGAACAGACTAAGAAAAAACTCAACAACATCATCAATCAATTAATCAACAGGATATAACTGGCATATGTCAACTACTTTATCCCATAACAGCAAAATATACATTTTTTTTCTGAAGCTCACATGGAACATTCACCAAGATGAAATACTTTCTGGGCTATAAAACACACCTTAAAATTTTGGAAGTGTAGGAGTCATGTAATGTCTGCTTTCAGGACACAGTAGAATTTACAGCAGAAAGAAAACTGGAAAATTCCAAAATACATGGAAATTGAATAATATTCTTCCAAATAGTACACAGGGCAAAGAGGAAGTCTCAAAAAAAGAATTAAACGTATATTGAACTAAATCAAAATGAAAACACAACTTGTCAAGATTTGCAGGATATAGTAAGGCAGCACTTAGATGAAAATTTATAGCACTGAATATATAAATATATATGAAAGAAAAAAATCTAAAATCAATCATATAAGTTTCCACCTTAAGTATTTAAAAAAGAAAAGCAAATTAAATACAAAGTAAGCAAAAGAACATAAATAATATAAGCTAGAGCAAAAATCAATGACAATGAAAAGAGGAAATCAATATAAAAATTAATGAAACTAAAATCTTTTTCTATAATTGATAAGCCTCTAGCCATACTAGGAAAAAGAGAAGAGGAACTATTAGTATCAGAAATGAAAAAGGCTATAGATACTATGGACATTAAAAAGATATTAAAGGAATATAGTATAAAGAACTCTAGTTTCAAATTTTGATAACCTAGATGAAGTGGATCAGATTCTCAAAAGGCATAATCTGCCAAAAGTATGTGATAGAAAGAGACAATATTAAGAGGACCGTGTCTACTAAAGAAATTTAATCAGTAACTAACAATCTTCTGAACCAGAGTGGACTATGCCCAAATGGGGTCACTAATGAATTCTATCAAACAATTAAAAATATATTGTACTATTCTCTGCAATATCTCTCAGAAGACAAACAAATGATGCTGAGATAACTCTATTTCAAAGATAAAAATCAATCTCTGCATAGATATTATAGCCTTCACAAAAATTAATTCAAAATGGATCATAAAAAGTAGTAAAACACAAAATATAAAATCCCTAGAAAATAACATGAGAAAAACTAGATGACTTTGGTAGGGTGATGACTTTTCAGATATGAGAGCAAGGACATTATCTGAAAACCTGTAAAAGAATATGTTTTTGACACTGATGTCATTAAAATTAAATATGGCTGCTTGCCATTAAACAATTAAGTGAATGAAAAGATAAGCCATAAAGTAGGGGGGAATGTATGCAAGAGCCATATCTGATAAGGGGCTCTGTCTTGGTCTGTTTGTGCTGCTATTAATTGGATTATTTATATGCATCAGAAATATATTTCATACCTTTCTGGAGGCTAGGAATTCCAGTTTCACAGCACCAGCAAGTTTGGTGGCTAGTGAGCTCCCAGTTCTTCATTTCCAAGATGGTGCCTGATTGCCATGTCTTTCAAATGCTATGTTATTACATGGAAGAAGAGAAAGGACAGAGAGGGTCAGCTCTCTCTTTTATAAGGGCCATAATTTATTTGTACGTGCAGAGTTCTTCTGACTGAATCACTTCCAACGAGGCTGTACCTTTTATTACTAGCACTTTAGACATTGTTTCTGTATGATTTTTTGAGGGGATACAGCATTCCAACCACAACATTCAATGCATGTCCCCCCAGTTCATGTGTTTCTCAAATACAAAATGTATTTATTGCATCCTAATAACCTCAAATGACTTAACTCATTCCAGTATCTACTTTAAGGCATAGGTATAGAGTCTCATTTAAATATGTAAAGCAAATATGGGTGAGAATCATGATATGGTGTATCATGACATTGTTCCCTGGTTTTGAGCCTGCAAATTCAAACAAGGTATCAGCTTCCAAAATATAACAGTGAGAAAGATATAGAATAGATATTATCATCCCAAAAGGGAGCAATGGGCTAGATGAAACAGTAACAGATTCCAAGTCCAAAATGCCACAGGAAAAACAACAATAGATCCTAAGCCTAGAGAATAATCTGCATGTTTGCCATCCAGATATATTGGGGTAGCATTTTTATCCCCAACACTCCACGGTCTTATTGTGCACAACACATGCCAAGCTCTCATGGTTTGCAGTTAGAGTCATGCAGCTCTCCAAGAATAGAATTGCACGCTAGTGGGCCTACAGATATGGGATCTCAGGAGTGGCCCTGCCACCATGTTTCTACTACCCATTACCCCAGTTGGGACTCCTGTGGTAGCTTCACCCCTGTGGCTCCTCTCTGAATCATAAGGTGCTCTGATGTAACATTGAAATCTAAGTGAAGCTAACCATGCCTCAACAGCTCACAAACTCATTTTGCCTACAGAGCTAGCACCATGCAGACACTGCTAAGTCCTAGGGACTATAACTTCAGGTGACTGAATCACACCTGGGCCGACTTCACAGCTGAAGTCTCTAAAGAGCACTATAACAAAATATGGGGAGTAGAAAAATGATATTGGGAGGGAAGCCTCAAGTTCCCACAGTATCCTGGGCCCTTTTTTTAAGAGCAGTTTTGTTATCAAGGGTATGGTACTATAGACATGTAATGCACATGGCAGCACTGGTGACTTCTGAAATGCTTTTGGTAATTTGCACTCATTGTTTTGATGAGTACCATCTGGCTTCCTTCACTCACACTAATCTCTTTGGTTTTCTCTCATAAACATGCTTTTTCATTTTGTACATGACCAGCCTGAGAATTTCTGAAATCATTACATTCTGCATCTTAATAATAAATTTCAACTTCACATCATTTTTCTCCTCTTGCATTTTACTATAAGCAGTTGAAAGGAGTCGTGCATCACCTTGAACACTTTGCTGCTTACAGGTTCCTTCGCTCTTCAGTTCTGCCTTCCACAAAGTCCTAGGACACAGACCTAATTCAGCTGAGCTCTTTGTCACCTGGTAACCAGGACAGCTTTTCCTGTAGTTTCCAGCACTTTTTCTCATGTCTATTTGAAACTTCATCAGAAAAGTCTTCATTATTCATATTTCTATCAATATTATGCCATCACCACTTTGATAATTGAAAATATCTACTCAGTAAAACACCAAGACTTTGAAAAAGCATGCCATGGACTGTGTAACATATTTGCAATAGATGTATCTGATAAAGAACTTTTACTCAAAATATACAAAGAACTCTTAAAAATTCAACAATAGAGAATTAGCTTTTTAAAATGAGACAAATGCCTTACAAGATATCCGACCAAAATAGTCAAAAAGGTGGCAAATAAACATATGAAAAGACATGCCACAGCATATGTTAATAGGGAAATGCAAATGTAAAGAATGGTGAGATGCCACTTAGAAACAATTAGAATGACCAAAATCCAGAATACTGAAAACACCAAATGTTAGTGAGGATATGGAACAATGGGGATTTTCATTCGTATCTGGTGGGAATATATAATGGCATCACTATTTTGGAATACAGTTTGCAGTTTCTTATAATACTAAGCATACTTACATCTATCATTCAGAATTCTTACCCTTTGCTCCATACCTACATGGGCTGAAAACTAGCAGATCTAGGGCTGGTGCTGTGGTGTAGTGGGTTAAGCCACTGTCTACAGTGCTGGCATTACTTATAGGTGCTCCCTTTGAGTCCTGGCTGCTCCACTTCCAATCCAGCTCCCTGCCAATGCACCTGGGAAAACAACAGAAGATGGCCCAAGTGTTTGGTCCCTGCAGCCATGTGAGAGACTCAGATGAAGTTCATGGCTTCTGGCTTTATCTCGGTCCAGCCCTGGCCTTTGCAGCCACCTAGGGAATGAACAAGCAGATGGAAGGTTTCTCTGTCTCTCCTTTCTCTGTAATTATGACTTTGAAATAAATAAGTCAATCTTTTTAAAAAGAAAACTAGCATATTTTCATAATTGATTCATATTTTCAAAAGCTTGGAAGCAACCCATTTGTTCTGCAATAGGTGAATAAACTGTGGTACATTCAGACACTGTAATGTTATCTAGCACTAAGAAGATACGAGCTTCTCCTCTATGACTTATATGTGAAATTATACAGGAGACTGGACTACACATTACTCATTGAAAGGAGCAAATCTGCAAAGACTAGATATGACTAGTGTGATTCCCAACAGATGGCAAAAAAAATGTAGATAATATAAAGATCCATATTTTCCTGGGATCAGGTGTAAGGTGGGCTCAACATGCAAAGCATACTGAACTTTTAAGGCAATGAAACTATTTTTATGACACTATAGTTATAGATATATGTAAACATATATTTATCCAAACTCACAGAATATACATTAAGATTTAACCTTAATGTAAATCATGGTTTTGGGTAATATGCTATGTCAATATTTTCATTAACTGTAACAAATAGACTTCTCTGGTGGTTGACACCGATAATAGAGTAGGCTATTCATGTACGGGAGCAAGGGGCATATATTAATTATATGTCTACATTTCTTCAATTTTTCTAGGTACCTAAAATTGTTCTATAAAAATAGTAACCTATGAGATATATGAAATTATACATATGAAGTAGCTCTCCATATATATAATTAATTTGATGATTTTATGTATGGTGACATGTTCATAATACATATACATGATGTACAATGTATATGAAAGACAGATCTAAGTGTGTGTGTATACACACACACACACATATATTTATTTTGAGCTTAATTTCTGTGAGCTGTTTTGTGTCCATGATCAGAAATGTCAATGCTGAACTCTACCTCAGTCCTCTGATCCTGGTAAACATCAGTGGTTAAGAAAACTGCCCATCTCTTAGGTGCTATAGAAAATGCCTTCTGTAGAAAACTACCCTCCCCATAAAACTTAGATAAGACTCACAGATGTCCCCTTGTTTACCTATGATATGTCTAGCTACAGACCCTCCAAATTTCCATTTATGCCTAACAAAAGATAAACTGAATTGTTTTACCCATACTAATTTATCAGAACAATTGCTTTGAAAGCAATGGTCAAGTCACATATGAAAACAATGATTCTCAACCAACGGTAACCTTCCTAGGAAAGCAACACTTTATTCTCAACACATAATCCAGAAAGCCAGTCTTCTGTAAACTGGTCTTTAGGAAAAACTCATTACTGTCTCTAGTGACAATCCAGAACACTAAACAATAATTTTTTTTGTACTCCACCCAAAATGATCAGGACTTAATAATTGTTCTTACTCTCAAAACAGGATTAAGCAGAGTAAGCCAACTGTGCACCTTGATCAATCCTATAGGATGCTGCCACTTCCAATTGTCTCCCTGCAACTCTCCCAGCCAAATACCCATCATTGAGGCACACCAGTCTTCATTGTTTTTATTATAAAGCTTCCTTCTTCTCTGCCTACCCTAGTGTTTCTGCCAAAATTTAAGTGGTAGCAATTGATTCATTTGTTTTAACAAACCCTACCAAATACTTCGCTTTTCTCCTTTGATCCATTTGCTTTGTATCCACAGCTTGTTGTCCATTCTTTGGTTAAGATGCCTGAACTTTGACCCAAACTCAGTTTTAACCAGCACACACACCCTTCCTTTTTCTTTAATTTTTTATTTATATAAGGTGAACGAGTTTCATATTTTTCATATATAGATTTAAGAGCTTAATGATATTTCCCACCTATTGTCCCTCCTGCCCAGGCCCACCCTCCCTCATCCTTTCTGATTTTTTCCTTTAATTTTCACAGTGGCATACACCCTTCCTAATAGAGCTTTCTGTGAATAGGCTTGATTCAGAATAAAATGTTCCCTTTCACTTCATTTGCATGCCTCCCGTCTTTTCTAGCCCTTTTCACTTATTTCTACATTTAAAAAGAAAAAAAAACCCACATTTTTGTGAAAGATTTCAGAGGTTTGCAGATATTATGGTAGAGGAATTATCCCCCTTTTATTACAATAAAACATTCCTTCTTGCAATAATTCTTTTCTATAAGAGCACACCAAGCTGGTTTGTTTTGCATTTGACATTGGATATGTTAAGAAGTTGCTTATCTAAATGTATATATTAGTTCTGTTTAAAATCTCATTTGTTAATGAAAGTACTAAAATAATTTCTGTACAACTTTTGGCAGAGATGCAAAATGACTTACCAAAAAAAATCAATGATTGCAGAGAAAAAGTGTGTGATTTACCATCCTAGGAAAGCAATAGATTTGGAAAAATGAGGAAAACACAAGAATAACAAGAGCAATAATTTTACTGAACTGTCTTTGCTTTTTTTTAGGTGTAAAGAACTAGAATGAGGTATCATCAACATATATAAAAGCGTGGGTTATTTTCCCAAGAAAAGATTAGAATTACAGATGAGTGGGGCTTTCACACAGTGACTCTTAGGTATTAGTTAATCCAGTTATCTAAAGAGAATAAGCTAAAGGTCCAGGGAGAAAATCTTTGATAGGAGGTAATCAATTAAATTCTTAATATATTTCTTCAAATCTATTGAGACCAAAGAAGTGTGTGCTGTGACTGAATGTCTGTTAGAAAGACAGGGGAAAAAGTTTGACCTGTCAGAGATTATCAGCTTCTATTTTAAAGATCTCTTAAACAGAATATCCTTTGGGGTAGGGAAGAACTGGAAATGAAATCCAGTAAAGCATTATCTGAAATGCAGTAGAGTTCTACTGACCCTCATTCAATCACTCTGTAATGTTAGTTTCATTTTTTAAAAGGCAATCTACTTTGGTCATAGATAATGCTAGTTTAAGTACTGATAACTGCAAAACTATGACATAACATTTACTTATGGCTTATGATCTGCTTGGCACTATTTCAAAAGCTCTGTTTTATGTTTCATTTAATTGTCACAACTTCTTTATGATGCAGCTGTTGCTATTGCCAACTATATTTTACTTACGAGGAAATTGAGACATGGAAACCATAAAAACCATACACAAGGTCACTCAGGCAAGAAATGTTAGAATTGTGCTCATTCGGAATGATTTCACAAATATCCCACACAATCATTTTGCTAAACTGTTTAGAATACAGAGGTTCCCTGAATAGAATAGTCACCACCGTATCTTCAACTAAAATGTTATTCTACTTAACACACTGCACCCATTACAAAACCCATTTTATTCATGCAATTCTATTTCACATCTACTCCTGAATCCTACTAGGTCTTAGTATCTATGTGTTCATTTGGCACATGCCAAACATTTCTCTTCAGCATTAAAAGTCTCTTCATAGTCAAAGACTTTCTTTTCTCATTTTTATTTCATTTTAAAACTTATTTGCTCATTGGGAAAATTCAACTAATTTGAAACTCATTTAAAAAAAGTTGTTACTCTTCAAAACAAAATGATATAAACTTTTTCTTCTATATCATACTAGTGAGCTAAAATTTCTGTGTATGATCAAATCAGTGTTTAAACATTTGTTTCATAAACAGCATTACCCGTTATCTATTATTTTTATTCTCTTTCATCGTTCCCATTCAAGAATATCTTAGACATATTTCTATTTTTACAAATATTGATCTTCTAATTCCTCTCAATAATTGCAGAGATTTCTGTTGTATGTAGAAAACAAGTTTTGTTTACACAATGACATACTAATAGAAATTTAAATTATTTTTACATTTTTATGGTGCAAAAACCTTTTTATTTATTTATTTATTTTTATTTTTGACAGGCAGAGTGGACAGTGAGAGAGAGACAGAGAGAATGGTCTTCCTTTGCCGTTGGTTCACCCTCCAATGGCTGCCACGGACGGCGCGCTGCGGCCAGCGCACCACGCTCATCCGATAGCAGGAGCCAGGTGCCAGGTGCTTTTCCTGGTCTCCCATGGGGTGCAGGGCCCAAGCACTTGGGCCTTCCTCCACTGCACTCCCGGGCCACAGCAGAGAGCTGGCCTGGAAGAGGGGCAACCGGGACAGGATCCAGCGCCCCAACCGGGACTAGAACCCGGAGTGCCGGCGCCGCAAGGTGGAGGATTAGCCTGTTGAGCCACGGCGCCAGCCAAAAACCTTTTTACATAAATTTCCTGACATTGCTTGACAGTGCATCCAGTGAATAAACTGTCTCCACATATCTGAAGGATGCTTATATTTTACAATAGATAGAGACCAATTGCTCTCCAAGTGGCTTAGCAATTTACACTTTCATTGGCCATGTGAATGAATGACAGGTTCTCTAGAAATTTTATACCAGATGCTAACTATTTTTGACACATAGACGAGAAGTGTTACACCATTATGTTTTTTGTTTGCATTTTCCAGATGATTTGCTTTTTGGCAGTATTGGTAGCAGAAGTGAGCTAGCTGAGGTAATATGGATGCTATAGAAGATTATATCATAGCAAGTCTGGTCCTACCGGGAAGAGCCAAGAATTGTAGGTAAAATTGGTCTGGGATCTACTGACAAGAAGCAAAATAGAGTCTTCGTCGAGAACTATCCCTAACTCTCTTGATGGGTGGACCTTAAAATGTTTGCCCAAAAAGATACAAAAGTGTTATAAATAAGTTATTTAAGTACTTCTCTTGTTCCTTTCTAAGTGGGACTGTCTTTGAAGACCTCTTCTCTCCTTTTTATCTGGGATGTTGGGGACAGACAGCTTGATTTTTACATCATAGGCTTCCAAAACAAAAAGACCTATGTACCATCATGATTCCATGCCCGAGATTCTAACTCTGAAAGTCATGCAGTTATTGGATGACATTTCTGTGTCTTGTTTGGGGTGATGATTTCACATACAGGAGTGAAGTAAATGCCTGTGAACAAGCAGAACAACTGTGCTAACAGGATTATTCTTTCCAAAGTTTACTTGACGCCTCTAACAGGCTAATAAATTTACAGATTTCCTGTGCTCTTGGCAGTGCATCCTGGAGAAATATGCAGAGTGTACATGCTTGTACAACTGACTTTGGCATAATCGTATAATTTTTTTCAACAAAAGAACATCAGTGGATGTAACACACACAAGGACTTTAATGGTACCTAGTTACAGGCAGATATTTTGGGACAGCCAGCTTAACTGCTGCTCTTGTGATGTCAGCATCCCATATCAGAGTGCAAAGTTGAGTCCTGGCACTTCTAATCCCAATCCATCTTTCTGCTATCGTATCCCAAGAAGCAGGGGGTGATTGCTCAAGTGTTGGGTTCCTGCCACTGCCTGGGACACAGGAATGGAATTCCAGGCTCCTAGTTTCTGCCTGACCCAGCCTTGGCTATTGTAAGTAGATGTGCAGTAAACTACAAAGTGGACATGTCTCTCTCTCTCTCTTTCTCTCTCTCTCTCTCTCTCTCTCCCCCAGCCTCTTTCTCCCTCTTTCTCTCTCTCTCTCTCCAAGTAGATGGAAGCAAATAAATGAACAGTATTTATAGTAAATTTTTAATTTAGTAGGTCTTTTGGGTTTGACCCATCTACCATGAGTGGTTACAGGTTTTTAGGCAAAAGAGAGTTTTTCAAGATGATGGCATAGGGAGCGTGCTTACTTCTCTAATCTAGGGGAGGATAGTTTTAAAAAAGTGGATAAAATGCAATCTCAGGAAAGGGTTAGGGATAAAATGGCAGGTGAAACTCCACACAAATTTGGTGGACACTGTGAACCTACGTAGAGGGTATGGACGTGCACAGCTCGGGATCCCAGCAGCTGAGAGCCTCAACACCAGCTTTGGCATGCAGTGAGAGCAGACTGCAGCGCCCCAAGTCACTGGCTATAAAGCTGTGGGAAGAACCTGGCATTGGCCCAGCTTAGAACTGTGTAGGGGATAGTATACCTGCCAATCTAGAGGGAAAAAAAAGAGGGTGTATTTCTTTCTCCATGCCCACCCAGAACTGGCACCCTGTAATGAGCAAAAAGAGGGCTGGCACCATTTTAGACATATGTAACAGCTGTGCCAGCAACCAGCTAACAGGAGACGCCTGAGTCTGGCAGGGAGCATTGAGAGGGCTGGTTGCTAGTGATTGTGGGATCCTTCCTTGTGTGCTGGCACTGGGAAAACACCACGGCTCTGTGGAAGGGTGAAAGGTGTGGCTGGGACATTGGGCAATCACTCTGGATGGTTCCCTGATTGCCTGGTGAGGATCATTGTTGCAGGATCCGTATTCACACCAACTAGTGCACAGATCCTTTGTGTTGTTTTATTGGCAGCATGGCTGAAAATTGTACCCACTGGGGATAGCACCCAGACATTGGTCTCTTTTGAGGAGAGGAGGTGAGAGTGGCAATACACCAACGGAGCAGAACAAATCTCCTCTCTGAGGAAGAAGAAGAAGAAGAGGAAGAAGAAGAAGAAGGAGAGAAGGAAGATTTACCACACTCCCTTTACCCTGGAGCACTGAACAGAGCTCCCTGACCACACCCAGCATGTACCTCTGGGTATTCACTGAAAGAGCAAACACTCCACTAAGCCGCCAAGGCACAATCCAAAGTAAAAAAGCCATTACAGGGGAAAAAATTTATCATCACAAATTCCTAATAATAAATGCAGCAATTTAAGAAACAAGAATAAGGAAGAAAACAAAACATTCCTAAAAGAATACAACACTTCAGTACTAGAATGTGAAGATGAAGAGATTGATGAAATGCCAGAAACAGAATTCAAAAAATTGACTGTAGGATTACTTAGAAGTAATCAGAAGCAAATTCATGAACTAAAGAAATCCAAACATGACATGATTAAAAAGTTTTCCTAGAAAATTGAGATTTTAAAGGGAAATCAAAATGAAATCTTGGAAATGAAGAATTCCATAAAACATATAAAAATGCAGTAGAAAGCCTTAACAACAGATGCCATACCCGATACCATCAAATAATCAGAGAACATTGGGGGAAATCATACAAGACATTGGAATAGGCAAAGAGTTCTTGAGCAAAAAAAACCCCAGAGGAATATACAATTAAAGACAAAATTAACAAATGGGAATTACATCAAATTGAGAATCTTCTACACTGCAAAAGAAACACTCAGCAAAGTGAAGATACAACTGACAGAATGGGAGAAATTCTTTTCAAACCATGCAACTGGTAAAGGATTAATAACCAGAATATGAAGAGATCAAGAAACTTAACAATAACAAAATGAACAACCCAGTTAAGAAATTGACAAAGGACTTAAACATTCATTTTTGAAAGGAGGAAATCCAAACAGACACATGAAAAAATGCTCATGATCATTAGTTGTCAGGGAAATCCAAATCAAAATGACAGTGAGGTTTCATCTCAACCCTGTTAGAATGGCTTTTATATAAAAAATCAACAAAAAATGAATGCTGGAGAGGATGTGTGGGGAAATCTATGCTAAATCACTGTTGGTGGAAATGTGAACTGGTAAAGCCACATTTGAAGACATTATGGAGACCCCTCAGAAATCTGAATATACATCTACTATAACCCAGCTATCCCATTCCTGGGAATTTACACAAGGGAAATGAAATCAGTGCATGGAATAGTTATCTATACTCCTAAGTTTATTGCAGTTCAATTCACAATAGCAAAGTTATGGAATCAACCCAAATGCCCATCAACTGAAGACTGAATGAAGAGGGATATGTGAAATACTACATGGAATACTACACAGCAGTAAAAAAAAAATGAAAAATGAAATCCTGGTATTTGCAACAAAATGGATGAAACTGGACATCATAATTAATGAAATAAGCCAGTCCCAAAAGGACAAATCCAATGTGTTCTCCCTGATCTGTGCTAACTTTAGTAGAGTACCTACAAGGTAATCTATAGCAGTGAATTTAACACTTTGAAATGTAATGCCTGAACAGCTCTTGTCTTTACTTTTGAGGAACAGTTTTTTTTTTTTTTTACATACAATTTGTGGAACTCTTCCCTTAGTATAGAGATAATCATATGCATAAAAAGTTAATTGAAAATAGATCTTAGTAAAAAATAAGAATGGGAATAGGAGAGGGAGGAGGAAAAGGGGTGGGAGTGTTGGTGGCAGGGCAGGTACAGTGGGAAGAATCACTATATTCCTAAAGTGGGTTTATGAAAAAAAATTACATTGTTATACATTCAAGAAAATAAAAAAATAAAGTGGAAGGCATAGAGTTTACATGAACCTGAGGCATACATTATAGAGTTATCTCTGAAAACTTCCAGAGCTTTCATCAACATGGAAATAATGAGATTCTTTGTTACACAGTGTTATGATGGCAGATTTCTCATTAATATAATTTAAATTTCACATCAGCCATATACTATTATCACTATTTAAATAAAAATTAGACACATTTAAGTGATCAAACCAAGATGATGTATTAAAAGAGGTGATTAGGACATGAATCCACATCTGAACACAAATATAGGAAAATGAATTTTGTATTATATATACTGTCTCCCTAAAATGCCTAGTCATTGAACACAATAGAGTGAGGACATGGTCACAGAGTAAATCAAGTTGGTAGGTAATGAGTGATTTAAATAGGAAACAAAATGGTTAGAATTAAAGAAGGCCAAATGAATGCAGTTGTACATATGTATCAGCAGTGCAATATAGGATATTTGGGTTTGAAATATCTCCAAGATGTTCCTTTCATAGTGCTAAGTAAAATATGATAAACCTTTACAAGAAGGTAAAAAGTGTCCATCAATGTGGTAAATAAGGCAAAAATCTTCTTCTTTCAAACAATTTCTACTCATTTTCTGAAATACTTCCAAGAAATATTAAGGAATTTTCACCTGCAGAAAGTACATACCCAGAAGAAGCAATAGTGTACTGACAGTTCCAAAATTTTTCCTGTCCAGCAGACAAGCATTTGTGTTCAATTGCTTACTGTGTGTCTACTCTATGTGACATACAATGAAATTCCCATTGTGGTAAAAAAATACAAAAAGTGGCATATTTAAACATACATAAATAACATGTGTATCTAACAGTAGTCAGAAAAAAATCAACATATTTCCTTTTTCCACATGTCCCTGATAGAGGTAAAATTATATAAGCATAGCAGACTACATTAATGTTTAAAGAAATTAAAGAGCCAATGAGTGTGTCTTCAGAGATCACAGGCTACAAATGTGTACAAACTGGAGCCAGAATCGTGGCACAGCAGAATAAGGTGCCGCATGTAATGCTAGCAGCCCATAAAGGACAGCTGGTTCATGTCTGGGCTGCTCCATTTCTAATCCAACTCCCTGCTAATGTGCCTGGGAAAGCAGCTGAAGATCCCCAATCACGTGTACCCCTGCTGTACTGTGAAAGACCAGGATGGAATCCCTAGCTGCTGACTTCCCCTCGGCCCAGCCCTGATCTTTTCAGCTGTTTGGGGGAGTGACCAGTGGGTGAAATCTCTCTCTCTCTCTCTCTCTCTCTCTCTCTGTCACTCGAACTTTCACATAAATTTTTAAAAGATTTAAAGTGCATACATTCATATATAAACACACACTTTTGTCTTTTCACATTTCGAATAAATTTTCTTGGCTACACATATTGAATGTTTTATTTGCTCACATCAATGGTATAAATTCTCAATTTAAATATTTGAATTCTTACCAAGCAATACTATAGAAAATTAATTGTTCCCCTAGTCTCCACTAATAAAAACAATTTAATTCATGCTATCACATTTAGATTTCTTATTTCTACACTTTGAGGTAATTTGTGTGTGTGTGTGTGTGTGTGTGTGTGAGAGAGAGAGAGAGAGAGAGAGAGAGAGGGAGAGAGAGAGAGAGGGAGAGAGAGAGTCTAATTAGATGATGTAAACTATATGGAGAATTTGAAAGAGGAAAATAATAAAATTGTGAATCTGGCAATAAAAGGTTAAAGGGTAATTATAGGATGTACAGAAGCAGCAAATGTGTAGGTAGATCAGGTACTTCTATCCCTAAAGGTAGGGGAATGTGAACAAAGAAAGAATTAAATTAAAATCCATCTTAATTTCAATGAATGAGCAAATCAGTCTTCTAGTAATGAAGGAACTGTCCAGAGGGGACAGTCCAGAGCCTGTATGCAGGAGTGACTTGTCCAGCAGCAAGAGTGGTCTATTGGGTGAAATAATCTCACTGAATGAGGACCACAGCTAGTCTATGAAGGCTCCTGGAAAGGAGTAGTGTTAATCCTCCAATCTGCTGAAATGTTGGCTGGCATGCCCTCATAAAAAACAGACTAGAAGCAATAAACCCTCTGTCCCTTAGTGTCCTTCTTTGACAAAGCCTAACATTGGAGACAGATGCAAAGGATAAATTTCTTCAGAATGTAGCTTCAGTATGTGGAACGAAGAAGCAATAAATCAACAACTGGCACAGCATGCATCATGTAGATCAGACATGCACTGTGGTGTACTTCCCTGCTTCATTCTGAATGTTTTCCTCTTTTAGAACAGAGTCCAAAATAGCTTCTTATTATTCCATTGTCACATATTTTACAAGTTAAAATGCATGGGAAGACAGAGAAGAAAATATCTTACCAAAACTTTGCTCCAACACATGCCTAGCTCAATGATTTATTCACTATTGCTTATAGCAACTCAAATATGAATGTCTTCTGATATAGTGGATTGTTAGCTTAATTAATCCCATAAGTGTTCATGATGTTATCAGAGTGATGAGATGACATAAATGTCTTACTTAGTCACATGTTTCTGGAAGAAGTTGGACTTCCAGTTAGATTTATTTATGCAAATGACTTTATAAAGAAACAAGATGGATGAATTGAGATGGAGTCCATGCCAGCATTCTTCAGCCTGCACTCATGGAGTACAGAGTATTTTACATAATTTAATGTTAGATTAACTTTCTTTTTGCTTCATTTCTCTATGATTGATTATATGACTCTATATCGCCAAAATTTATTCAACATAGCATGCCATGAGATTCAATGCAGATATCCAGCTAATCAAGGTAGCAAACATTCTCTTTTTTTAAGATTTACTTATTTATTTGAAAGAGAGTTACACACAGAAAGAAGTAGAGGCAGAGAGAGGGGGAAGTCTTCCATCAGCTGGTTCACTCCTCAGTTGGCTGCAATGGCTGGAGTTGCGCCAATCCCAAGCCAGGAGCCAGGAATTTTCTCCTGGTCTTCCCATGTGGGTGCAGTTGCCCAAGGAGCAACCGGATTTGAACCAGCACCCATATGGGATGCCAGCACTGCAGGCCAGGCGGAAGCTTTACCCACTATGCCACAGTGCTGGCCCCATAAACATTCTTTCTTCATGTACATTTTTGGATGTTTCTCAAAGTCTAATAAGTTCCAGAATTGATTTTTTCAAGTTAATAAACTTTGTTTTGTAGAGCAGTTTTAGGTTTATAGAAACACTGAATGGACAGTATAGAATCTACATGTACCCTCTGTCCTCAGATACACTAAAAACCTCCATTACTATTGGCGTGCTTCATCACAATGGTATATTTGTTACACTAGATGAGCCTACATTGATGCATCATTATTTCTTAAAGTTCATAGAACACATTAAGGTTCACTCTTGGTGCGTATACTGTATGGAGTTTGACAAATGTGAAATGACATATAGCTGTCATTGTCCTACCATACAAAATCGTGTTTTAAACAGATTTAGTTATTTTATTGAAGATGAAGAGGGCCAGAAAGAAACAAAGAAAGAGATCTTCTATCTGCTGTTTCATTCCCCAAAGGTCCATCCAAGCTTGGGCTGGATCCAGCTGAAGGCAGAAACTCAGAACTACCCCTGGGTTTCCTAGTTAGGCGACAGGGGTCCAAATATTTGATTTATTTTGCATTGCTTTCCTGGGCACATTAGCAGGGAGCTGGATTGGAAGTGGAGCAACCAGGATTCTACCTGGCACTCAGATGTGGAATTTAGGCTCTGTGAACAGTAGCTTAATGCACTGCACTGCAATGCTGTCTCCTAATACAAAATAGATTTGTTGCCCTCAAATGTCTCAGTTCTTCTGACATTCATCCCCACTAGCCTGCGACAACCACCAATTCATTCTCTATGGTTTTGTCCTTTCCAGAATGTCATACATTGACATGTATATGGTATGTAGCCTTTTTTGGATTAGCTTCTGTCACCCAGTGATATGCATTTGATTTCTCCATGTGTTTCCTGGATTCATAGCTCATTTCCTTCAGCGCTGGATAGTATTCTTTGGACTGAATGTATCACTTTTATGTATTCATTCACAGACTGAAAAACCTTGCTTGTTTCCAAGGTTCTTTTTTTTTCTTTTTAAATTTTTTGTTTATTTTTAGCTTTAAATTTTAGTGAATTTTAGCATTTTGCCACATTTACTTTATATGTAGACATTATATATATATACCTATATACTATTTTACAGAGATGTTAATATCACAAAGTGAGGCATTCATGATAATGGTCATAACATGAGAAAAGAAGGGTATACCGTCATGTACATGTTATGATTCAGTGAAAGAATATTTATTACAACATAGCAAATGATATGACATTCACACAATTTTTTTACTCTATATTACTCTATTAACTTCCACAAAAATAGAAAACACATGATATTTGTCTTTCTGTGACTGGCTTTTTTTCTTAGCATAATGATCTCTGTTATACCCATTTTGTTGTAAATGTCAGTATTTCATTTGTTTTTTACTGCTGAGTAACATTCCACAGTTATGGTAAAGTAACACAGTTATGGTAAAGTTACCATAAACAACCACTTGCAGATTTTTGTTCAGAAATAAGGTTTCAATTTGTTTGAATAAACAGATCAGAGCATGATTACTCAATGGTATGCTGAGAGTAATTTTAATTTTGTGAGAAACTGGTAAACTCTCTTCCAAAGAAGATTATCATGTTGCATTCCCATGAAGAATGAATGTGAATACCAATTGTTCAGCATCCTCACCAGCATTCGGTGTTGTCAGTGTTCTGAATCTTAGCTCTTCTAACTGGTGTGTACTGATATAACATTGCTATTTCAATATGCAATTCTTTAATATGATGAGAATATCTTTGCACATGCTTAGGTATCATTTGTATACATCATCTTTGGTGAAGAGTCTATTCAAATATTTTGCCCATTTTTAATCAGGTAATACATTTTCTTACTGTTGAGTCTTATTTATCAAAGTTCTTTTGTATAATTAAATAACTGTCTATTTAATTCTACAAGAGTGTACTTTCCTCCTTATCCATCCTGCTTTAACAAATAGATACAGGAAATGAAAAATACAAGAAATATCTGAGGGTAGATAGTATATCAGATCAAATAACCAACCCAAACCCTCATACTAATATTTCAAGGATATTTTAGCAACTTGCATCAGGAAAATGATTACTAAGAACAATAATACCACCACTACTACTAGCAATAATATTTGTAGCTGTTACCATTTATTGAATGGCTGTCTCAGGTCATTTTGGCTGTTTCTTATATACTATATCACAAGGCCGTAGTATCGAAACATTACTATTCCTAGTTAATATAGAGAAAACAAAGACTGAGAAATTGTAATATTTCCTCAATAATACAATTTATATTTAGAGAGCAGAACTTCGGTTGTGGTATGCTTTTCCCTAACCTCAAAAACATGTATGTTCACTGTGCTAAACTGCATAGTCAAATGTTGCGTTCTGCTGTGTAGATTACATACGACTCACCAATGAAGAAAAGAGCTTATAGAAGCCACATTTGCTCTCTGCCTCCAATTATTCATGGAATCATTTGAAAGAGGCACAAAATCCATTTTCTCAAATCAACTCATAAGCTCTCCGCTATTACCTGTTTGCACTATTCCTGTCTCTCTCCATTCTCGCAGCTCTATCTTATTTTTCATTCTCTATTTAAGTATTCTACTCAAGATTTCACTGTGATGCATGCCTTCATTTTCCCTTTGGTATTTGTGGCAGTAGCAATGATACCCAGTGACAGTTTTTGGCTAAACATGTAGTCTACCAGGTAAGAAACCACTACTCATAATGTGTTTATCCTCAGGCCTAGGTTTCCGATCTGAAATGGCAAAGGTCATTGTACTTACTGCAGTTAATATCCTGCTCTTTCTCTTTATATGAACTGTATACTCACATAACTGTTTTCTAGATAAAGAAAGAACTTAGGGGGCACCAGTGACAGATCAAGTGATTGCGTCCCTGCCACATACATGGGAGACCTTTAAACAAATTCTGTTCTATTCATATAATGCTTCTATATACCAGCCTTCCTTACTCAGAGGAAACTTTACAAATTGTTTCCTAATTATTTACTATATTTTCTTTCCAATTTTCCAACTATCAGTGAATTCCTAAAATTAACATTTTTCTTTGCTTGCTTTTGAACTGGATGTAAATAGAAAATAATCTATTTACATATATATGTATATATACATTCACTTGTTAGATCTTTGTAAAACACTTTAATTTTGTGATCCTCATTTGTGTAATTCCTCAAAACTGGTCTTCAATTTAGATGGAATTTATTTATTTATTTATTCCACTATTGATAGGAATTTAAATTATCTACTTGACTTTTTGCTAATTATTAACTGGTTATTAAAATTCTCTTTTACTCAAATTTGAGATTTTATTGCATGAAAAATCAGTACAGGAATATTTGAAACTATATACAACATTGTAGGGGCCAGTGTTGTGGTATAGTGGGTAGAGCAGCCACCTGCAGTGCCAGCATCCCATTGGGTCCCAGTCTGAGTCCCAGCTGCTCCTCTTCTGTCCCAGCTCTCTGTTATGGCCTGGGAAATCAGTAGAAGTCCTTGGGCACCTGCACCCACATGGGAGACCTGAAAGAAGCTCCTGGTTCCTGACTTTGGATCGGCTCAGTTGTGGCCTGGCCGTTGTGGCCATTTGAGGAGTGAACTAGCAGATAGAAGACCTCTCTCTCTCCCTCTGTAATTCTTTCAAATAAATAAAAATGAATCTTAAGAAAAAAATATTGCAGGGACTTTCTAGCCTAACATTTGGAGGCAAATTTTCCTAAGAAACTATTGAGTACTGGTATCTTTCAATATTTATAACAAAGCACACCAGTTCACAAGTTAATATGATATACACTACATACCAAAAATGTTCATTCTTTCACAACACATTAACAATAATTTTACAAAAACTAAATAACCACAACCAATGATGCTACAGTGTACACATGATTCTTACAAGATAGCAAGGATCAGTTTTCTCTTTTATTTTTAAGCATTTTCTTTTTTAATTTTTCTTTTTTTTTTGCCAAGAAACCATTTACTTAAGCTATGAAAACTTCACGCATTTTATATATATATATATATATATATATATATATATATGAACATAGTAATTCTTCCCACCTTACCCTCCCTCCAATCTGCATTCCACCCTTCTCCCTCTTTGCTCTCCTATTCCCACCCTAATTTTTTGCAAATACACCTTGGCCTAAGTCTCACTTCTAGCTCCTGACTCCAGTCCTGCCAATGCAGAACTTAGGGGGCACAAGTGAGGGATCAAGTGATTTGTCCCTGCCACATACATTGGAGACCTGAATTTTATTCCCGGTCCTGGCTTTGATCCCATTTCAGCCCTGGCTCTTGCAGGCATTTGGGGAATAAACTTGTAGATTAGACCCCTCTCTCTAATACATAAAAAATTTATAAATTAAAAAAAGAACATTCCTGCTACATCCAGGAAATTAAACATGTCTAGAAAATATCTATGTATATAGATAGTGGTATGTATATAGATAGTGCTGCGGCCAGCGCACCACGCTGAACCGATGGCAGGAGCCAGGTGCTTATCTTGGTCTCCCATGGGTGCAGGGCCCAAGCACTTGGGCCATCCTCCACTGCGCTCCCGGTCATAGCAGAGAGCTGATCTGGAAGAGAGGCAACCGGGACAGAATCCGGTCCCCGACTGGGACTAGAACCGGTGTGCCAGTGCAGCTTAGGAGGAGGATTAGCCTATTGAGCCACGGCACTAGCCTGAAGCTAAGTTTTGAAGAATGTGTCTACCAAAGACACAAAGACACTGAACCAGAGATATTTTTTTTCTGTATGAGATACATGAAAATCCCTAGGGCCTAAATTTTTTTTTTTTTTTTTTTTACAATCAGGAAACAATTATAAAAGTAACCCCAACTCTCTGTCCCGTGTTCCTTGGAAGTCTTGGTCTCAAATGCCTACTTGGATGTGACCAAGGATGAAGAAGAAAACAAAAGTGTTAGGAGAAATTACCTGTAGGTTTTGCATATTTTATGTACATTGCTGGCAGAAACATTAACTGGCTTTCTTTTGAACTATCTTACAAAAGATGTTTAAATAGCAAAAGTTTTGAACCTTGAAAAAAAAAGTATATTCAGTAAAAAAGTGCTGCTCTCCAGTATACAAAGACATTGTATCTTTCTAAATCAAGCACTATCATTTTGTCACCATCCATTATGAAAGAGTTGAGTTCCCTGTTTGTAGCACATCCCACTGTATGTGTAGAAGTCATGCGGTCCTCTTTGTACCACTCTGTGGGAATTGTGGATCCAAGAGCAGGCATATGAAAATGCTGACATTCTGGCTAGAGCTATTACAGTGTACAAGCAGATTCTTTGTATTTGTGCCAGAAGTCTCATGTTTTCTGCTAGCATCTAAGAAACCGTGTCAGGCTTACTTGTTAGTTTGTGAGTAATACAAAGGTTGCTTCACAGCATGTCTCTCTCTCTCTCTCTCTCTCTCTCTCTCTCTCTCTCATAAATGCACACACACACACACACACACACTGCATTTAACTTGGGAATTTCATCAATAGAATTCAGACTTAAAAAGGTTTTCCCTAACCACTAATCTCAGGGTATGGGATGGCTTAGAAATGTCTGCTGAAGACAGTGAAATTTTTACAGATAAGTGAGTTCTTTTTATTTATTTATTTATTTATTTATTTATTTTACCTATTATTATTTTATTTTATTTATTCACTTTCCTAAACAGCAATACATATTGCAATTAACCTTTTCTGATCCATAACTTTATACTGGCTGTGGGGAGAGTGGAGAACTGATATTTTTAGTTTAATGGGATCCATACCAGGAATTAAAGTTATAGCCTCAGCCATATACAATGGTACTTGCATTTGCTATGATTGGATGGAGCAGTTGGGGAAAGTGCATTTTGTCTGTGGGAAAGAGAAGGTTTCACATATTTTTAATGGAAGCACTAAATGCTGCAAACTTCCGTTTCAATACTGCTTTTTCTATATCTCACAAGTTTTGCTATGTTGCATTTTCATTTTCATTTATTTCAAATTTTTTTAATTTCTGTTTAGTTTCTTCAATGATCCATTAATATTCAATAGCATATTATTTAATTTTCAAGTATTTATGAGGGTTCTATTATTCTTGTTGATTTCTAGTTTTATTTCTACATGGTGGAGAAGATACATGGTATAATTTCAATCTTTTTAAATTTGTTGACTTGTGGCCTAATATGAGGTTTATCCTGGAAAATGCCTCATGTGTTGATAAAAGAATGTGTATTCTGCAGCTGCTGAATACAATGTCCTGTAAATGTCTGTTATGTCAGTTTGCTTGATAATATGTTTCAATTTGAACATATCTTTATTGATTTTCTGTGTGCATGATCTTTCTATTGATTAGAATAGGATGTTGAAATCACCCGCTATTATTAAATTGGAGTCTATTTCTACCTTTATGTCTAATAGTGTTGGCTATATATATCTTGTTGGCCATTTTTGGGAACACATATATTTATTGTTATTTCTTCTTTCTGAATTGAAACTTTTACCAAAATATAATGCCCTTCCTTATCTCTTTTTACAGTTTTTGAGTCAATGTGTTTTACCTAATATCAGGATAGCCACTCTTGCTCAATTTTGCTTTCTACTTACCTGGTATAACTTTCCAAACCTTCGCTTTCAGTCTGTATGTATCTTTGTGGAGTTTCTTGCAAGCAGCATATAGTGAGGTCCTGGTTTTTTATCCATTCAGCCAACCTAAGTGCTTTGGTTGTAGAACTTAATCCATTTACATTCAAGGTTAATATTTCTAGATAACAACTAAGATCTATCATTTTGTTGAGATAATGTTTCAACCTAATATTAACTCAAGAAGATATAGACAATAGAAACAGACCCATAACTAGTAATGAGACTGAAGCAGAAATCAAAAGTCTTCCATCAGGGAAAAGTTTGCAATCTAATAACTTTACTAATTAATTCTACATAATATTTAAAGCAGAAACAAGTCTAATAGTTTTTAAAATATTCCAAAATATGGAACAGGATGGAACTCTGTCAAATTCTTTTTGTAATTCCAGCTTCATTTTTATATCAAAATTAAAGATACATAATGAAGAGAAAATTATAGAGCTATATCCCTAATGAACATAGATGTAAAACTTTACAACCACTAGCAAATTGTATCCAAAACCACATCAAAAAGATCATGCATCACATTCAAGTGGGGTTTATCCCAGGCATGCAAAAATCAATGAACATCATAAGTCGCATCAATAGAATGAACAAAACCATAAGGTCCTCTCAGGAGATGCAGAGAAAGCACTTGATAAGATTTAACAATCTTGCATGATAAAAACTTCCCACCAATTAGGTTTAGAATGAACATTCCTCAAAATTATCAAGGTTATACATTACAAACCAAAAGCCAACATCATACGCAATGAGAAAAAGCTGAAAGCATTTCCCCTCAGATCTAGAACAAGACAAGGATGTTAACTTTTACCACTTTTATTCAATATAGTCTTGGAAGATTTAGCAAGAGAGAATTAGGGGGAAGAGAGAAATAAAGGGCATCAAAATTGGAAAAGAGGAAGTGAAAGTACCCATGTTTGCATATTACAAAATCTTGTACAGGGAAAATCTAAAAACACCACCAAAAAGCTGTTAGCGTTGATAAACTGAATAAAGTTGCACAAATTACAAAATAAACATACAAAAACAGTAGCTTTTTTGTATGCTAATGATAAACTCACTGAAAGAAATGCCATTTACAATAGCCACAAAAAAATCAAACATAAAGGAGTAAAATTATCAAAGAAGTGATATCTCTAAAATGAAAAACAAAAATCACTGATGAAAGAAATCATCAAAGACACCCCAAAAATGTAAAAATTTTCCTTCTTCATGGATTGGAAGAATAAATATCATTAAAATGTTTATAATACCTAAGCTATTCTACAGAGTCAATGAAATCCCAAAACAAATACCAATTCTTTACAGAATTAGAAAAGCATTATCTTGAAATATATGTGGAATCACAACATCAGTCAAAATGATCTTGAGGAAGAAGAGTCAAGCTAGAGGGATCCTATATCTGACTTCATTCTACAAAGTTATAGTAATTAAAATGGCATGATACTGGCATAAAGCTAATACACAGATCAATGGAACAGAATAGAGAGCCCAGTTATTAATCCGCTTACATAAAGCTAAGTGACTTTTGACAAAAGTGCTCAGATCATGCAGTTGAGTAAGAATAATCTCTTCAACAAATGGTGCTGGCAAGACTTACTGTATATATGTAGAAGAATGATATTAGATTCACACATCTCATCATATACAAAAATCAACTCAAGGGGCTGATGTTGTGGTATAGTGGGTTAGGTCGCCACCTTCAGTGCTGGCATCCTATATGGCACTGGTTCAAGTCTCAGATGCTCCACTTCTGATCCAGCTCTCTGCTATGTCCTGGGAAGGCAGTGTAAGGTGAACCAAGTCCTTGAGGCATTGCACACCCATGGTAGAGACCTGGAAGTAGCTCCTGGCTCCTGGCTTCAGACTGACCCAGCTCCAGCTGTTCGTCCTTTTGGGAAGTGAATCATTGGATGGAACACCTTTCTCTCTCTTTCTCTCTGCTCTGCCTCTCTGTAACTCTGCCTTTCAAATAAATAAATAAATCTTTAAAAAGTCAACTCAAGATGGATCAAACACCTAAACTTAAGATCTGAGACCATGAAGTTGCCATGAAAAAACATAGGGGAAACACTCCAAGGCACTGGTGTAGAGGATAAATTCTTAGATGAGACCACCAAAGCACAATTAACAAAAGCAAAACTTTACAAATGGGACTATATCAAGCTCAGAAGTTTTTCCACGGTAAAGGAAATGATCAATACAATGAAGAGACATAAAACAGAATGGGAAAAATATTTACAAGCTACTTAGCCAACAAAGGATTAAAATCCAGAATATATCAGCAACTTAAAAAAATCAACTAAAAAAGTCCAGTTAAGAATTGGGCAAAGGACCTCAACTAGACAGTTCTCAAAAGAAGAAACACAAATTGCCAACAAATATATATATACATTTACATATATATATATATGTAAATATATATATATATACATGTATATATAAATATATATATATGTATATATATACATGTATATATATATACATTTACATATATATATATACATTTACATATATATATATATATATATATTTAAAAAGAAAAGCTCTACATAGCTAGCCATCAGGGAAATGCACATCCAAACCACAATGAGATATCATTTCACCCCTGTCAAATGGCGAAAATCTAATACACAGATATTAACAAATGCTGGTGAGGAGGTAGAGAAAGGGGAAGATTTATACACTGTTGATGGCAATATAAATTGGTGCCCACACTGTGAAACAGAATGTGGATATTTCTTCAAAAAACTAGAAACAGTCTTGCCATATAATCTTATTACTGAGGGTATACCCAGAATACATGAGTACATTGTATCAAAGAGATACCTGCACCACCATATTTATAACAGCATTGTTTACAGTAGCAAAAATCTGGAATTAACCAAGGTATCCATCATCACATGAGTGGTTATAGAAAATGTGGTGTACATACACACATACCTTCACACAATGGATTTTTTTTATTTTTTATTAATTTTTTTGACAGGCAGAGTGGACAGTGAGAGAGAGAGACAGAGAGAAAGGTCTTCCTTTGCCGTTGGTTCACCCTGCAATGGCTGCCGCGGTCGGCGCGCTGCGGCCGGCACACCGCGCTCATCCGATGGCAGGAGCCAGGTGCCAGGTGCTTTTTCCTGGTCTCCCATGGGGTGCAGGGCCCAAGCACTTGGGCCACCCTCCACTGCACTCCTGGGCCACAGCAGAGGGCTGGCCTGGAAGAGGGGCAACTGGGACAGAATCCGGCACCCCGACCAGGACTAGAACCCGGTGTGCCGGCGCTGCAAGGCAGAGGATTAGCCTGTTGAGCCACGGTGCCGGCCACACACAATGGATTATTATTCAGCTATAAAAATGAATGAAATTTTACAATTTGCAGCAAAATGGATGCAGTTAGAGCAATCATGCTAAGTGAAATAAACCATTCACAGGAAGACAAATACCAAATAGTCTCCTTTGTATTTGGGATCTAAAATTCTAAAAGAGAAACAAACAAACAAAAAAACCCAAAAGCAAACAAAGTAGAAATATCTTTCTGAATCAGTATTGCTGCAAATATAGCTTTCTGAATCTCTCTTTTATATATTTATCAAACCAATAGTTTAAAATATTATACTATTTTTAAATTATCTGTGATTACCTTAAAGTTTATTGTATATGAATGAAATGGTCATTTTTCCATAAAACTATTGTTTATATCTGGTTTCTGTATTCCCACTAGAGTCTTCATGCTCTTTATTTGTTAAACTGCTTTCGTATTCAGGGCAGTATTAAGCTTTTTAAAAAATGTTATCCCAAAACAAAAGAAAGAAAGAAAGAAAGAAAGAAAGAAAGAAAGAAAGAAAGAAAGAAAGAAAGAAAGAAAGAAAGAAAGAAAGAAAGAAAGAAAGGGAGAAGAAAGAATAGAGGATGGGTGAAGGGAAGAATGGAGTATCATCATGTTTTTATAATTGTATCTACAAACTATATTGAATCTATTAAAAACTAAAATTAAAATAAAAAATAAAAACAGAGTAAAAATAAATTACAAAGTTCATTTTCTCAAGTAGATCACTTTAGTTACAAAACACTAATACAGAAAGGAAAATGGATGTCTACTGACATTGAGGGAACAGCTAGAACCCCAGCCCCTACTTATAATTACATTGCTTACACCAGACTCAGACACGTTTACTTTTTGTAGTGAAAGAGAGACTGTGATGCTGAATGTGTGATGGAAAGTCATTGGCAAAGCTGCATGTAACACAGACATCATGAATCTCTTTGTACTTAGATGCTATTTCATTCCAAAAAAATACTTAATCAACAGAAACAAATGCAGCTAATTGGCAAGAAAATCACATGAAAATACGTCCTTAATGAGGATTAAAACACTAGCAGCAGTATAAAGAGTTTCAGTATAGTCTTAGGAGAATGCTCGGGAGAGGACCAAGAATCTTGTTAGATCTACTTTTTTCATTGTTTTTCTCTGGGGTGGGTGGTGAATGATGCTCAGTTTCTTAATGCTTTTGAGTAAGTAGAAATTATGAAAAAGATCATAAAAATGAATGGGAATACAGAGGGGTCCTCACTAGTTGTTTCAACTGAAGTATTTCTGGCTTTATAATGGTGTAAAAGCATACACAATTCAACCATCCTTTTACTTTCAGTATTCAATAAATTGCATAATCTATTCAACACTTTGTTATAAAATGGGCTTTTTGTTAAAATATAATGCAAAATGCAGGTCGATATAAGTTTAAGATAAGCTCAGCTTAACTATGATGTCTGGTGTCTAAATATACCTAAACACATTTTCAACTTATAATAGTTTCGACTTATGAGGGGTTTATTGGGACATAACTCAAATTGAGTAACATCAACAGACAAAAAATTATGTTGATTGTAAGTTGAAGGAAAACACTCCATAAACACAATCTATCATTATAGTATATGCTGCCATACCGTTAAATATTCAGTAAAAAACCACGGTGCAGGTATGAAGCCTGTATTAATTGTAACAACTGGAATGCAACTGACTACAATCAGCATAACACCTGGTAAAGGAGGCTTAATGGAAACAAAAAAAATACAGCCACCTTTGATATTTATTGAGTGCTTTGTATATAGAAAGCATTTTTCTAAGTGTTTTCCACCACCTTTAATTTTAGCCATTTCACAGTAATTTCCTAAGGTAGATACTATTGTTATCCCAAATTTACCAATGAGAAAACTGAGACCAGGAAGATGTCTGTATTATAAGAAATCCAAGAAACCAAAATATACACACAATAAATCCAAAAATACACAGTCAAGGTTGGTTAATTCAGTAATTAAATGATTTCAAAGTCAGTTTCACTGCAATTATATTAGATTCCCTCCTATGATAAAAAATGGGTGTTAAATTCAAATAATCAAGTTATATATAATAAAAACAGGGACCATGAATATGTTGAAGTGTCAATGGAATAGGGCTACTCTACACATTCTTTATGATTTTATTAATTTATTTTCATTTGTATTTGAAAGTCAAAGTGAGTGAGAGAGAGAGTGAGAGAGATATATCATCTACTGGTCTTCCTCCCACACCACATTAGGCCAATGCTAGAGTCCTAGAACTCAATCTTGGTCTCCTACATGACTCCCAATTATTTGTGCCATCATCTGCTTCCTCCCACCATTAATAGGATGTTTTCTTTTCTTTTCTTTTTTTTTTTTTTTGACAGGCAGAGTGGACATTGAGAGAGAGAGAGAGAGAGAAAGGTCTTCCTTTACCGTTGGTTCACCCTCCAATGGCTGCCGTGGCCAGCGCACTGCGGCTGGTGCACCATGCTGATCCGAAGGCAGGAGCCAGATGCTTCTCCTGGTCTCCCATGGGGTGCAGGGCCCAAGGACTTGGGCCATCCTCCACATTAGTAGAATGTTAATTAGTAGGAAGCTCTATTGGAAACAATATAGCCAGGACTATAAAAAGGCACCCTGATATGTTATGCAGGCATCCAAAGCAACAAATTAGATTCTGCACTAAACACCAACCCTGACAAGTTTATTTATTTAAATCAGTGTTTTTTTTTGTTTGTCTGTTTGTTTTTGCCTAGAACATACTGAATCTTTCCCCTTTTTCACCTTGTTTGGAAAACTGGTTCATATGACAGTCCCTTGATTTATTTTAATCATAATACATGCCCTGGGAATATTCACTTAATTTATAATGATTCATGACCATATCTAGTGTACTTCAATAACCAAAAAGATAGGGCATCTGTTGGTTTGCCAACCAACACACCTGTCATACTTGTCATTCATAAACATATTTAACTGGAGAAATTAAATAAATATATCAATGAGATTAACTTGTCATTAACAATTTTGAAAATAACCACCCAAAAATATTTTGCCTAAATGCAATTAAAGAATGCAGAATTATAATAAAATCAAATTTAAAATGCTTAGCTTGATAAAGATAGTCCTGTCTTCTGCTGCTTGTAACTTCACAAATCTTTATAAAAATTTCAGAATGGTATAAAATGCCATACTAATATTTAGCTTTTACAACATCTCCTTAAGATAGGTTTGATATATAGAAAAAAGAAATATATGAATTAACGATTGTTTGATATAAACCAAGGCTTAATATATTAGGGAATGAATTATCACATGGAAAAAGTTAAACTTAATTTATTAAGGAAGAAATTATTGCAGTTGTGAGGAAGAAAGCATCATGAAAGAAATAAAAAATTCTGAACTTGTAATTTTATACCTGGTGGGGTTATGGTACCATTTTTCAGTCCTTCGGCTGGTTAGAAGACCCCTACAGTCACCAAAGCAGTCATACCTCGGTGGACAAACACCATGACTGCAATCTCTAGTTAACATTATCATCTCAGAAACAATATTTTACTTTTGGAGAAGAATCTGGCATTAATGTTCCTCTTGCTGAATAATGAATTAATGAGTAATGGATAACTTGACATAGGGCCAATTACAAGGCAACATGAAGATTCTGGAGAATGTATATTTAGTCAATGCATTAGGCAATGACTAAAATCACAGATGTGCATAAACTCCCTAGAGATATTTAATGCCATGATTTGAATTACTTCACCCAGACAAAGAAAAGATGTCGAAGAATTCATTTGGATCTACTTTGGAGAATGACGTGACTGTCTTGAAGTTTACAGATGGATTGTTTCATCTGGACATTTGTGTTTATAGACCATAGTAGTCTACTTAGGGTGCCTTAACAAAATACCGCACACTGGTTGGCATAAACAATATAAACCTATTTTATTGGTTTCAAAGGCTGGAAGTCACAGATCACGGGGAATAGGAGTTGGTTTCTGGTGCAGTCTTTCTCTCTGGTTTGCAGGTGGCTCCCTTTCTTCCAGGTCCTCACGTGGCCTTTCTTCTGAGCAAGGGTTGAGACAAAAAGCTCCTAATGTCTATTTCTCTTCTTATAAAGACAACAATTATATTACATTCAAGTCCACAACCCTGTAACCACATCTAGTCTTTTTTAATTTCTTAAAGGCACTTTCTTCATATATAGTCACATTGGGATTCAGGTCTTTAACAGACGAATTTGAGAGAACATGATTCAGTCAGTTGCATTCTTCCATCTGACCTCATAAAATTCATGCCCTTTGCACATGTAAAATGGATTCTTTCCATCCCATTGGTTGCCATGTGTTACTTACACTGGTGTCACTTCTAAAATTTAAATGCAGAATCCTATTTCAATATTATCTACATAAGGGATGGATGAAATTCGGGGTATGATTCATCTTGAAGCAAACTTTATCTCCAACTGTAAGCCAGTAAAACTCAATTTATTTTCTTCCAAAATACAATGGTGGGACAGGAATATGATAGTCATTCCAATTCCAAAAGGGAGAAATGAAATGGAAAAAGGGGCTGACAGTTCCCAGATAATTCCAAGATCTAACAAAGCAATTTCTTTTTATCTTAAATACTGAAGAATAAGCATGTTTGCCTGGATGCTCCTACTTCTGGAGTCACTGGCAGTGCAGCATCACCCCCCTGGCCTTACAACCACAGCTCCAAGGTGTGGTCCTGCCCTAGTAATTCCATAGACTGGCTGCATCTCTGTGGCTGTGGCAGTGACTTTGCCCCTGAAGTACTGAAACAAAGTGGCTTACTGAAACCAAGGGGGTGGCCTTAACCTCTGAATCTGAGGAAGAAATAGCCTTTTCTCCTGGGCCTGCAATGTGGGTGACTGCCCTGGTGATCTCTGAGTCGCCTTTGGAGGCGTATTTTCACAGCCACATAATCTCTGTTGTCCCAGCCTGTAGTATACCAGAGGAAATCCAAAAGCCTGCTTTTGTTCAGTCCTGTTCTCTCCATTCCATTTAGTCAGATCTGTCCATTTTCCTTCTTATATAATCCTACCTCCATTCTTCATTTAAACTGAAATAACTGGCTAAATCAAAGTGTTGGGATTTTATTTAATGTTAATCTAATTAATATTATGCTGTAAATGTCTAGCCACTTCTTTGGTGTTCTCCCTGTAATGTATTTCTTGTTTTGCAATATACATAAGCTAAGATATTTTTAAAAATCAAGTTCTGGTTCCTTTTTGCTTAAATTTGTTTTCAATATATCTTTTTTTCACTGAATTTAAAGAAATATAAATCATGCCACAGCTTCAACATTTTACTTAGAAATTTCCTCAGACATCCAAGTTCATCATCAATTCTACTTTTTCCAAATCACTAAAACATAGTTCAGCTAAATGATTTGCTATTTTATAGCAAACATTGCCTTTCTTCCACTTTTAATAACATGTTTTCATTTTCATTCGAAATCTTACCAGAATCATCATAACATTTACATTTATAACAACACTATGTTCATGATGACACATGTATTCTCTGATACAGAAGTTTTTCTATGGATTTTTGCTATTCTTTCTGAGCCCACATAAAAATTGCCTTGACTGTTTATATTTGTATCACAGTCCTTTCAAAATATACTATACTTTTTCAACTATGCACCTAAAAATATCCCAGTTTCTAGCCTTTATTCAGTCCAAAGCTATTTCCACATTTTTAGATATATGTTATACGGAGGCACCATGTGGAATTTTTTCAAGGTATACACACAAAGGAAAGTTTACTTAACAATACCGTGAGAAGGAGATGGTGCGTGATGCAGTAGTTAAATTGCCACCTGACATCTCATAACAGACTGCCTGGTTTGAGTCCTGGCTACTCTGCTTCTGGCCCGCTTCCTGGGAGCGTGCTCCCTAGGAGACAGCAAATAATAATTCAAGCACTTGGTCCCTACCAATTTGATCGAGTTTCAGTCTTCTGATTTCAGCCTGGGCCAACGCTAACTTTTGCAGATATTTGAGAATCAGCAGATGGAAAATCTTTCTCTTCTTTCCCTCTCTTTCAAATAAAGTTAAAATGAATAAATATTTTAAGCAAAAACAGTAAGAATTTGGCCATCTGAGAGCCATGAAGAAAAAAAAATATAATCTCATCAGTATCCAAATCTACTGGCACCTTGGCCTTAGATTTCTAGGCTCCAGATCTGGAAGATATTAAATATCTACTGTTTAAGCTACCCAGTGTTTGGTAGTTTGTCATGGCAATTTGAGCAGAATAATGCAATATAATACAAAATCTTAGTTCTAATGCACACATTGCCTTACAAGCTAACTAAAACCAAAATATTATTGGGACAATATTCACATGTAATGTATGGGTTTTTTTTAAACCTGAAGATTCCAAAAAATCTTTCATCATCACCAATATTTGTATGCGTATGTATGTGTGTGTGTGTGTGTGTGTGTGGAAAACGAATGTTTTGAACTCCTTTACATAATAGGACCTCAATCAGGGTACAAAGTCTTATACGATAAACTTAGTGTAAAAAAGGACAGAAATACGCTGGTTTTTCTCTTCTTTGGGGAAAGTAAATTATTTGGATTGAACACAATGATTCACATAAAATGATCAGGACCTTTGTGAGTAGAAGTGGCCTTTGCATAATAAATAGCTCCAATAATTTATGTAACCTTGTTGTGTCTTCAACACCCTTGCATAATGTTATTTTTTTTTATGGAAACCTCCTTCTGAGGTTAGCACTGGACAGTAAAGGCAAGGACACTGACAAAACTGAAACAGAATTCAGAAGAATGATTGTACTGTTACTCAAAAACACAGAGAAGCTGTTACATGAATTAGAGAAATCCATACATCACATGGATGAGAAATATTCAAGGATTTGGAGATAGTAAAAAATATCAAGCTGAAATATTAGAAAGGAAGAATTCAGTATGTCAGATAAAAATGCAATGGAAAGCCTTAGAGACAGATTCAATGAGGCAGAAGAAAAAATATCTGAGCTGGAACACAAATGTTTTGAAATACTTCAGCGAGATAGTGGCAAACGAGAAAAAAATCTAGTATAGTATTCGAATCTATAGGACACCATCAAACAAACAACTATATGTGTATAGGAGTTCCTGAATGTATGGTTAAAAAGCAGGGAATAGAAAACTTAAGAAAGTAATAACAGAAAATTTTCCCAAGTAGAAAACATATATGTACAGGAAGCACATATAACCCCAAATAGGCATGATCAGAAAAGGTGCTTACCAAATACATTATAGACAAAATAGTTATGGAAAAATGTCAATGCCAAGTTGTCACTTATCAATGTTAAGCTTAAATGTAAATGGTTCATATTCTCTCAGCATGTAGGGCTTCCACTGAAAAATCTGTTCAATTTCATTGATTGATCAGTTGATAGGCACAGACTGGCTGAATGGATTAAAAAACAAGATCCATCTACTTGCTGTCTAGAAGAAACACATCTCAACAACAAAGATGCATACAGACTGAAAGTGAAAGGATGCAAAAAGATATTCCATGCCAATGGAAAGCAAAAACAATCATTATAGTCATTCTAATATCAGACAAAATAGATTTATGTTGTTTTTAATTTTAACAAAATTTAATTCAATTTTAACAAAAATTGTTAAAAGAGACAAAGAAGGGCATTGTGGATTAATGGATAGATTAAACATGAAGTTGTGACTATAAGTATTGATAACTGTATAGGCATCCAATGCCAGGATGCCTGGCTTTTTCAAACAAATGTTATTGGATGTAAAAAGAGACACTGACTCCAACACAATAGTAATGGGAGACTTCAGCACCCATTTCTATCAATGGACAGATCACCTAAACAGAAAAACAAAGGGAAACCACAAAACTAATCAATACTGTGGACCAAATGGACATAACTGATATCTACAAAACTTTTCATCTATCAATTATAGAATACACATTCATTTCATCAGTGCATAGAACTTTCTCTAGGATAGATAATATATTAGACCATAAAGCAAGTAAGTTCAAAGAAATTGATTAAGTGTTTGGTGATAATAATAGAATAAAAAGGAGTGAATGCTCCAACATGGGAAGCAGTACATACAGCAGACTCAGAGAATGACAATCTCTTTAAGTAACACTCTAAACAATCAACCCCTAAGGTATCCTGGTCTGGCTGAAAAGCACACAAGAGCATTTCAGGCATGAAAGCCAAGACATTGTGCAAAAAATGTCCTATATGAAGGACCTTGGTGAGTGAGACACCAGTGGAAAGAAGTGGTCGTCAAAGAAGGAGGAACTTTTCTCTGAACAGAGGAAAGAACTTCCACTTTGCTTATGGCCTTATGTAAATCCTGAAGGAGTTTGTGGATTCAAAAGGCTTCCATAGCCTAGATAGCTCACGTCAAGTGTCTCGGGTGATCACTGGCATCATACATAAGAGTGTTCATTGTTAAATTAACAACACCAGTCACTGTACACTAACTTCCCATACAGGACCACTGTCCTCAAAGAGTTGTATTATAATTATGTCTAAGTGCTTGCAAAAGATGTAACATTCTTGGGTGCTTCCTTAAAGTTAATTAAATTAAAAAGTGAAATTAACTGCAAGATGCAATGACTTTGAACACCCCTTGTCTCCACTGTTAAAAAACAGTTTTTTTATGCAAATTGTTGAACACTTTACTTAGAATAGAGTTGGTTTTATGTGTATAAAGTTAATCAAAGATAGATCTTATTGGAGAATGGGACTGGGACTGGGAGAGGGAGAAGGATGGGAGTGTGGGTGGGAGGGTGGATATGGTGGGAAGAATCATTATATTCCTAAAGTTGTACTTATGAGATGCATGAAGTTTGTATTCCTTAAATTAAAAGTTTCTTTGGGAAAAAAAATGATGTATCATTCTTGGCTTCTCCTTTAAAGTTAATTAAGGTTTTCAAAAACAAGAAGTGAAATTAACTTCGAGATGTAATGACTTTGAACAGACCTTGTCTCAATTGTTGAGGAACTGTTTATATATATATATATATATATATACAATTTCTTGAACTCTTTACTTAGTATAGGGTTAATCTTCTGTGTATAAAGTTAATACAAAATAGATCTTAATTAGGAAAAGACTGTGCATGGGGCTGGCACTGTGGCACAGTAGGTTAATCCTCCGCCTGTGGCACCGGCATCCCATATGGGTGCCGGTTCCAGTCCTGGCTGCTCCACTTCCAATCCAGCTCTCTGCTACGGTCTGGGAAAGCAGTAGAAGATGGCCCAAGTCCTTGGGCACCTGCACCCAAGTGGGAGACCTGGAAGAAGCTTCTAACTCCTGGCTTTGGATTGGCACAGCTCCAGCCATTGCAGCCATTTGGGGAGTGAACCAATGGAAGGAAGATCTTTCTCTCTGTCTCTCCCTCTCACTGTCTGTAACTCTATCTCTCAAATAAAATAAATGAAATCTTAAAAAAAAGAACTGCATAGGAGAGAGAGGAGGAAGAGTGGTGGGAGTGTGGGTGGGAAGTTTTGTACAGTAGGAAGTATCACTCTGTTCCTAAAGTTGTATTTATGAAATGCATGAAGTTTGTATTCCTTAAATAAAAGATTTCTTTCAGAAAAAAATATATATCAGATGTGGGGTATTTTTTGTATCTTTGAGAATAACATGTCAGATGCAGGGTCTGTTTTTGTATCTTTGAAAATAAAATCACAGAAGTGGGAAAAAAAAGAAATTGAAATCATACCATGCATCTTTTCTGACCACAATGGAATGAAGATGGAAATTAACAACTCGAGAATCTGCATAACACATAAAATACATGGAGACTGAATGACATGCAACTGAATGAACAGTGGGTCATTGAAAAACACAAAAAGGAAACCAAAAATTTTGTGGAAATGAAGGAAAATGATAATGCGACCTACCAAAAATTATGATATAGAAAAGGGCTGTGTTAAGAGGGATATTTATGGCAATTAGTTTCTACATCAAAAAATTGGAAACACATTAAATAAATGTGCTATCAATGCATACGAAGAACCCAAAACAACAACAACAACAAAACAAAATTGGTATGAGGAAGTCAATAATTAAAATTAGAAAAAAAATTAAAAAAAACCAAAAAATTATAAAAGGTCAGGGAGATGAGGAGCTTTTTTTTGATAAAAATAAACAAAATTGATATATCATTGTCCTAACTAACCAAACAGAGACGAACACCCAAATTAATTAATTAAAAGATAAAAAAAGAAGTGAAACAACAGATACCACAGAAATAAAAAGAATCGTCAGGAATTACTACAAAGAGCCAAATGTCAACAAACTGGGAACTGAGCAGAAATGGATAGATGCCTGAACACAAACTTGAGTCATTAAGACAGAAAACATAAACAGATTAATAATCAAGATGGAAATTGAATCAGTAATAAAGATCCTCCCAAGAAAAGAAACTCCCAGACAGATGTCTTCACTGCTGAATTCCATCAACATTTAAATAAAAATTAATTTCAATTATTCTCAAATTATTTAAAAAATTGAGAGGGAGGGAATCATCCAAAACTCCTTCTATGAGGCAAGCATTGCCTTAATTCCTACATCTGAAAAAGATACAAAAGAGAAAGAGAACTACATACCAAGGACTTAAAAGATCTCTATGATGAGAATTACAGAACATTAATAAAGAAATAGAAGAAGACACAAAAAAACCGAAAAATTTTCCATGTTCATGGATTGAAACAATCAATATAAAAATGTCTATTCTTCTGAAAGCTATTTATAGATTCAATGCAATACCAAAGACATTCTTCTCAGATCTAAAAAAATAGATGCTGAATTTCATTTGGAAACATAGGAAAGCTCGAATAGCTAAAGCAATCTTATACAACAAAAACAAAGCCAGAATAACTAGTACTCCAACAGTATTTTTCACTTTGTGTTGCTATGTGGGGGCAAACTGTTGAAATCTTTACTGAATATACACTAAACTGTTCTTCTCTTTATAAAGAGAATTGAAAATGAATCTTGATGTGAATGGAAGAGGAGAGGGAGCGGGAAAGGGGAGGGTTGTGGGTGGGAGGAGAGTTATGGGGGGAGCCATTGTAATCCATAAGCTGTACTTTAGAAATTTATATTAACTAAATAAAAGTTAAAAACAACAAAGCCAGAGGCATAACAATACCAGATTTCAAGACATATTACATGGAAGTTATAATGAAAACAGCCTGGTACTGGTAGAAATACAGATGGACAGACCAATGGAACAGAATAGAAATCCAGAAATCAATCCAAGCATCTACAACCAACTTATACTTGACCAAGGAGCTAAAATTAAACCCTGGAGTAAGGACAGTCTATTCAACAAATAGGGCTAGGAAAACTGGATCTCCACCTGCAGAAGTACGAATCAGAAGTATGAATGCAAATGCATTGAAGACCTAAATCTTTGACATGATATCATCAAATTATTAGAGATCATTGGGGAAACTCTATAAGACATTGGCACAGGTAAAGAGTTCCTGGAAAAGACTCCAGAGGCACAGGCAATCAAAACCTATCATAGAAAGTTGGATTTCTACATTGCTTTCTGTAGTATGGACATTTTGATGGTATTAATTCTTCCAATCTATGAACATGGAGTATTTTTCCACTTTTTGGTTTCTACTTCTTCCTATAATGTTCTGTAATTTTCATCATAAAGAATTCCCCACCCTTTGGTTAAATGCATTCCAGAATATTTAATTTTTATGCAGCCATTATGATGGCAATCATCTTAAAATTTCTTTATTTGCTATGGCATTGTCTGTGTATACAGAGGCTATTGATTTTTGTGTGTTAATTTTATATCCTGCCACTTCACTTAACTCACTTACATGTTCCAAGAGTCTCTTAGTGGAATCTTTTCATTCCTATATATAGAATCATGTCATCTGCAAATAGGCATAATTTGACTTTCTCCTTTCCAATTTGTATCTCTTTAGTTTCTTTTTCTTGCCTAATGGTGCTGGTAATTTTCTGTTGGTGGAAATGTACAATGGTGCAGCCATTGTAAAAGACAGTATGGAGAAACCTCGGAAATCTGAAAATAAATCTATCATATCACCCAGCAATCCCACTCTTGGGAATTTATAAAAAGTCAAATCAGTAAATCAAAGGGTTATCTACACCCCCATATTTATTTCATCTTGATTCACAATAGCTAAGATATGAAATCAATCCAGATATCCATCACCTGATCACTCAATGAAGATTATGGTGTACAATCAGTATAGAACACTACTCAACAATAAAACTGAAATCCTGTCTTTTGCAAAAAAAAATGGATGCAACTGGAGACCATTATAATTAGTAAAATAAGGCAGTCCCAAAAAGACAAATGTCATATGTTTTCCCTGATGTGTGATAACTAGTAGAGTACCTAAAATGTAATGTATTGGAAGGAAATTGACTTTTTGAGCCTCAGTGATTGTTTGCAGTCCTTTACTGTTGAGGAACAGTATTTTATTCTTCATAATATTTGCTGAACTCATTACTTAGTGCAGAGTTAATTTTATGAGTATAAGTTAAACTGAAAGTAGATCTTTTAAAAAATTAAGAGAAGGAATAGGAGAGGAAGGAGGAGGAGGGTTGGGACTTGGGTTGAAGGGATGGTAGGGTGTAAACATCACTGTGTTCCCAAGTCTGTATACGTGAAATACTTGAAACATGTATCCCTAAATAAAATTTTAAAACATACAATATAATATTCAAAAAGTGTAACAATATTCAGGAAAAAAGACAAACACAAATTGAAAAAATTTGTCACCACCCAGTCATTCTTAAAAATGATACTTAAAGATGTACTATACATCAAAACAGAGAAAGAACCATATTATGAAAGAAAATGAAGGTAGAAAACCTCTAATAAAATAACAAAAGAGAGAGAGCCAAACCAAACAATATGAATGTTTATTGAAAAATGTCCGGACCAAGTCATTTCTTATCGATAATAACCTTGAATGTAAATAGACTAAATTATCCAATTAAAATACACAGACAAGCTGAACGTATTAAAAATCAAAACTCATCTATATGCTCACTAAATAAACATACTTCACCAGTAAAGACACACACATAGACTGAAAGTGAAAGGAGAGAAAACATGTTCCCTTAAAATAGAAAAAAAATGAGCAGGCATATTTATTCTCATATTAATAAGTAAAATTTAAAACAAAAACTATTTAAAATGACAAAAAAGGAGATTGTGTACTGATTAAGTGAATAATTCAAAAGGAAGCTGTAACTATAGTAAATGTATGTGCACCGAATGGTAGGATAACCAGCTACATAAGACAAATATCAATGTATCTAATGGGAGACATTTGCTACAGATAACAATAATGATAGATTCAACAGCACACTGTCATCCATGGACAGATTAACCAGACAAAATACCAACAAGAAAACCACAGAGTTAACCCACACTATTTCTAATGGACCTAATTGATAACTGCAGAACATTTCATCCTAAATCTGTATATAACACATTTTTTTCATCAACTCATGGAATATTCTCTGGGATACACCATATATACTTAGCCATATAGCAAGTCTTAACAAATTATACCTTATATTCAACTCAGTATGAGTCAAGTATCAAAAGCTAAAGTCTGAAACCATGAGATTACTAAAGAAAAACATAGGGGGGAAATGTTGCAAGAAATTGGCAGTGGCAAAGACTTCCTGAATAAAACTGCAGAAACACAGGCAATACAAGTAAGAATATACAAATGGCAATACATCAAGTTAAGAATCTTCTGCACAGCAAAGGAAACATTTAAGAATATAAAGTTGCAACCAACAGAGTGGGTGAAAATATTTGTGAACTATACATCTAACAAAGGATTAATATCTGCAATACATAAGAAACTCAAGAAACTCAACAAGACAAAAAAACCCAGTTGAGAAGTGGGTAAAGTACATGAACTGTCATTTTTCAAAGATGAAATAAAAATGGCCAAAAAACACATGAAAAAATGCTCAGGATCATTAGCTATCAGCAAGACACAAGTCAAAACCACAATGAAGTTTTTATCTCACTCCAGTCAGAATGACTATCATCCAAAAAGCAAAACAAACAAACAAACAAAAAAAGCAAATGCTGGTGAGCATGTTAAAAAAAATTAGCCTAATCCACTGTTGGTAGGAATGTAACTAGTACAACCATAATGGAGGAAAGTATGGAGATTCTTGAAAATTGGGAAAATAGATCTACCATATACCCAGTCATCCTACTCCTGGGAATTTGCCCCTAAGGAAATGAAATTGGTATATTAAGGAGTTGTATGTACACCATATTTAATAATGTCTGAAAGACGTTATTACTTTTTATTCCAGAAGTAAAATTTTATCAAGATCTATATATAAAAATGAATATTATTATATTCACCCTAGTAGATATTCTGTAAGGTAGTTTAAATCTCAATAATCATTTTTTCGTTAGACTAGGATACTTTTCTTTAATTGTTTCCTTCACTTAAACCACTTTTTTCTTTAGACTGGGTTCAAGACATATGTTGAAACTTTATTTTGTCTTCTTTTTAGCTAGTTGTTTTTAACTATTTACATTGTTATAATTTTTTTTTCATTTATTGGATAGGTAGAGTTACAGACAGAGAAAGAGAGAGAGAAAGAGAGAGAGAGAGAGAGAGAGAGAGAGAGAGAGAGAGAAAGGGTTCTCCTTCTATTGGTTCACTCCCAAATGGCTGCCACGGCCGGCACTGCACTGATCCAAAGCCAGGAGACAGGAGATTCCTCCTCATCTCCCATGTGGGTGCAGGGGCCCAAGAACCTGGGCCATCACCCACTGCCTTCCCAGGCCACAGCAGAGAGCTGGACTGGAAGAGAAGCAACTAGGAATAGAACCCAGTGCCCATATGTGATGCCAGTGCCACAGGCAGAGGATTAACCAAGTGAGCCATGGCGCCAGCCACATTGTTATAATTTTTTAACTTTATCTTCTGTCTTGTTAGTTTTTCCTCCATTAATTTCCTCCATGAGAATCAAGAAAATCAGATTGTTAGTCACATTTCCTGTTCCTTTAATAACACATTTTGTTTCTACCACATTATGAATCTGAAAATTGGACTAATGTATGCTACAGTTTCAAAAATGAATGTTGATCCTAACAAAAATAATTGCAACTTTTCCTCTTCCAAAATCTCAGGGCCTTCTTATTTATAGTCCCACTGTGAAAAGTATCCCTTTTGCATATCAAAGATCTTCACCACAAGCAATTCACAAATTTTTCTTCTTAAAATCAGAGCATAGGAGAAGAACGCCTGCTCTAGCAGACCCGGTGATTGGGGAATCCATGGGCCCACGGTGTTGTGGATAGCTGGAGGGAGAGCTTGGTGAACAGATTTTGAAGTTTCACATGAGACCACTGAGACAGCAGTGGCAGGAAGTGAAAAAATAAATAAATAAGGAGGTGGCACATTACTGTGCCCTCCCCCTAGCTTGCTACAGCAGAGACCTGCAGAAAGCCAGAAGACGGGTCATACCATTTTTTTTTTTTTTGATGCAGGAAGGTGGCTACTGCCTCCATCTCCCATGCATGAATCTAGCAATAGTTGGGGTTGCCTCACCACAACCCAAACAGCAGGACCACAGCAATTCAGAATTCTTTCCTCCCTCCATGCAAGCTGTACTGTACCAGTGCCCAACAAAAGGAGGGGACAAATAGCCCCTCCTATTGGAATCTCCTACCCACCCACCACCATTAAGAAGTGGGCAGGGCTCCAGTCGGTAGGGCTCCAGTGGGCTAGATCTGCAGAGCTAGCCAGAGAAAATAACCTACCCTGGGAGCTGAGTCTGAGAAAATAATGGCAGAATAAGAGGAGACAAAGTAAAGCTAGTCTCTGGGCAACTACATAGCCCTTCCCTGCAGTCCACGAACTCATTGGTTACCTATAGCAGCTCATAGCAGAGGGAATCATGCAATTTATTAAGCAGTGCTAATGAGTGACAAGCACACCAGGGACTAACTGAGGCATCCTACAGCTGTGAAGAAAAGGGTGCATCGCACCAACAGAAGTGACCATTCTCCTCCATCCAGATAACCAAAGGAGAGCTACTAAGCCCATCAGGAATCTTACCTTGTATACTTGCAATACCCTGGAATACTGAACAGAGTATCATTGCCACAACTAGCACACACCTCTTGGTAATCACTGAAAGTATAGAAGTCCCACAAAGCCACAGAGTCACAGACCAAAGATAAAAACATCATACAACAATATCAACAAAAAAACTATACAAATGCCTAAAAACGAAGGAAATAACTTAAATAATAAGGAAGATATAGAGGCTCAGATATACACTGCAACATTTCAATAATAGAAGGTGAAGATGAAGAGATTGAGGAAATGCCAGAAACAGAATTCAGAAAAACTAATACTGGATTACTTAGAAGCAATTAGAAGCAAATTCAGGAACTAAAAAAAAATACTATGCGTATTATGAAGGAATATTTTCCCATGAAATTGAGATATTAAAGAGAAATCAGAATAAATACTAGAAATGAAGAATTGAATAGATCAACGAAAAAATGCAGTGGGAAGTCTTAAAAACAGAACAAGTGAGGCAGAAAAAGAAAATCTGAGCCAGAAGACAAATTTCTGGAAATTTTGTAGTAAGATCAAAATCAGGAAGGAGAAATTAGAAAACTAAAAAAAAAAAAAAAAAAAAAAAAAAAACAAACAAACAAACAAAAAAAACCCCACTGTTGGAAATCTACAAAATACTATCAAATGAACTAACATATAGCTCCTAGGAGTTTCTGGTTTCTGAAGGTGTGGAAAGAGAGAATGGATTAGAAGGCCTTTTTAATGAAATGATTACAGAAAAATTCCCAAATTTGGAGAAAGAAAGGGACATCAAAGCAAAGGAAGCATATAGAATTCCCAATAGATAAGATCAGAAAAGATCTTCACTATGACATATGGTAGTAAAACTTTACACAGTAAAATATAAAGAAAAGATTCTATAATGTGCATGAGAGAGATGCCAGATTACATTCACAGGCTCTCCAATTAGACTCACAGCAGGTTTCTCATCAGAAACCCAACAGGCTAGGAGAGAATGGTGAAATATATTTCAAGTCTTAAGAGAAAAAAATGTCAATCAAGAATACTGAATTTGCAAAAGTCTAATTTATGGATTAAGGTGAAATAAAGACTTTCAATAATAAACAGACATTAGAAGAATTCGTCACTACCTGCCCAGCTCTACAAAAGATGCTCAAAGATCTGCTACACATAGAAACACAGAAATAGAGACATCACTAGAAAAGAATGTGCTGGCAAAAATCTCCTAGTAAAAGTACAAAGGAAAACCAAAGTAAAAAATAGGACAATTAACAGAAATATGACAGGGCAAATTCATTACTTAACCAAAAGTCACCTTGAATGTAAACGGACTCAACATACCTGTTTAAAGACACAGACTGGCTGAATGAATTAAAGAAACAAAAAACATTGTTGAATACAAGAAACACATCTCACCAACAATGGTACTTGCAGACTTAAATTGAAAGGGTGGAAAAAGATAATCCATGCTAATAGAAACCAAAAAGGAGCTGATGTAGTCATCCTAATATCAGACAAAATAGACTTTAAAAAAATAACTGTTAAAAGAGACAATGAAGGAAACTATATAATGATTAAGGGATCAATTCAACAAGAACCTGTGACTATTATAAATATATATTTACATAATTTTAAAGAAATGATAACGGGTTTAAAGGGAAATATATACCCAAATACAATAGTAATGGTGGACTGACTTCAATAACTAACTTTCAGCAATGGACAGATCAATCAGATAGAAAATCAGCAAGGAAATTACAGAGTTAATCAACACCATAGACGAAATGGACCTAGTAGATATGTACAGGGCTTTCCATCTACAGCTGCAGAATACACATTCTTCTCACCAGTGCATGGAACTTTCTCTAGGATTGGCAACATTCTAGGCCATAAAGAAAGTCTCAGCAAACCCATGAAAATCAGAATCATACCATGCATCTTCTCTGACCACAATGGAATAAAGTTGGTAATCAACTACTCAGGTATCATGACAATATGGAAACACATGGAGACTGAACAACATGACCTTGAACAAACACTGGGTCATTGAAGAAATCAAAAGAGCAATCAAAAATTTTCTGCAAACAAATGAAGATGGCAATACAATATATCAAAACCTATGGGATACAGTAAGTGCAGTGTTAAGAGGAAAGTTTACACAAATTGGTGCCTACGTCAAAAAATTGGAAAGGCACCAAATAAATGAGCTATCAATGCACATCAAGGACCTAGAAATACAATAGAAAACAAAAACCAACTAATAGCAGAAAAGAAATAATTAAAATTAGAAAAGATATCAACAAAATTGAAACCAATGAAATAATACAAAAGATCAGCAAAATGAACAGCTGGCTTTTTGAAAAAATAAATGGAATTGACACACCAATCAGCCCAATTAACCAAAAAAAGGAGACAGAAGACCCAAAATAATAAAATTAGAGATGAAAAAAATAAATGTAACAACAGAAACCACAGAAATAAAAAGAATCATCAAAATTACTACAAAGAACAGTTTGTCAACAAATTGGGAAACCTAGAAGAAATAAGAGATTCCTGGACACATATGATCTACCTAAATTGAGCCATGAAGGCACAGAAAACATAAACAGACCAATAACCAAGAGAGAACTCAAATCAGTAATAAAGTTCCTCCCAACAAAGAAAAGCCCCGGACCAGATGACTTCACTTCTGAATTCTACCAAACAATTAAAAAAAAATAAATAAACTATCCAATTCTTCTCAAGCTATTCAAAACAACTGAGAGTGAGGGATTGAGGCAGAGGATTAGCCAAGGGAGCCACAGCGCCAGCCCCCAATTTATCTTTCACGAAGAAGCTAAAGTTAATCCCTGAGCATAGACGGTCTGCTGAAAAAACTGGATCATCAAATGCAAAAGCAATAAGTAATACCCCTACCTTACACCTTTACTAAAATCCACTGAAAATGAATTAAAGACCTGAATTTATGATGCAAAAACATCAAATTATTAGAGAACATTGGGTAAACCCTACAAGAGATTGGCATAGGCAAAGAGTTCTTGGAAAAGAACCCAGAAGCACAGTCAATCAAAGCCAAAATAGACAAATGGGATTACATCAAATTGAGAAGCTTCTTCACTACAAAAGATACAATTAACAAAAGGAAGAGGCAACAGACAGAATGGGAGAAAATATTTGCTAACTATATAACTGATAAAAGATTAATAACCACAATATATAAAGAGATCCAAGAATCTCAACAACAATAAAACGAACAGTTTGGTTAAGAAATGGGCAAGGACTTTAGCAGACATTTTACAGATGAGGAAATCCAAGTGGCCAACAGACACATAAAAAAAGTTCCCAGGATAAATAGCTGTCAGAGAAATCCAAATCAAAACCACAATGATGTTTCACCTCACCCCATTAGGATGGCTTCTATATAGAAATCAACAAACAACAAATCAGCAAGGATATGAGGGAAAAAGTACTCTAATCCACTCTTTTCCTTTATCATATCTTCCTTATCTTTTTTTTCATAATATTTAAATCTTTACTTAACATAGAGTAACTATATGTGTACAAAGTTAATTGAAAATAGATCTTAGTTTAAAAATATGTGTGAGAATAATAAAGTAAAGAGGAAGCTGGGTGGGAGTGTGGGCAGGAGGGCAGGCACACTGGGAAGAATTACCAAGATCCTAAATCTATAATTGTGAAATATATGAAGTTTGTAACTGCAAAGCAATATAGTTCTGCATATGTTCCTTCAGACTTCCAAGGGTATGGTATAAAAATTTGCCATGTGTTTCCAAATTAATTTGAACTGTCTAGTAAAAATTGCAGCTTGAGTGTTATAGAAATCAAATGCACAGGATTAAGTGGTAAAATTACCATACAGATAGGATCAAGTGTTAAAGTGAACATATAAATAGAACTAAGTGTTTAGAACTAATTGTAGACAGAATTAAAAAAGAGTGAAGTCTCCAACATGGGAAGCAGTCCTTACAGCAGACTCATAGAATGATAATTGCTTTAAGTAAAACTCTGACCTCAGAATCAGCCCTGAAGGCATTCTGGTCCGGCTGAAAAGCCCAGGGGAGCCTTCCAGGCATGGAAAGCCAAGTTACTGTGGCAAAAATTGTTCTAAATAAATGACTGCAGCTGGCGCCATGGCTCAATAGGCTAATCCTCTGCCTGCAGCGCTGGCACACAGGGTTCTAGTCCCGGTCCAGGCACCGGATTGTGTCCTGGTTGCTCTTCTTCCTGTTCAGCTCTCTGCTGTGGCCTGGGAGTACAGTGCAGGATGGCCCAAGTGCTCTGGCCCTGCACCCACATGGGAGACCAGGAGAAGCACCTGGCTCCTGGCTTCAGATCAGCGCGGTGCACCACAGCAACCATTGGGGGGTGTGAACCAATGGAAAAAGGAAGACCTTTCTCTCTGTCTCTCTCTCACTGTCCACTCTGCCTGTCAAAAAAAATTTTAAATAAAATAAAAATAAATAAATGACCTCTGTGGGTGAGACCCCAAAGGAAAGAGCGGCTACCAAAGAAGGATGTGCTTTTCTCTGAATGTCGGAAAGAACTCCCACTTTGCTTATGGCTTTGTCAATCCGGTAGATCCAGAAGGTTTTCATAGCCTAGGCAGCTCATATTAAGAGCCTCAGGTGATCATTGACTTCATACGTAAGAGAGTTAACCAAAAATAAACAAGAGTCGCTATGAAGTAACTTGATATGCAAGACCTATGTCCCCAAAGAGTTGTATGTTGTGACTTAATGGTAAAACTTGTTATCAAGAATCACTTCCTTTTAGTGTATTAAGTAAATGATGTTCTTATGTTTCATGTTATAATTATGTCTAAGAGCTCGCAAAAGATGGATCATTCTTAGATTCTTCTTTAAAAACAATTAAGTCATTAAAAGTAGAGAAGGGAGAGTAATAAAGGGAAAAGAGTAAGGGGGAAAAAAGCAAAATCACTTTTGAGATGCAATAACTTTAAACAATCCTTTTTTGGACTGTTGAGGAACAGGTTTATTTTTTTCTTTTTCTTTTTTCTCTCTCAGATTAAGCATTGAACCCTTTACCTAGAATAGAGTTATCCCTCTGTATTTAAAGTTAAATGAAAATAGATCTTAGTGAGAAACAGGACAAAGCACAGGAAAGGAAAGAAGTAGAGGGGTAGGAGAGTGGATTGGAGGGAAGGTGGGGGGGAATCACTATATTCCTAGTGCTGAATTTATGAGATGCATGCAAATAAATAAATTAATTCACAAAGAAATATACTATTTATGATACTAGAGGCTATTTCCTTCACTAATTCATATTAATGTTACAGTATTTTATTGAATTTCTGGTTTTCTCATTCTGATTACAGTGAGTATGTATCTCTTTATCTATTCATGGCTATTTGTCCATTTCCTGCATGAAATACTATCTATTTTAGCCACAGTTTTTGATTATTTGTCTTTCCATTAGTTCACATTTCATATTTGTATGATGAACTCATTATTCCCATGGTGTCATTTATATTGAAAATATTTTCCAAGTTTACATTTGTCTGTATAATACTTTTTGGTATCTCTTGCTGTGTAATTAAAAAAATTTGTGTGATATAAAAAAATAGAGCTTAATCAATCATGGATTGTTTTCTCAGTTTCATGCTCAAGCTGTTAGAGTTTGGCCTCTGGGTTTTGAATATGAGATTAAATGAGATAAAGTCTGGAGGATCAAGTCAGTTGAAGTTTCAGTTTTCTGCATTTATCTTTCCAAAGAATTCCCAATAAATGGACAAAGATTTAGCTATTTCCTAAATTATATAAATCTTGTCTTTTTACCAAGTTGACTGACTCTAATGAGAACTATCATTTTTGCTATATATGGTACTTGAGTTTCCTTTATTAAAGACATCCTACACATGAATTGAGATCCATTATGGTAAAATGAGTTTGATAATTCCCTTAATTATGTTATGCCTATGCACCTACTTTATAAGATGTCTATAGTGTTAAAAATTCACCTTTAATATATTCAATCCTTCATAATCCTTTATGTTAACAAATATAATCAATCTTTATTAGCAAGTTAATCTGTATAATCATCAGCAAAGACTGTTCCAAACCATGTTCTCTTTTTACTTCCTGTTATGGTAAACAGAGAAGAATCAACATACCTCCAAATCTTTTAATGATGTTTCCCAAATTTTAGAATCAGAACATATTCACATGATATGAATTGACGTTGAGGCATATTGGGATTATTCCCAATGCTGCTCACATTAGTCAGTAAATTTATACCTCAAAAGGTCACAAAACCATGTTCCCTAAAGTCTCAACATTCTATAATATATTCCTTAATTAAAAAGAAACACAAATAAATTATACTTTTTGTGTGCCTTTGCCTTTGAATTATCAGTTTAGTATGTAATTTAATGCCTGGTATTCAAACAATGCCAGTCTTTTTGAGCAAGTAGCTCAAGGCATTTCTACTTATCTACCCCAAAGAACTTTACATAAGGTTCAAAATGTACAGGACATAGAAGGCAGACACAATGAATGACAAAGATATAAATAATATACCAATGGTATACCTAGATGCTGAAAATCACTCATGAATAATATATAGACCCTTGCAACAGCATATACATAAGAATAAATAGCAGAGAGAAACATATTTTAAAAAGAATAGGGACAATGTGTCTAGCCACTCCTATTCAGAACAAGAATGAAGAAAATATGCTCAAAATTCAACTCACATGTTCTACTTCAGGTGACTGGTTTTTAATATTGAATATTAAAGCTTGATGGAAGTGCTCATTAGACCAGTGGACAATAAGACCTTCAAGGATCAAGATTCTATATTATTTGAATTGTAGTATTAATTCCTATATGATGGTTATTAAATGAATGAATGAAAACATATGCAGTTATTACACCTGCAGTCCCTTCTCTGTCACAGATCTCCCAGTGTGTGTAGTTGCTAGATCTTTTACATCATTTCAGTCACTGTTCATATATCTGATAGTCTTTCTCTAATCTCTGCTTGAAACAGGTTTTTCATCACCCACCACTATTACTCTGTCCT